>WAAE01002482.1:0-157619 GCA_013400495.1 Nicator chloris | reverse complement strand
AGGAGTCTGCAATGTCCAAGGACTCTTGTAATTAATCCACTTACCTGAGCTCATTGAGACATTAATTATACATACCTGTATTCCATGCATAAAGAGTGTATTCAAATGACTAAGTCCAACACAACCATTTTATAGTACCACAGTCAGGCTTGTTTCCTATATCATCCTTTCATTTGAAAAACCTATGTATACCCTCAGCTCTTTGAATACTTGAGTTTTGACCATTGCAGTAGTGCATTTATAGTATGTGGTATCAAATCTTTTATCTGTAGGTCATTACATTTCACTCTCAATAAAGGAGAGCTTTATGCTTCTGCTTCTCATAACTTAAAAGTTTCAGGATGAGTGAAAAACGTCAATTGGGAAAGTAGTCAGCTGCATATAAATATCTTTATTGATGCCAGTGTAGTATATAACTCATGAAGAAATAGCTACTTAGATGACACAGAGGTTCCTGCCTGGGACAACTAAAGCTGCCATGTAATGTCCTTATCAGACTAACTGGTGGTTTTCACTACTTCCCATGCAGTTAATTAGATGGAGAAATTCAGTAGCCTTGTGATCTGATAATAAGGAAAAACACAGGGCTTTTTTGCTAATCTGTTAACTAGTAATGTACCATTTTATTGTTTCCCAAATTAAACTGTGTCTTAGCTCTGCTTTCTTGTATTTGCAGGTGAATTTTAGTAAGTCTCCCATGGAAATGCGTCTCCCAGACAGATGCAGCATCCGCCGTAACTTCCTGTCAGGAATTCAGGTTGAATTCAAACAGTCACCTCACCAAAGAAGCTTACGGGCTCAGTTGTACTGGCTGCAGGTACCAGCCTTCCTCTGGTTTCAAAACAGACACATTAAGGCTTGGATTTTATTCATTTATGTGAAGAAGTAGCTCCAGGTCTCATGCATGTGGTGCTTTGCTCGCTCCATCAGAGTAGCAGGGATGCTGTGGTGGAAAAGGACTGCAGAACTGTCATCCCAGGATTTTGCAAGTAGTATGGAAAGAATTCCACAAAACTGTGTGCTTATGTAAAGCTGGGTGTTATGATGGAGAGTCTATTTCTAAAGAGCTGTGCTTTGGTGTTTTAAAACAGACCTCAACCTTTTTCAAAATTTACTGCAGTTTTGACACAGAAGTGTAACATTATTTTACAGAGTATATCTAGGGGTCTAGAGCCCTTTAGTAAAAAACCTGCCTGTCTAATGGCAAGTAGAGGACAGACATTTAAATATGGTAAAAGAGTATGCAGTAATGTATCTACATGTAATATTAACACTTGCAGCAGATGAGCATAGTCCAGGCCGTGCTAATAGTGTTGCTAAATTTGCCAGTAGAGCACTTTAGCAGGTACTAGTGAGAAGTGTTCAGTGCTAGAGGGAAATCATGTTGAGTCATCATCATTGCCATCTTCATCTCCATTTGTTGCCCTTCACTGAGGACCCTGATGCTTTTTCTGACCAGCTGGTGGGGAAGTTTGCTCTTTCCTTTTATTGCTCATTTTGTTTTTACTTTTGCCTGAAGGTGGTTTTCACTATACAGTCAATGTGTGCCATCAGCTGCACACCTTGTAAGTGAGCCTTTGTGAGCGTGAACCTCTGTAAGCATCCCTTGTGCAGCACTTGCAACCATCTGACCTTTTATAACTGAATAACATTCCACAATGATAGCAGAGTAACCCTTTTGCTCTTTCCTCCTTCCACCCAAATAAGTGGGACATTCCTCTTGAACACTGTTTATGAACAAGTTACTCAAGCCTTCTAAAATGGGAACTCTGTTAGATTATCATGTCACTAAAATATGCCTGTAATTATGCAATAATTTTTTAGGTTGATAATCAATTACCAGGATCGATGTTTCCTGTTGTATTTCACCCTGTAGCCCCTCCCAAGTCAATTGCTTTGGATTCAGGTAAGAGAAAGCCTGTAGAAATATCAGATTTAGTCAGCCTTGAAAGTAGGAGCTTGGCAATTTATTTTGAAGTGTTTTTTTCTCTTTAGAACCCAAACCTTTCATTGACATCAGCATCATCACTAGATTCAATGAATACAGCCAAGTCCTGCAATTCAAGTGAGTGTAACAATGCATTGTGATTTGATTTTAGAGATGTGATATATTTTAGAAGGGAACTTTGTTCTGAAGTTTATTCTCCTATACAAACCACTCTTGACTTCATACTGAGTTTTTAAATGTCTCCAGTGAAAAAACATCATTCAAAAATGAACTTGCTTTTAGAAAATAAAGACTGACCACATGAAGGGACTGTTATGCAAATTCTTTAATTATCAGAATTATTTCCTTTTTGTGCTGCAGTGTCAGAGTTGTGTCTGTTTGCTGTGCAGTACTGGCCAGTAAGCACTGCTAAGTATAAACTGCCAGTTGATATTGTGGATTCTAAATCTTAGTATGTGACATTGCCTAGCAAGATTTCACTTGTGTAGGCTAAGCATGTAATAATCAAGTGAAATTTATGCAAGTATACACTTTTTTTTTCCATTTTAGGTACTTCATGGTTCTTATCCAGGAAATGGCACTGAAAATTGATCAAGGATTTTTAGGAGCACTTAGTGAACTTTTCACTCCATCTACAGACCCAGAAGCTGAAAGACAAAGGGTAATGTATGACAGAAACTGACTTTTGCTGGAATGGGACCATAAGTGATTGAGAAATTTAAGTGAATAGCAATAGAATATAAAATGGAAAAGTCACCCAGAAATTTTGTGTTTGTTATGGGTTGTTTGGGTTTTTTTTACTATCCCTGGATTCATTAGTACACTCATATTTAACTAGTTAGTTAACTGTGATTACTTTTTCTACTGTTTATTTGTATACATGTAAAAAGACTTTTTGATATGATTAATTTTATTCCATATATGGATGAGATTAACTTCCTTTTTTTAAAATTTAACTATTGAAACAGTCTAAATTAATTCAGCAAGATGTGGATGCACTTAACACCGAGCTAATGGAGTCTTCCCTAACAGACCTGTCAATGCTCAGCTTCTTTGAACATTTCCACATTTCTCCAATTAAGGTATGCAATAGAGAGATTATTGAGAGATTAATAAAACATCCAATTAATTCATTACAGTACATACACCCCCAGTGGGGATTTTACATTCTCTAGAACTTAATACTTTGTTGGAAAACTTCCTCTGTTGCCCATGAGTACAAACAGACCTTTAACCATAACTAAGTGAGAAGAATCAGAGGGTATAATAATGCTGAAATCCAGATAAAATATTGGATATAGCAATGTATCATAAATTGTATTAAAGTACACTTTCATGGGATTATCTTCATGTCTCTCTTGAAGCAGTTAGATTTTTTTGCAGCAAGGGAAGAAAAACCATCAGTAGATGAAATGATAGCTTTCCTCAGCTTTCATCTCTGATTTGTACATGTGCACCACACAACCTGTCTGCTCTGGTTTGGCTTTGCTTTGGTCTTGATTTGTCTTGTTTCACTAATTCTGCCTTGACAGTTGCATTTGAGTTTGTCTCTGGCTTCTGGTGGAGAAGCATCAGATAAGGGGGAAGAAATGATAGCCATCCATTCTCTGAATTTGCTGTTGAAAAGTATTGGAGCTACTCTAACAGATGTGGATGATCTTATTTTCAAGTAAGTGATTACAATTGTTTGGGGTTGTTTGTTTGGGGTTTTTTTGTTTATTACTTAGACTAAAGCTGCTGTACACTTCATAATTGGATCCGTGGTAAACCTTGCTGACTGACTCTAGTCTAAGTTTATACAACCTTAGGGGAAAGGGAGGAATGGAGGGAAGATGGGACGTGGGGTCCTTTTAAAGGCAATAGTCTTCAGGATTCTCTGAAGGAAAGCAGAGAAGTATTTGAATGAGGAAAGGTATCTTTAACTAATGTATGATTCCTTGTCTTTCAGACTTGCTTTCTTTGAAATTAAATACCAGTTCTACAAGAGAGATCAGCTGAGGATGAGAGTTGTTAGACATTACAGTGAACAAGTAAGCTTATTTAGTCAAGCCTTTGTGGAAAATGTTGAGTATGTGCCTTAAAGAAGGTTTTAATTCTCTTCACCAAATACTTTATTGGGGACTCTAATACCTTACTTGGGGAGTAAATTAAAAAATGAACCAGGCTTAGGTTCTGACATGTGTGGCAGCAGCTCATAACACTGCTTTTGTTGTTTGCCTTTTTTCTTCCCTCTCATCATTTAGTTCCTGAAACAGATGTATGTTCTTGTACTTGGATTAGATGTTCTTGGAAATCCATTTGGTTTGATCAGAGGTTTGTCTGAGGGAGTGGAAGCTTTCTTCTATGAGCCATTTCAGGTATGAGTTCCTGATTCTTTAACTGTGTCTTTATAAAGGGCTGATTGAATGTACTGGTAGGATTGCAGTTTGTTGTCACTGTGCTCCACACCCTGAACAGGCAGGCAGCAGTGATTTTTTTAATGTGAATTTCAAAGAAATAACCTATTCAGATGGCCTTACTTGAATCAATGTAAAACAGATGTTTTTCTTGAAACAGATGCATCAATGTGTAGTTTTCTGCTATTCCTAATAGATTTCATTTTTAGGGTGCTGTTCAAGGACCTGAAGAATTTGCTGAAGGCTTTGTAATTGGTGTTAGAAGTCTTCTTGGGCACACAGTGGGTATGTGTCATAATGTTCTTTTTTGGTCAATTCTCACATTATTTTTCTAGTGAATATTTATGGTTGTCATAGTGTTGCCAGTGTTTGTGATACAGATCATTCACACATAATTTACCTGAGACCATCTCAATATCTGTTTGTAGACTGAGCAACCCATGTGAGAAACTTTGCAAATATAACTAAATTAGTTACGTGCTCTGGGTAAATAAGAAGCATAATTTTAATGGGCCTACAGTGTCTGGAGAAGCCTGAGACATATTCTGTTACAATAACATTAGATTTTTATTTCTCTGTGTCTTGATAGTAATTAGAGTAAACACTCTTTCATCCATTATGCTCTGTAACATGTAGTGAAGGGCTGTAAGTGGTCCCTGTTGCTGTATGTATGGATATCAGACCAGCTTCTGGAATCTTCTCATGGACAACATATGGCCCTGTATGAATGCATCACATCTAAACTGAATTTGAAGGGAAATTGCTATGAACCTGTTGGCTTCCTGTGTGGAAGTGCTCTTAGGCTGTGACAGCACAGTGACTTTGGGTGTCTGCCCTGTTCCCTCAGGTGGGGCAGCAGGGATGGTGTCCAGGATCACTGGGACTGTTGGCAAAGGCTTGGCTGCCATTACTCTGGATGAAGAATTTCAGCAGAAAAGGAGAGAGGAAATGGGTCGGCAGCCAAAAGACTTTGGGGAGAGCCTGGCCAAAGGAGGAAAAGGCCTGTTACGGGTATGGCTTTGGACAGGAGTGTGTCTTGTGCCAACTTGCTTGAAAATCACCTGCAAGAGAGTTTGGTGTCTTTTTGGTTGGTTAATTAACTAAACAGAAGAGACAGACAGGCAGTGGGTTTCTAGGAGACTCAGTAGTGCATCAGCTGTTGTGTTTGAGGTCATGTTTCTGGTCAACCTGAGGAATTGCAGTCAGGATCTTGAACAGGAAATAACACCAATTTCTCCTGTGGATTGTATAAATAAGTAAATAGTTACTCATGTTCAACAAATGTGTTAGGTAATTAAGGTAACTGGACCCTTCCTTGACCTTGCAGTCAATTCTATCATTGAAGTCCTTCCCTCAGCTATAGTTTTCTTAAAAATATAAAGAAAGAGAAAAACAAAGCCAACCCCCCCAGCCAAACAGTGTTTCTGATACTGAACTTTACATTATAAAGTGTTAAAATAAGGATATTAGACAACAGGTTGGCCAGTTGGACTGACAGCATTCCAGTTCCTCATTGGAAGTTAATTATCTTTGTTTTAGGGTGTTGTTGGAGGTGTGACAGGCATCATCACTAAACCAGTAGAAGGTAAGCACCAAGGCTGCACTGCACTGCTTCAGTGCTTTCTCAATACTTTACAATTTACTTTGTAATGTTAAGAAATATCAGTCCAAATATGGTGATGCTAAGGCATAGCAAGATTTTTGTATTTCTTATTCAAATGTGAATTTACACGATTTCCTCAAATATCTTTATATCTGCTATTTGCTTTACCACCTTTTAAACCTTTGTATACTCTGTGATGTATTTTGCTAGGCCTGCTGTAGTCCACAATTCATTGTCTGAACCCAGAATAAAGGTAGTAAAAATAATAAAAAAATCACCAGCTGAGAAAGGTTTTTGGGACTCCAAAGGACAGAGAAATCTTAAAAAGCAAATTTGTTTTTATGTGTGAAGTCATTATTTGTTCCTGTTACTTCATGAAAATGATAGATGATGAAAAATATCCAGGATAAAATGCCTCTTATTAACCTTCAGGTGGCAGAGATTTAAACGTTGGGAGTAAGTTGTAACTGTGTATTATTTTATAGCTTTTGACTGACACTTTGATGTGTAGTCCTTGTCTCTTGGGTGGGTGACCACACCTGCTTTCTGAACACTCCTTTGGTTCTTCCATAGTTATATGTCACCAGAACCATGTAATTTTGGGATAGAAATAGTTAACTTCTATCACACTTCTGCATCTTAGTGTCTTCAGAATATTTTGTGATTACAAACAATTATTTTTTTATTATTTTATTATGTCAATCTATAAAAACCTCAGCTATTGGCCTATAGTCCAGACTGAAAGTGTGAGAAGGAGAATCTTGGTAACATCTCAGTTCTGAGCCCCTCAGAGCTGGGAAGGTGTTAAGGGAACAGTGATGTGTGAGCAGAGCAGGAAGCAGTGGGTGACTTTTGTGTAATAGGGCTCGCTGCAATCAATGGCTGTGGGCTGTTTCCAATACAAAACAGTTCCCATGTAGCAGTAATGGTTGAATTCTGTGGTTGTGTAGGTCATGAAAACATTCATTTTTCTGCTTCTGTTCTTTTAAAGGGGCTAAAAAAGAAGGTGCAGCAGGATTCTTTAAAGGAATTGGCAAGGGGCTTGTAGGAGTGGTGGCCCGCCCGACGGGAGGCATTGTGGATATGGCAAGCAGCACCTTCCAGGGCATTCAAAGGTACAGTGCAAATTTTGGAGTACTCTCCCTATGCTGGATAGCAGGTGGTAAAGTGCTCCAGTAGTGCCACACGATTCTTTGTTAAATACAAAAAGCAGAATGGTATGTGAGCTTGAGAAATGTCCAGTGGCAAATCTATTTTAACAAATGTATTTTATGATGCTGAGGAAATTGCTGCTTTGGAGAACAATGTTGCAGTGTTGGAGTCCAGGTAGACAATAACTAATCCATTTTTTTTGTTTTGCTGCTTCTCCTGAGGAGAAATGTCAGTTAAATTTACTGTGAAAAATAGACCACACTTTTTTCAGAGTAAAACTTCCCAGTCTGAAATTTGGTTAGCAGTGCCCATCAGGGGCTCCTTGTATTTTAATGTGACTTTGGATAGTGTGTTAATAAACTTGAGAACTCTTAATAAATTATCTGCATTTGAGAACAAACTTCTCCAGCTTATTCTGTAACTGTTTAATCGGCTAGTGCTACTTTTGATTTATTATTAGCAGTGTGTCTTTGGTATTTACATCTGCAGGATACCCAGGATGTGTAGGTGGGATGTGTGCCAAGTGAAAGGGTGACTTTTTAAAGATGGATTGGTGAAACTCAGGATTGTATTAAGCTTACCAGAATAATGTTGCACTGTCTGTGGCAGGGTGGCAGAATCAACTGAAGAAGTGTCAAATCTCCGTCCCCCACGCCTCATCCGTGAGGATGGCATCATCCGGCCCTACAACAGGGTGGAAGCTGAGGGCTATGATTTATTTGAGGTATGCTTTGCGTTGTAAACACAGTTAACATTCTCTAACCTGCAGGGTTCTGTAAAGGATTAAGTTGCAATCCATCTGTAGCAGTCGTTATCTGAAGTAAAAACTGGCCCCAGCGTATTTCGCAAAGCAAGCCTGGGGAGCAGGGAAGGCCCTGTGCTTGGAGTAAGGTGAATTAAAAATGGAAACTGCAGCATTGCTGTTATATGGTCTTCTCCGTTTTATATTCTGTAGTCACTTCTCATGCTCTGGAAGGAGGTAGTAGGATTAAGAATTATTAGGATTAAGATTTAAATTTGTGAAAAAACCCCATTTTGATAGTTGCAAATTTTTGTCTTTATAACAAAGCTGAGGCTGGTTTACAGACTAAGCAACTTTTTAAAAAGATTAATTGACCTTGAATTGTTTGGTTGTATCAGCAGTTAAAAAAACGGCATGGATTTTCAAAATACCACTGTTTGGTTTTTCCTTATGTTGTTCATAATAGCAATCTGTCATAGCTACAGGCACTGTGTGGACATGTAGCCTGCTTTCTCATGTGGATGTGCCTAACATATGGAAGATGAACAACATGAGTTTTCAACTTCTTGATAGTCAGAATCTGGTTAATTTCTATTTCAGACTTTGTATTCTTAATACTTACCTTTAAATGCTTATTCTGTTGCTAAAAAGTAAATTAACTGTCTGCATTAACATTTTAAGACCAAAACTTGGATACTTGCTTGTACACGATCTTTTAATCCTTATTCCCTGTTCTATTTCTAACATTTCTTTTCTTTCTCCTTCTCTCCTGGCATGCAGCAAGAACTGGAATAATGGAGTAAACATTTTCTGTATTTCTTGTCTGTTTCTGTCACGGTTTTTCATCTGCCTTAAGTATTTAGATCAAGGGCATGATTACATTTACCATGTCCTCTCCCCTTCTTCTCTATCTTTTCTGTGTAGCAGTTGAATAAAACGGTGTTTCATGTTGTCCAGGCCCAGAAAACAGACTGGAATAACCATCTTCAGTGAGGTTACATGAGTGAGACAGATGGGAGAGACAGGGAGGGTTTGTTTCCTGTATGTTTGTTTTTCTGAGGATGCTTAGCTCCTTATGAATGGCAACAACAGAAGGCAACAACTTGGGAAAGAGAATCACGGTAGGTTAGGTCCTCAGTTCATTTATTTCTTGGTGCTCTCCTAGAGGTAGGGCTGTGGGCAGAGGGGCAGAGCAACATCTTGAGCAAAATTTAAAATAGTGATAGTGAATGGAATTCACTTCTGGGAAAATGCTTGTGATTTCATGACCTAGAAGTACTGTTTTCATAGAAATGCTGAGCAAACCTGTACTCGTGTTTTCTGTGCTGTAGCCCTGTCAGCTACTCATCTGCTGACCCACTATGCCTTCAAGTTATTACTGCTGGTTCCTTATGAGCTTTGCTCAGTTAAAACATACAGCCAGCTTACTTGACTCTGGCTTTTATCACAGAATCTTCAGGGGCTTTGCTCTTCAACAGAAAAAAATAAGTACAAACTTTCAGCTGTTAGCAGGAATTTACACCCACACATATAAAATAAGTATATATGTATTTCTATACATAAGCAATGCCATAACTTTCACTACTAATAAAGCATCTTAGAAATTAGCAAGCTAAGCTTAACAAGCTGTTGTCAGAGCAAATTTTTTGCCTATCATATTGGAAAAAAATATTGAACAGAAGCATCTTTGCTGATAATGCCTTTTAGAATGTAATGGTCAATTTAAAATTATTCAAAAAACATGTAGTGAAATTTTTTAGAGGATTAAATGGAATTGTGATATACTAAGTGGGCCAAACATTTTCTTCTTGAGGGTTTGTTTGTTTGGTTGGTTGGTTTTTTTTTTACTATGTTTTTTACATCTAACAAAAAGGAAAAGGTGGCACAATCAACACAGAAAATTTGATATTATTCAGTTCCTCCACATCTAGTATTGTATTTTTCTTCAAGGTGTAGATTGGAACTGGATACAAGCCAGGAATGAATCCTCTGTACAGTTCACTAAATACAGTTTGTTTCTTTCAGCAAGGCACTTAATGGAATGCAGGAGAGATTTAATTAACTGTTTTTGATTTTTGTGCTAGAGGTCAGGTTGGCAAGGCTTTGTTTTCTAATGTAAGTTAACAAGCAATGTAAAGCAAGACAGGACAGTGTCTTTACATGAAATTGGATATTTAATGAAAAAGATGAGTCAGAAAGTCAGTTCTACATGCATTTACAAATTTAATCACAATAGGTACAAGTGCTGTTTATTTTTGGATCCAGTTGTTACAAGTAGTTTAACCAGAACCCCTTCTCATCTGCTCTGACTACATTTAATGCATATGTCCCTTGAAAATAAATGTAGGCTCACGGAGTGGAAACCTTGTAGGGTTACCTTAAGGAACAGATGCCTCAATACTATCCAGTGATTGGATGGAAAAACATTTTACTTTATTACATTTGTGTGAAATGTAGGCATTGGAGCTTGTCTTAGAGGAGCAAACGTAGGTTTGAAAAGAAAAGGTACTTTTTCCACAGGCAAGTGGGGGTTTTGGTGCAAACTGAGGACCATAGCCAGGTGAGTAGATCAGGGCCGTTGTGTCAAGTTGTTTCTGCAGTTCCTTGTCCCACAGGTGCTGGGTCTGTGGGCTGTACAGGAGTGTGCTCAGGCAATTCACACCTGGGCAGGCTGAGCTCAGGAGCCAGGCTGAGCACAGGGAGTGTCTTGTTAAACAGAAATGCACAGTACAGCTGCAGAGCTAAGGACAAACGGGCAGCTCTAGGAGGATTGTTCTCCAAGGAACCCGTTCTCAAGTGCTTTCATCACGGTGTGAGGAGTGTTGGAGGTGAGGTTTGCTGGAGCAGGGGGTGGCAGCCTGTGCTCGCAGGGGCGGTGCCCGGTGAGGGGCTGCTGCTCACCCAGGGCTGGATGATGTCCCTCATCCATTATTCAACGCCTGTGGCATTACTTGGTTTCATTTCCCAGTTCAAGCATGGAGCTTTATAAAGAATGCAGAACACTTCATGAATAATTGAGGCAGGGTGGTGAGACAGTGTTGTGTGGCAGAGCATAGACTGTGCTGGAAACTGCAGATTCCATTTCTGCTTGGCTCACTGCTCTGCTGTGTAAATTTGCATTGGTTCTTTCATTTCCATGTAAAATAAGAATGAGTTAACTTCTCCAAAGTGCTCTAGTATGCTCATAAAAATAACAGCTTTTATAAAGATGTCTACATTTTAAGAGTGTGCAGATCATGGAGTAATTGACATCAAGTGCAACCCCCTTTTTACATAATGCCACCACCATTGTGCTGGCATCTATCAGGTGTATTGAGAATAGCTGAGAAATACTGCATCTTTTAGGCTCAGGCCTCAGTGGGAACTCTGACTTTGGTAACATATTGCATGTAGAATCTAAAAATACTATTGGGATTGTTTCTGAAGTTGTGAGAAACAGGCTTTCTCTCCAAAGCTTTGAGTTTGAATAGAGAAACATGCTTATGAATAAATCTGTTTAAATATGTGGCATGTCTAATTTCTTCATATTCAACAAAAGGATTCAGAATATGCATTGCAGCCTTTGAGTTACAGTCTTCACATGGTGGTGGGTTTTCTATTTCTTCAATTTTTTACTTGTTTTTGAAACAGCTAAGGTTCAGGTATAAAATGTGAGTTCGTATTTTCATTTTAGTCTTATGCTGCCATGTTTCTTCTAATGTTTTGAAGATAAGCAGTCTTTCTGGCATCTTTGTTTCCTTTCATGTACATTGTACAGTTTCAGAAATTTTTAAGATGGTGAGAAAAGGATATTTTTTTATAGAAAATGTTGGTTGACCCTATGGTTCTGGTTGCTGAAAAATTCTGGATTAAAATGTTATTCAAAACATAACACCACTAGGGAGCAAGTCCAGGAAAACACTATGCTGTTGATTTCAGCTCTTGAATATTCATCCACTTTTGAGATTAAAAGATTTTTTGGAGTCAGTTGTGATGTATGATGATGCTTTAAGATATTTGTTGAACTTTTGAATATATGAAAATAAAATGCAAATATAAAAAAATCAAACCTTCTTTTAATTGATTCTTATGTAAGCTGGTCTTTCAATTTTGGTTGCCTAAACTGCATAGAGTTAAACCTGCTAATCACAGACACAACTGTGCAGTCAAGTGGAGCCTCTATTGTCATCTCTTTGGTTTTATGGGTCCATCTAAGGAAATAAAAAAGAAATGGCTATTTACAAGAAATAACTGAAAACATACTGAATTTTTAGTCCTTCCTCTTAGGTTATTGTTACTAGTTTGTCAGAAACTTGAGGAATGGGAACTTGAGGAATTTACTGTTAGAGAGGCTGAATCCCACAGTAACAGCTGTAAAATGGACTGAAAGTGATCTATCTTTGCTCTGAGGAATATCAAACCAATTTTGGGGCACCCATTTGCTAAAGGTTGATCTGAAGTGTGTGCTCTGCATCCAGGCATTCTTCCTTCTGTTTCCCCATGTTTCTGCACAGGAGCTGCCCATTTTCCCTTAAAAGAGATTGTATCATGAAAAGGTGCATGTATTGACCTGGAGGGTACAAGGCTAATATGCCTTGACTTTATACCTATGGAATTGTCTTGCTGATTTTTGCTAATTAAACACTATTTCTAAGTGTCTTTTTTAAAGGCTTACTGCATATCAGGAAAACCAGTAGTTGGCACAGACTGATCCTCATACTCACTTTGAGGCTGGATTCCCACTGGTAGCATGTTATTAATTTCATACTTTTATCTTTTTCTGCATGATGTTTGGATGTGTGTTCCTTTCCCACAAATACGTTCAGGTGTCACTCTATGAGTCTTGCTGCCTTTAATCCTGTGGGATTTCTTGGGAGCTTGATGTGGGGCTGGCTGTGAGCCTGGCCTCTGTGCTGGCCTGTGTTGCTGCTGGAATACTTGATGGAATGCTGTAATCCTGGTGACATGCTCTAGGAAACATTATGCTTTAGTCAAAGAGTGCATACAGAATGGGAAGTCTGAAAAAACTCCCACATGAATAATTGCCAAAAAAATCCTAGGGGCACTTCAGTACTTTATTTCAAAACTTTTTCTGTATTTGGAGGTTGTCACTTGAGTTGTACCTGTCTGAGCAAAATGTGATGAGTAATTTCATCTGCACTTTCACACACCTTTGTATTTTGGGTATTGAATAGTGATATCTGCTCAGTGCTTCAGAAGCCTGATCTTGAGGTGCATTGAGAATTTGTGTCTTGATAGTTTTTCTGAGGGGCTGAGTCATGTACCTTATAAAAACACATGACCTTTGCAGGCTTTTCACTCTTGAATGAAGCCTGCAGCAGGGGGTGGAGCAGAATGAACATTATTAAACAATTACTAGCACAGAAAGGAAATCAAAGAAGCTGAGGAAATGCTCTGATCCAGCAGTGTCAGTGTTCTGCCTTTGAGTGGAACAGATCAGACTTCTCAGTGACTCAGCTTCAGGACTGAGCACTGTGAGAGCCTGCCTGTAAAGAACTAACAATGAGCTCACTTTGCAGAGGCTTTTGAATTCAAGACACCAATTTGATTTGTGGGTTTTGGTGTGGGTTTGGTTGGTTGGTTTTGGAGTGGGTTTATTTGTTTTGTTTTGGGGGTTTTTTTTGTTTGTTTTTGCACAGCCCCAGAATTATTTTCTGTTTCTGTTTCAGAAGTTGCACATTAGGAAGTTGGAAAAAGAGGTGTACCGACACCACTGTGCAATTCCAAGGGGCAGAAGAGCAAACCTTATTGTTACCAACAGGTATGAAAATGTGAACGCTTTCTAAGGGCTCGACATGATTTCAGCTTGGGGATTAGACATCTGGCTAAGTCTAAACTGATTGCTATTCTCTGCCTATCTATTTTCCTTCTCTATTTTCTTCTGGATTTTTAAAAAGATTTTATTTTGTTTCCTTAATGGAAAATGTAATTTAATTGTGATGTCAGTGCTGGATACTGATTTGGGAAGACAGTTTGCTCTGAGATCAGTGACCTTTTCATCAGAGTGAAGGGAAATATTCTTTTTTTTGATCTTTGTTTTTGATTTTTCAAATTATCTTGTTATAAGTGTTTGCAGTCAAGCTAACAGTTTGATAATACATGTTTATAATCTTGTTAATCAAAGAATATTCTAAATGAAGTCTTAAGTCTTTGTACTGGGATGAAAATTTCTATTTAACTCATCTGACAAGTCTTAGAATTCAAGATGTTGGCAGTCCTGAGTTTGAGGACTCAAAACTTTCTAAATATGTTTAGGTAATGAAAAGGATTATGATCCCCACATTGCACAGGTCACCAGTTTGCTCCTTGCTGAATGTATGAGAGAGGCTCATCCACCATAAGGCCATGGAGGCTTCTCAGTGTGGTTTGTTAAATAAAGAGCAGCACACCTCAGTATTCAGGCTGCAGATGGACCAGATTCCAAGGCACTGACAAAGGCCATGAATGATGATTGGGCCATTTAGTTGCTTGCAGCCTTAGATAAATGTGCACTTCTCTCCTTATCCCAGTTGTTGGCCTGCTCATGCTGGGTGATGACTTAGATCATCTCTGACTTCTAAAGACCAAGTGATTGATTGTCTCAGAATGTATTAAGGAAATGTGGGTCCACTGTGACTGAGGGGATACTTTTAATTCACATTTAAAATGCCTTCTTAAACCAATGCTTTCATTTTGTTTAGTTTTTCTGGCAAAGTTCCAGTCCCAGGGAGAAATTGAGTATGAACTTTTTATTTTCTTGAACAGGAGAGTGATATATGTGAAAGAAGTGGAAATCTTAGGCCATTTAACAGCAGAGTGGAATTACTTATTTGAAGAATTCACACGTTATCCCTCCTATGAAGCAAATATTTTAAAAATCACTGTTTTGGTAAGAAAATCATGTAACTTTTCTTTTGTTTAATACTCCGTAGAGGTCCATACATGCTTTTAACTTATTTATGGTTCTAACTGCTAACTACAGGACAATGTGACAGGATTTACTGAAAGTTTCTTGAAAGTCTGACAGTTGGGTTGGACAGAGGCCATGTTGAAATCTAACCTGAAGTTGGCATTCAAGCCATTTAAGTATCAGATTCTGCATTCTTGTTTTGTGAGTCATCTGAAGCACATTTTTGTTCCTCTCTGCAGCAGGATCAAAAGATGTTCCAAAGAAAGGACAGTACAGGTCATGAGTGTGTAAAGACAGTTCAGCTTCAGGATGAAGCTACAGCAAGGGTATATTCTTTTTTTTTTTATTTTAATCTTCTTTTCTTATGATATTGTTGGCAGTTGTTGAAACTCAGCATGTAAAAAAGATGGTTATGTCCAGAGACTTGTTAGAGAACAGGCTGCTGTGCCTGAGGACCATTTACCATAGTTTTGTGTTGAAAAATTTGTTTTACCAAGAGTATGATGAGACCAGATAGCCCAAAGCATTCAAGAGAGTTTATGCAATAATAATTTCATGTTGAAGCTACATAGTCTTGGGGTTTGTATGTTAAAGCCCATGAAAGGAAAATAATGCCAATATCTAAAGTACTAGATTGTACTAAATTCCCTCTAGTCTGTATAGGGAATATACCTCATTATTATTTCAAGATCACCTAAGCCAGGACCAGTGGACCTTGTATGAGAAGGGTTACTTAAAAAAACCACAGATGGTGAGGGAGGAGGGAGGAATCTATCATTTATCTCTAAATGTTTGTTCCTGTTGGTGCTAGGGAGGCTGGAGTATTTAGTGAGCCTTTGTTCTGTGCATGGTTGGGTCTTGCAGGTAACTTACCTAAGGTGATCTGTCAATTTGGATAAATTCCAGGGTGCTTCAAGAATAGACAAATTTACCTAGGAAACCATGTGTGTTACTGTAGTGTTGTATCAGATGATGAGAGAGGTGGTGCTCTCCCTGATACCAAATGTGAAATCAATTGGATCCACTGTGTCTGGGGAGCATGCTTGAAATTGTAGCTGCAGTAAATGGCAAGTCAGGAGATGGAATCAGAATCAGGGCCAAATTGCTGCTATTAAATTGATTGAGCCTCCTGAAAGAATGGGTTAGACTGGGAAGGGAAAAAAATTGCTATAATTTTGAGGCACTTTATATACTGGAAGAGTCTATCTTAGTTCTTTACTGTGTCTTGTCTAAAACTGTTCCTTCAGCTTTCTGTTAGAGCATTTCTGTTAGAGCATTTCTGTTGTCCAAATCACACTTGGAATTAATGATTTAAATCATTTTAGTTTCTCTGTATCTTAGTGGCATGGCCAAAGCTGGAGCACTGCACAAAACACACAGGTCACACTACAAGGATACCTCCTTGTGTTTAATTACCTCTTTTGGTATTATTTCCTAACTGAACTTTCCTTTGCTGATGTTTGTGCTGGTATCCATACATTAAAAATGGATTTTTCTGCTCTCAAGTGCAACACTACCCATTTGCCTGTAGTGGATTTCTGTTTCTGTTCAGCAGCTGAATATTGTGCATGTGAATCAGGAGCTAAGTCTAACTTAGACCAGGCTGTGTGTGTTGATGTGTTTGTTGAATTTGCTGTGTTTTAGTAGCATCTTATGGAAGAAAAGTGCTTTAATTCTTTTTTGCTTTCTCTGTTGTTTTACAGAGGGTTTGTTGTGCCATTCAGGAAGCCCAGACAACACGAAAACAAGAGAAGCTGGTGAAGAAAGCTTCCTTGCACTTGAGGAAACCTTAAATGCTGTCTTGATAATGACAGGATTTGTCGGGTTTGACGTTTGGTATGCAATTTTCTCCCTAAAATTGATTAAAAGCAACCTGGAAACATTGGGCAAAAAGTAAAGATAAAATATCTGAGGACTTCTCTCAAAGTTAACAGCCATTAACACTTGAGCTTTAGAAGTTAGGCATCTTTTCCAAACAATGGATTTCTAAAACATACATTTCAGTTTAAAAATTACAATTTTTGATAAAATGTTTTCCCACTCTGAAATTTTATTTTCTGCCTTTTTTAATGTCAGAGATTCTAAAATGGAGTGGTTATCTTATTTGCACTCTAAGGTTATGGTTTACAGACTGGTGGTAGTAGTTGTGGTCCTGGTGTTTTTCCAGATGAAGTACTTCTGTTTGTGATTGAAACAAATGAAAACTCTATTTTAGACAACATTCTCCTCAAATTACTGTACACAATTTAGCTAGTATAATTTTATCTCTCAGTGTTTAGTATTAGAAAATACTGCATTGAAGCAATGTAAGAATGAGTATATACGAAAGAAATAGGCTATTGTTGTCTGGAAATGTTTACTTTGGAATGTTATCACATTGTAAATGAAAATCTGCACTTTAAAAATGGAAAATATTATTCACTTGTCATGTGCCTTTTTATGGTTTTGGGTTTGTCACTGTAGCCTGAAGAATTCTCCAGGAGGAATTCTCCAGCACACTGGGTTTAGCATTCTATGTCAAAACCTTAAATCTAAGGAATTAGCTTTCCATATTTCAGTGTGTGGTTACTCCACTGGAAGAATGCCATCTCCTGAAGGTAAAGCTCACATCTGATGCAACGTTTCTGTTGCAGTTTCTCTTCCTGAAGGCTGTTAGCATTCAGTTTAGCACAACATGTGAACACAAAGTGAATGTCTGGTGTGAATAACACCATGAACTTGCTTGACACAAGTTCCATTCTTAACACGAGGCACATCCCCAGGTAACTGAGTCAGGGACTATCTGAGCAAACAGATTTGAGTTCAGTGATCACTGAACTGGGAGCTTTTGCTGTCAGTTTTGGCTCTCAGAATAGAAAATCGGTGTCCTTGCAAAAACTCATCAATTTGTCCTTTCCAATTGCCTTTTCTTGCTAAGAATCTGTTCTATTTCTTACTTCTATTTTGTGCCAGATAGTGGCTGTAGATACAAACTTGATGAACTAAAATGACAATATTTTTCTAGGGATCCATACAGTGCACCAAGCCTGGATTTTTCAACTCTGCACTTAAGGGCTGGTGTGTTGTATAAATGCACTCTTAACCTGTACCTGTGAGCTCACCAAAGTTAGAAAGCTTAAGACATTTGAAAATCAGCTGCCAAACACAGAACTTGTAGAGAGCATTGCACACATGATTTTATTGTTGTTGTATGCACATGGCTATTAATCCACTTTACTACATGGGGAAAAAAATTGTACAGCCCTTAATTCTGTGCTATCACCTGTTTTCTAGAAAGCTCTGCTCAAACAATAAATAAATTAGCTGTCCAGGCTGTATGTATATCAAGTTCATGTTTTTAAAAAATGGCAATAAATTTTTTATATGCAAGAATTTGTACTATGATTTCAAGTTTTGTTGCTTCTCAAGTGCATTATGTGCTGTTGGTTTGCCTCATGTCACTGACACTATGAAAACAATTGGAGTTGGAAGGTGCTGCAAAGAGCTTTCTACAGCTCAGCAGTTTTTGTTTTCTGACATTTAGGGACAGTTGTATGTGTACTGCCTCAATTCATACTTGAAAATAGCTGTCACTTTTCTTGGTGCACATTCAGACAGTATCATGTCCCTGGTTTTAGGTGGATTGGAGCTTAAAACAGTCCTGAAGACACCTTTGTGACTCCAGTCTTCTGCTTGATTCCCTTATATATTTCCTCTTGTTTTTTGGTAAACTTTCTGGCTTGAATTATAAACAGTAGATACTTCATTTTCTCACTTTATATGTGATTAGGTTCAGTGAAGAAAGTTCCTATTGAAAACAGTCTGAAGAAGCAGTAGTTTTTATGTTGAAGTGCACATCTTTGCAGTTTGGGTTGCTAGGTGAATTTGAACTGGTAGATGAGCTCCAGCTGGAGGATGAATGACCTTTACCACTTGGATCAAGAGGACATGAGAGAGGAATTCCATTTCTTGCTTAAATGAAGATGGATGTTTGGGATGAATAGGTTTCCAGTGCTTGTCCTGAGCTTACCTCTAGCATTCCATTCCACTTTACCACGTGTCCTTCTGTCTCTGCTTGGTTTTTGAAGTGCCCTTTGCCATAGCTGCATCCTCTGCAGCTGCAAATGCTGTTGATTCTACCTGAGCTTTGCTCTCAAACTTGGGGAACTTTCTTTTCCTGTTCCCTGCCAGTTCTTTTCCTTAAGCTGGTGCATTTTCTTCAAGTGCTGGCTGAGGAATTTAAGGGACAAGGAGAAATCTCTTGTCTAGTCCCTAACTGTGTGCCCAGCATAGGAAGAAGTGCAGAATTCAATCCTGTTTGTATGATCTGTTGGGGTAAGAGGGTAACAGTATGTTTTCAGACAATCTTGAGTGATGAATTTCAACCAAGTGCTGCGATGCAAGTGAAAAGCATTTTCAAAGATTGTGGTGGGGATTTTTTGTTTGTTTGGGGGTTTGTTTGTTTTGTTGTTGTGGTTGGTTTTTTGCTTGTTTTGTACTTGTTGTTCATTTTGTGTTTTGTTGGTTTATTTTTAAGTATCTGGCAACAGAATGTTTCTCCGTACCTTACAGACTTTATGCCTCTGTGAAGTTCCTGAGTTTTTCAGTATTACTGAGCTCACCAGGTTCCAAGCTGTTGCCATCTCCCAGCCTTTTCCTTTCAGTGAGCGCCCAGAAGCTTTTTGCTGTCTCAAGGGCCCTTTTTGACTGCGTATTAAGACAATAAAATTAGTGTTAATTAGAACTCCAAGCATTTAGGTCAGGCCTGGGTCCTCGCTTTGCTTCAGTTACTCCTTTGCTTTCTGTCTCGTCGTAGGTTTCTCCAGCTCTTCAAAGGTGTTTTTCCACAGGGTGTGGATGAATGTTTAGTCCCTGTGACTGTTTCTCAGTCTCTTGCCCAGCTGTAGCCTCCTGAAGCCCTTGTGAACCTTGCTCAGTCCTTTGTGCCATGCCCTCCGTGCCCTGGCATGCTCAGCTGTCCCCTAGGTAAAGAACAGTACAGCCTTCCTCAATGTAGACCTGTGACCTAGCAACCATTTAAAAAAGACAGATGCAGAAAAAGCATAATACAGTCAAGCTGTTTCATTGAAAAAACATGAATATGCTTGTGCTTACTTTTTAGAGCTACTTAATTCTTTAAAAAAGAGAGAATGATGTGAGGACTTTTGGAGTAGATAATGGCTGTGTGTGCTTCTTCACAGGACAGTGCTATCAATTCTACTAAGCTGTCAGCTTTAGGGAGCATTTTACTTTGATAATTTTCCTTGAGTTTCTGCCCAATCTGGAGACAAGGAAATATTCACATGCTGAAATGTTCTATTTTGAAAATGCAATCAGCTTCTTTACTAGTTTCTGACACGAGCTTGATCCATTTCACTGTTAATTGTTCAAAGGGATTTTAGGCTCTCTTTCAATGAGAATTTCATTGGATTTTATTTAGACTTTTTCTCTCAAAGTGACCCTATATTCATTGACTACTGCCAGTCATTCTCTACAGAATTACAACAAGCCAACCACTTACTTCTGTGGAATTTTACAGAAACAAGTAGCATCACACTATTCTTAAAACCCCTCAGATGGGGGAATATCATTGCAGCTCTTTGCAGCCTGAGCCCAGGTGGCCCTGGACAACACTCTCTGCCTGACTGTGCCTGGACTGTGCAGTCTCAGGAGATGCCCTGCTGATCTGGGATTCTGTCACAACAGGACATCTGAAATACCCCCTCTCCCCCCAACACCAAAGAAAATTACCCAGGAGATGAAGTTTTATGTTTCCAGTGAGCAAGAATATGCATCAAAAGAACTTCATACCTCTCATCATCACATCTAACCATTTTCTCAAAATTTGCAGAGCCTGGAAGGTTGTTTGGTTTTTTATAGGCACCAAATAGGGAGCAGTTTAATAGTAAGAGAATAAATAGTTTTGAAAGGGATAAATTGTGAAGTTGAAGGAGGGGATAAGTAATTCAGCCTAATAAACAGGTACCAATGTTCTTATTTCATTGCTGGCAGTAAATAAGCTTTTGTTGTAGTGTAGTAACACAGAGATTACAGTAGGTATATCGTGATCTTGGGCTATGCTTGGCAAAAAGGATTGTTTATATAAGGCTACCTTGGGTCACTTAGGTTTCAAAAATAAAAATTAAAATATTTAATTTTAAAAGCCTAAACTGACGTGTGCAACCTTTTGAAACTAGCTAACATCTGTTTGAAAAACCCCATTATTTCAACAGGTTATAAAGTGGCATTTAGTCAAACCTGAGTGTGAAGACTTAATTTGGAATAGATGCCAGTGGACTGACCAGAGAAGTTTTAATGTAAGAAACAAGCAGAGGGATTTGAGAATCAACACATACAACTTCAAGTTTCATTGGAAAAATCAAAGCTTTTTTTAAAGCTTTGTTTACAAGCTATTAGGCTTGTTTATTAAGATTTCCTGGACAAAGGTATGCTTTGGAGGGAGAGGGCAGTTCTCAGTTAAACCTGTGATGCCACATAGCAGGGGACGGACAGATGGAAGTTGGGGGAAAAGTTGTTTTTCAACTAGATGGCTAATTAAAATTTGCTCCAGTTACATGAACATTTTTTAGTTTACTAATGATCCTAATGCAATTCCATCCTTTGGATTATGGATCTTATTTGCACAATCACTAAGTAACACTGAGGCAAACACACAGATCTCCAGACTTCAGTGTTTATTATCTCTGTGCTGCAATTTGCTTCTGTTTTGGATTTTTCTAGATCTTTGTCATCAACGAAGGTGGGAGCTTAATCTAGTTACCTCAGTTGTCTGAGGGAGCAAAGCTGACATATGAAAGGAAATAGAACTCTTAAAAGGAAAAAACTGACCTGTTGAAAGGAACGTGTGAATTTAAAACCTGATTCCGTTCACTGTATCCTCACCCTTCCTGTAAGTCAACAAGTAAGCCTCTAGTTTGACAACATTTTATATTATATATTATGAAATAAGATTATTAATTGTTTGTCCTGATCTGGTCTTTAGATTGCTTAGAGGCCAGGAGAAGAAGGGAGATGGGAGGAACCCTATAATATTGACATGGTGGGTTGGGAGTGAAGGAGGGAGAAAGCAGGATAGTGACAAATCCATGAAATAGCTCAGTCTTTAGAGGTAAAACCAAATGATTGAAAAGCTAATTTGGTATCCTGCCACAAATTCCTTTTACATCAGTAATTGGGAAAATACCTAGTTGTGAAGACCAACAGCAGTACTTGAAAACAGTAACTTGGTTAGATTTTAACAAGGAAAAGAAATGTTTCCTTGGATTTCCTTCAGAGAGGTAGAGCCATTCCCAGGTACTTTACTGGACTCAGCAGATGGAGCACTGAAAATGCACTTTGATTGCTCAAATGACAGCACTCAAATTCCAGTGCTGGGCTTGTGTGTGTGCCCACGTTGTTTCCAGACTCTGCTGTTGATCAGAGCCAAGTACAGTGGAGATGCACAAGTCTGCAAAACGTTTGTCCAAAACAAAAGGCTGGAGAAGTAGGGAAGCAGTTGGTGTGCTAAATAATGGTGAGAGTTTCCAGGGGTTTGAAACGTCCCCCCATCAGGTGTGACATACATTGCTCTCACATGGAATAAAGACTTTAGAGGTAAATCACTGAGCTGGACAGGCCTAGTCTGCACTGATAAATGTGGCCCTGAATCTGCCCTTGGCTTAGCTGATGTCTGAGGACTGGATTGAGTTTATAAAGCTTCCTCTGGTGTTCGTCATCTCCACCTCTGGCTGTGCTTTCCCCTTCCCTGCTGGAAAGAAGTTTCCTGTTGACTTTTCAAGGTCTATGACAGTGCACTAAGCTGCTCGTAAGGAATCCAAAAAGACTTCTGCAACTGATCCCATAGAATTGTTGCAGGTTAATTGTCAGTAAAAGCAGCAGAAGAAAATGCAGGTTTAGTATAATGAGAAACTTCCAGTGGTTGAACAGCTCACTTTTTAGGACCTTCTCCACACTTTAACAGAGTGCACCAATCTTGAGTAACTGATGCTGATAAACATCAAAAGTAGACATTCTCTAAGTTGCTGTGGAATTTAAAAAATAAAAAAGCATATTACTTAATCAACTTTGAGTTAGTTGCAAAGATGCTTTGAAGTTGGCCACTGGCTGTAGCACAGCAGAAATCTGTGTGGAATGACACAGATGAGTGTGTCAGGGCTGCAAACGAAGGGATGCTGCTGTAAGTTGTTGTTCCAGTAGTTACCCACAAGGTGGGGGAATGAACCTTTGTATTTTACTGCTGTTGTCTTGCATCTTTCCTGCCACCGTCCTCCTGCCTGGATACCACATTTTTAAAATCACCTCCTTGATGTGATCAGTGCAGAGCATGGAGCAGTAAATCAGAGCTTGTCAGAAGCTTTTCAAGCTATAGATCCAAATCTGGAGTTTTACAAGTGTTGAAAAAACATACTACAATGATTGTTCATATGTTATTTCTTATTTGTTCACAGTGTAATAAATAATCTGAACTGGTGCAGATTTCTGTGGGCACAGATTTCTTTAGTGGGGAGTGTTTTACTGTAAAAGCTTTTCTGTGTGGCTTTTACTTACATGTTCATTCTGTTAATGGTATTATTGATCTGTAGGTGGCTGTGTAACTGGCAATGTCCTATTTTCCCTCTCTGTATCTGGTAAATTCAGAGAGATCTAAGGCAGCCCAAGAAGCCATCAGAGAACTCTTTAACAGGGTTGTGTACTTGGTGCTGTTTAGCTAAAGTTGATAAAAATCGAATTTTTCTTACTACTTTATGGCAGATACTACACCTGTTTCAAATAGTATTTAAACACCTAAGAGTAATACCTGCAAACAAAACAAAAATTAAAAGTCAGAAATATTATTCTGTATTTTGGTCATGACTTCTGCTTCTTGCTTTGGGGCCTGCCACGAGGAGCTGCTGATAAAGAGAATGAGTCCTCACTCAGCTGGAGTGGTTCAGTTGTAGGAGGCATTCTCACAGCCCTGAGCTTCCAGGGCTCAGTGTCATGGATGTTCCTTTGCAGCATGCAAGAGCTTAAGAGGCATAAGCTCATTTGCTCTTTTTGTGTGTGTATTGTTTGTTGCAAGTCTCTGTCTGGGTTTAGGATCCTTTCCAGTTCCTTCTTTTGGAAGATCTCTTCCCAGTTCTTTGGGAAGTAAGGCTACCTAAATGTTTAATAATTTGGCTGGAACTTTTACAGGCAAAAAATATTTAGTGAGAGAAAATATTCCTGCAAGGGCATATGGGAGAAAAGACAGTCTTGATTGTAGGGGAATTACACATTCTAAACCAGGTTATTTCTGATATTATCAGGCCAAGAGTGCTCTCTGTGCTGGATTCTGAGGGCTTCTCAGACCCTCCTGCCATTGCTCAGAATTTGCTAACCTTGTAGCATTTAGGGCTTGCAGGTCAAGCCTGACAACTGAGGAGAAGGCAGCAAAGAGGGAGATGAGGCACTTGCACCAAGATTGCTGCCTTACTCCTTTTGTAGACTCTGCCTAGCTGCTCTCATCCTAGCCAGGGGGAGAAAATCCCTTGTGACTTTGTGGCCCATCTAATGCATCCTGGGTAGCCAGCAAGTAACACAAAGATTCTGTTTTAGTTCCCAGTTTGGCCTTTTCCTTCATGGAATTCTGCTGGACATTGTGCCTGGGTTAACATCTGCCCTTTTTTGGGACAAGCTTTAAGGCTTCCATTGGCTCAAAGGCAAATGGAGCCGGCTGTGGTAGCACTGACACGTTGGGATAACCTGAGGAACAAATTCTGCATGGCCTCTCATTCCCTTCTGATAGTTTCTGTGGCCTGTGCCTGACTAACCTGGTGGCATTTGAAGGATTTGGGAGCTTAGAACAAAGGGAGAATGGAGAATGAAGGGTGGAGGAACCTGGATAGGCCAAGAGATTTGAGAACCACGTTCTGACTCCTGTGCTTGCTCTCTGTGAGCTGTACTCTCAAAGTTTAAAGCCTGAATATAACCTCGATGTCATAAACATTTATATTTGACTCTTAAGGTGTTCTTTAAAACTTTGCCTTAGATAGAGGTAAAATTTTTTTGTCATAGATACAAGTCAATGGAGGAATTCTTCAAGTTTGCTCTGTAGATGTATTACATGTTCTAGCTCTTATGTTGGCTGTTTCATGGTAAGAGTTAGAAATGCTGAAGAATTAGTAGATGTTTTTTAAACCAAGTTGCATGCTGAAATGGGGAGTTTCTCTGAATGAAGTTTTAATTGAAAAGTGACTCCTTTATACAGTGCTTCTATTTTTGTTGACACTGAAGAACTGAGTACCAGAAAATAAATAATAAAAAGAAAAAATTCAACTAGAAGCTGAAACAGGCTGGTTTTGAAGTGTTCCAGTGTTGTCTGATAGGAGGTTCAGAGGCTTGATTGCATCTGTTCCTTTCTGTGTGCTGAGGTCTGTGTCCAGCTTCTGGGGCAGATGGATAATGCTCCCATTGGCAGAGTGCAGTCAACAAAACTCCCCAAAGCAGAGGCAGGAAGAAAAGGCAGGAGTGTGACGTTCTAGCAGAGAGGCTGATGGCAGGCAGAGCATTGATTAATCACCAGCAGATCCACAAGTGGGGGGCATTTTCCAAGGCCTCTGCATGTGAGCAACAAGTAGGCAGTTAAAGCTGGAAGTCCTTGCACTGCCATTAGTCAAAGAGATGCCAGTGGGGAGTGAAGAGGCCATGATTTAGGATCCAGTCATCAGTGCACCTAGTGAAGACAAAGTGATACAAAAGCCTTGCAGGGTGAAGTGTGTCAGAGGTGTGAGCGTCGCTACATCGGGAGCAGGGCAGGTACCCACGAGCACATCAGGGAAGAGACACATCTTCACATTTCCTGTGTGTAAATGTACAGAGGAAATGCTCTGAGGCCACAGAGTGTATCTGAACTGCACCACCCCAGTTTCTAGCAGTTCAGTTAAGACACTTGTGGTGCATTTTTGGTGGAACCTGAAATAGATTGTTTGTGAGATACAAAGCAACACAGGACAGAGGAATAGCCCTGTCCTTGCAACACAGGTGAATGCTTTTATTACCAGTTTTTCTTGAGAAAGTGTGCTTCTCTTTAAGCAGCCAGGTGGAGATCATAGCACAAGTGATTGCCTGCATAATATATTATTCAGCTGTTCCACCAGGCTTGTTCTGTTACAGGTGACAAGGGTTTGGGAAAAACCTCTTATAATTAAGGCAATTACAAACCCCATTTTTAGCATTCACTCTGCACTAAAATGGGGAGGGGGAAGCATAATATAGTCTTACATTTCTTTCATAAAATTACAGTAAATGTAAGAGTGGATCATAGAGAAAATGACTTTTGTATTGAAACTTGTAAATACTAAAAGATTTGTGTGAATGATGAAAGTGCCATGTGCTAGTGAGTGTTAATTCCTATGGTGTGCATTAGAATGTAGTGGTGATGTTAGAATATGAAATTAAGAGAGTTTTATGTCTTTTACACTCCTGTCAGCTTATAGAAGCTGTGTGACACACAAGATGAGGTAGCTGAGACCTCCAAAGAAGTTGTGACAAGAATAGTTTGTTATGGAGCATAAAAACAGTTTTGAGCTTGGGACATTGGAATGCCGTGAGAGTAGCAGACTTCTGCAAGAAGACACATGGAAGGTATCTTAGCCACTTGATAAGCAATGCTGTAGCCACTGATCACAATAACTTAAACTTTCCTTTCCCGGGTGGATGACTTAGGCACTTGCTTTTCACTGAGGAAGGCAGAGCTGGGGATGACAGTGCTGCTTTGGGCTTGGTGTGCAGTTGCTGACATTGACTTGGAGAGTGCAGCAGTTTTTATGTGCTTTTTAAAGCCTCACCCTTAAACACTCTGGCTTCCCATCTGGCAAGTAGGATGGCAAGGCTTTTGTAACTGACTGGTATTTGATGTTTAAAATTGTCAAGTAATCAAATGTAATTAATGTAAATGCTGTTAACTCTAGTTAAATCTCTGTTCAAGTGATTCTGAGCATTGACAGAGCAAGTATGTCACTAACAAGGGATGATAGATGTTTGTCTGTCCTTTGATGTTTTATAAACATCAGAAAATATTAATCCCTTTGCACATGTTCATTTTGGATGATGCTTGAAAACGAGAACATGCCAAATATCTCTTCATACACCTTGCCCCTCACTTCTGTGACAATTAGTTAGAGTTCCTGTGGGGCACTTGAAAATACAATAATAATTGCTGCACAATTGTCTAATAAACAATTCCCTGAGATCTTAACAGCTGGATTAGGTCAAACTTGAATTATTTTTTTTTTAAATAGGTTTAAAGACAGAGTGATTCTTTGCTATCCAGACCTCCTACTCACTGCTTGATCAGATCTATTACAGCAGCACACAAAAATTGGAATAGTTGTTTTTTGAAATGTGTTTTTTTCAATCCCAGTAAAAGCAAAAGTTTAAAACTTAAGAATTTTTTGCAAAGCTGATTGAATGTCTTGAGCCAAAGCTCTCAGGGATGGCACAAAAATTCAACACACTGGCTTGTTAGCCTTCCAAATAATGTATGCAAAAATTTAGGAAAGAGTGCTCCTGTTTGATTTTCATAAATGAAATCTTGTGTTACTATTTTGTTACTGGGAGGGAAAGCAGAGGAGTTAAAAGGGTAAATATGTTGACACATTGATTTGAAGAAGAGTTGCTTGGGTTCAGTTAAAAAGTGAAATCAAGCCAGGAGACTTCTCTCCCTCTTCCCTCCACGAAGAATAGTGACACATCCATCAGAGCAGCAGCCTCCCACATTCCAGGTAAGCATATGCTGATGTAACTTTTCTTTCTTTGATTGTGTCATGAAACCTTCAAAACTTAGTGGTTTTGTCTTAATGGATGCTGAAGGAAAAAGTGAAAAAGGTATTACTGGAACAGGAAATTAGATTTTTTTCATAGCTGTGAATCTAAGCTGGGTTTTAGACTCAACCTGCTCCTCTTACATTTTCCTATTAAGCCTTAGGAAAAAAATTGTCTGCTGAGTATATCAGTCTTTGCATGATACTGTGGAATGGAGAACATGAGGCAATGCTGAATTCTCCTCAAGATACCAGTATTCTAGAGAGGCTGGAGCTATATTTCTCCTGTGTGGGCGTTTGAGCATTTGAATTGGCCATCTGTAGGGACAGCAAAATGCTTCAACTTTGTTTTCTTCTTTGTGAGATATTTCTGTAACAGTCTGAGAATTAAAGCAGGGTTCTGATCTGCAGAGGAAATGGAGATGGCTAGCTGTTCCTTTTTAAAAAAGATATAATGTTTAGCTGGAGAATTTTCCTAAGAACTTTAAAAGCATAGTAAATAAAAGCAGTGAATATTTTTAGGTTATATTTAAAATCAGAACTCTTTATTTTGTGCATTTGGAAGTCTACATTGAGTTAGTTAAAATCATAGCTCTGTGATAATAAGTAAATTCGTCCAAAGGTTTTTCACAAAGTTTAAAAAAAGCCTTAAACTTTTAAAGCCCCAAAATTAGCTCCATCTGTTTTACTTGTTTCTGTCTTCACTATTGTCAGTGCAAAACTGGTGAGCACCTTTTATTATCCCTTCAATTCAGCACTCTGAAATTCACTTTCTAAGGCATTTATTTCATATATGCTGTGAGAATATAGCTTCTGCTCTGATTATGCAGAGTTTCCGCCAGACTTATTTCTAGCTCACAATGAAGCTCACAGCATTGCTCCTGTGCAGTTTCTACAGATGTGTGTCCATTAGGGAGCCACCATGATGTGTAAAAGCTCCATGGCTTGCCTGCCCACTGCTTAAGTTCCGAAGTTTTCATGAAAAGCCCTCAATTACAGAGTTTTCTGCTTGTGACAGTTCCTTATCTATCTCAATTGTCTTTCTTTCCAAAGAGACAATGATTTAAGGTTTGCTCTAAACATAATGTAAACGATCGATGGTGTCTGCCAGTTGCCATTGTTTATCCAAAGAGAATGTGATGTGCAGGAGGGTCTGAACAATCAGTCTGGGCTTCAGTTCTGTTTTGGGCTGAAGCTAGTTCTGTACACAGTGTGGCTTTTTCCTCTTGACCACCTAGCAAGGTGTTTTTCTGTGCTGTTCCTTCAGTAGGGAGTGTTAGCACTGGCAGTTCTCAGAAAGAAGTTGTGATACCAAATTGTAACTACCTTGCAAAAACTTTGTTGCTCAAAGCAAGCCTATGGAGGGGCTGATGCTGTTAATGAAATCTGATGTTAAAATTACTTTAAAAACAAGTTTTCCATGGTTTGGTATTGAATTCCTCCACACAAGAACCTTGTATTCTATCTGTGTTCTGTTAGACCACAGTTCTTGGCAGTGGCTCATCTAAGGAAATCCAGAAACGTTGAGAAAGAACCACGTTGTCTTTTCTTCTGGTCATATTTATTTGAAATTTAAGTACCATAGGGAGGCAACTGTTGAGTAGTTATTTTTGTAAAGGTCCACACTTCAGTAGCACATAGGCAGTGAGAGTGGAAGCTGTCTTAGGGAGACAGTGTTCTGTGTGGAACAATCTGCTGGCAGAAAATATCTTCCAGGATGGATCCTGCATTAGCCTCAGGAGAGAAGCTAGCAATCAGGTGCTGTTTAGAGGGATTAAGGAATTAAGTTCTGGTTTGTTTGCTTTGTTTTTGTTGAATGTTCATGTTTGTTTCATGAAGTTCAATTAGCAGACTGTAGCAATTCAATCTTGGGTGATTTTCTATCAACTCTGTGAAAACAGGAGCACATAGTGACTGGGTTTGTAGGAATATGAGCTTTTGAACACCTATAAAGAATTTCCTTATTTCAAGAGAACGTTTGTTACAGCCACGGCAGCTGAATTTTGTATAACAGGGACAGTGCACTGGTTTGGAGATTCCTTTCCTCAAAATGGAGGTGAACTTTAAAACCACTTTTGTTTGTGAATAATTGCTCTCTTTCTGGCGATCAAGATACACTGACAGGTAAAAAAAAAAAAAAAGAGCAATATCTTTTTATGAAGACTGCAAGTCCTACATGCACACCAAGCATATCAGAGACAGACACTGTCACAATAAAGCAAATACACCACCTAGATTTCACAAAAGGTTTCGGCAGTAGCTGATGCTTAATCTGTTACTGAAAGAACCTTTGAATTTTCTGCTATATTGTATCTGAGAAAAGCATGGTCAGAATTTTTATTGATTTTGAGTAACTCCAAAGTATTGTAGGGGAGACACTAAAATGCCAGGTTCCACATTTGTGACATGTTGGGCTCCTACCCAGTATGTTTACAGCTGGATGTGAACAATGCTTTTTGGTTTTGATAGGAGTAAAAAAGAGTGCTCTAGCTTCAATGCAGCTTCCAGAATGATCTCATTAATTATGAAGGGATGTGTAGCCATATGCTCAAATGGCTGACTAAGCTTGAACATCTCCCAGTCCTGCTGGAGCCCTTGAAGGTTGTTGAAGTAAATGTAAACTTCTTTTATTCCACCATGCTGTCCCCCCAGCATCTGAGCCACCATAAGCTTATCCAGATCTGATGCTGCACTTGCAGTGTTGTTTTCACAGTCAAGAGCAAGAACCTAAGTGAGGCATGATGTTTGAGTTGGGATCTGATTGCATCATTATAGTTGAGGCCTTCCTGAACCTGAATCTCAAAATGCACACCAGCTTTAGTGTCATTAACAGTTCAGTATGAGTTGGGTCAGCAGGCACTTGTGCCTTATTTGATTATGAAGAGTTATCTTTCACTGGTCCTTACAGGCTGCTTTTGCTGCACAATTCTGCTTTCTACTCCTAGTTTTTGCCTCTTCTCTCCTTCCAGCTGTCCACTTTGGACATGGCTTCATTCTCGGTGTTCCAGGTATCCAGTAGCTATGTTGCCAATTGTCAGGGCCAGTGGTTTACTAAAACACCACCAAGAACTTTGTCTTAAGCTGGAGTTGATAGCAGGTACCTGGCAATTCCCCTGTGTGCCGGTCACTGCCATGTAAATAGTGTGATTGCTTCAGTATGTAATCACCCTGCTGCTGATGGAGCTGAATGTTTGCCCCCAGTGTTTGTCCTCTTGTGGCTTCACCACTGTTTATGCAGCTCTGCTTGTGACCAAAGCAAGTAAGTGTTAAAAAGATACTTCTTAACCTGCTGCAGTGTTCTTGTCCAAGGCACAGTCTGGCCTTGCAGACGGTGGTTCTGGCACAACCAAATGGGCAGCCTGGGGCAGCAGGAAGCAGCCAGGTGGAATCCCTCCTGGGGCCAGGAGGAATGTGAAGGTGCTAGCTGGAAGCATCTCCTAAGCAAGAGGAGTTAAATTGGCTTGGTTTGTGAACAAAAGTTCTCTCTGGTATGTGAGGAGTTGTTTTCCTAATCAGCCATGGTTAGGAATTCAGGAACTATATGTTCTCTTTATAAGTGATGTAATGTATCAGAGAAAAACCAGATTACCTCTTGTTTTCTCCTACTGGAAACAGACTGCAAGAAACCCAAAATTAATGAAGTAAGACGCTGGAGAACAGAGCTAAATATTATTTCTGGAAATTAAGGATCTAGCCAGCAAACTAGAAGCCTTTTAGTAGACACAGACACACCAGGGTAGCCAAAACATCATGATTCTGCCCACAAAAACAATACTGCATTTTGCAGTGTGAAAATTTGCAATATGCTATACCTTTTGTGGCGAAGAAATACAAATTTTGCCCCTGTAAATTGATGCATTCCTGTACAAATTGAGATGAATATGCATTAATGTAAATAATAAGATAGGCAGAACTTGCCATGAATTGTTTTTTTTTGTTTTTTTTGGGTTTTTTTTACATAAGCTTGAAGTGTGCCATAAATATCATATTCAATAGTGTTGACAATTGCAATAAGTTCAGAGCCACTGTAAGGCAAAGCTGAAGATCACCAAAGCTGGGTGTCTCCTAACTGCTCTGTAAGGTAAGCTGAAGGATAATGGCACTGCTTCAGGGCTGGGGGAACATGAGGTGACAGTAGGATGAAGATTATTCAGCTGTGGCCATAGCACACCCAACTGCCTGTCCAGCACATGTTTTGTTGTTGGAAACTTACCAAAGATGATTTCTAGGAGTGGTTTGCATGCTCTGATGTGGGGGCTGGCAAGGGACAGGTCTGATTTCTGATTAAAACAAAGGATATATTTGAAACATAAATTAGGCTGGTAAGACAATCTGGTGAATAACTTGGAACTAGTATAATTTGTACCTGTGGTATTCTATTCCATAGCTCATCTTGCAGCTGCTTGAGCAGCTGTTTGTGTGTATGCAGGGTTGATGCAGGTAGTGAAGGTGTTATGCAGTCTGTGATCCCAGCAACTTCCAGCCTTGCTGACTTGTAGTGTGGCTATATTTGAGCCATAATTCATGTTTGGCTTTCTACTGAAAAAGCAACTCTGAAGCTTTTGTTCCTGTTCAGCAGCAAATCCAAGTCAGTTGGCTTTACAGTTGCTGTCATCAGTCCTCTGCTCTGCTGCCCTCTCTTCTTTTTCTGCTTGCCAACAAGCACACCAAAAAAGGCTGCTGAAGATATGGTGCAGTCTTCTACTCTCTTTGTTTAAAAGCTACTTTACTGATAGCTATATTATAGTAATATGTCAGATGCTAAGTATCTGTTAAGCTGACAGGGGCTGTTTTCAGCTGTCCTGATGGTGCCTGTGGTGTGGATGCTGGTGGCAAAGCAGGCAAAGTGGCACAAGATGCTCTCCACTTTGGTAAGTGCTGTTTTACTAAATGAATCCTAATTTTGTTACTGTGGCTAACAAAGGAACCTGTGGCAGAGCTGCTGTTTCAGTCACCCCATCTTACTCCACCTGCTGTGTCAGTCATTTCCACAGGGAAAGGGAATGAATTTGTCCTGATGACTAGAGACAATTAGAAACAAGAACAAGGAACAGCCATGCCTTCCCAGTTGTTGTTGAAGGGACTGACTGGTTTCACAGCCAATACCCTGTCAATGAGGTGATGCAAGGCTTGCTGGAGATGGTAGTTATGAGGATAACCTTGTAAAGATTGCAAGAGGTTGGTGGTGTTAAAAATGTGACACCAAGAAGATTGCTGAGCACAGAGCTGGTAATCTAGCTCTATCCTCCAACAGTGAATAAATCAGACAACACCAAGAGGAGACCTTAGCCAGCCACACAGTGGTTTAGCAGCTTGTCTACATAAGTGCATGCACTCTGCTACTGCTAACAGGGATTAAGTGAACACATCAAGGAAGGCTGGAAAAAGTTGTCCTGGTGTCTTAATGCTCATTCCACAAGCTAATCTTTTGAACCTGGTTTGGAGGCTAAAGTCAATTCTATTTCTCTGTATGTGCATGAAGGAAGCAGACTTGGCTCTAGAGAGGTCAGGGGAAGGAACAGATGTGTCCTTGCATTTGTGCTCCTTGTAGCTTTAGAAAATGTTCCTTTTTCCAGAAAGAAACAGGGACATGGAACACAAGGGGAAGCTGCTTTTGAAACTTTGAGGTGTCACGAGGCTTCTCCTTCTTCCTGTCCCCAGATGGGAGAGAAAAATACCAAATGCAGAGTCTTTGTGTTACGATGTGCAAGACAAATTTACAATGTTGTCTGGCATTTCTTTGATGATGTGTGTGAGCCTACTTGCTTGAGCAAAGGAATCCAGTTCAGTAAGGACTGCATGCTCTATCAACAGGTATAAAAAATATAAATGAGAATTAACCAAGAAAGTAATTTTTTAGAAGTCCTGAAATGTCACTCCTTTCAGGGAAGGTCCCTAGTAGGAATTTTTTCCTTAATTTTTTATATAAAAATGTGTATAAGAATGCAGTTATTTATTTTATGATTTTTTAAAAAAATTTCGTGCTTGATAATTGAAATAAAAATTCTCTAGGGTAGCAGTGGCACAAAGAATTTCTACTGTAAAAGTTCAACAGTAACTTGAAATGCATCTTTGCCTTTAGGTCAAACATTTATGTATGTGTGGTCGTGTGTATGTTGGTCACATTCATTAATTTGCAAGGTCCCTCAAATACTGTGATTCTTAAAGGGATCTCTTCACAGGTAAACTACCTGTAAGATGTTTTACTGTGAGATCTCAGACTGAACATAGCTCTAAAATCACCAAGACATGAATATTGTTACCATCGAGCAGTGTATTCCTCGGAGTTCTGGGGTCTTTGTTAAATCAACAATTCTCTGTATAAATCTGTACTTATATTTTAAAAGTGAATGACAAGATGATCAGAGATCAAAATTGAGGAATCTTGAATCCTTATGTGACCAATTATTTTTATAATCCTAGCAATATCGTTCTTAAAAGCATTGATTTGTCCTGGGTTCAAACTGGATTAGTATCTTAAATGTCATTCTGTAATGTGAGGGACCAGTGGTGTAAAAATGGAGGAAAATGGAAAAAGAAATTAATGTTATGTGGCTTCAACTTGCAACTTGTTCTTTAACTTGCAAGTATCCTAACTTTCTAAGGAAGAATTATCACTGGTTTGTCTACAGAAAAAAATGTTAACAAGTGGAAATAAAAAAACCCCTTCATTTTCTTATCTCACCAGTTGTTCCTTCATATAGATAGTCCAGAGGCCTTTTCTCTGCTGTGTGATGCAGTATATTAAATTGCATGGAAAAGAGAAAAAGCTTACTCAAACTTTATGCTTCACGCTTGAAAATCTTGGGTACAAATACTCTTGGTGACTTCAGCTACTCTTTTCTGATGGTTGCTTTGCAGTTTTCTCCCATATACGTTCCAGATTTTCAGATACAATAAATTGAACATCTGCTATACTCTGTGTTTAAGAAAAGCTGAAAATCTGTATTAAATAATGCCCACAGCAAATGTATTTGCCTTTGGCTTAGCCTCTAGCTTGAAGATTGTCCAAAATTTGATGTTACTCCGGGAACATGATTTCCATGGTTTTGCCTTGTTAATGCTAAAACATTTATATCCACTGTGTTTTGGGCTTATTAATAAACTCTAATTGTGTGTGACTATCCCAAACTAATTTTCCTGGTACTGCTGAAATGGATTTCCCAGTCAATGGGACTGCACAGTCACTGTAAGAGATGCAAGACCTGCCTGCTGTGTCATTTGCAGTTATTTCTGATCTGGGATATTTTATCTTTCTCTGTGCCAGCTGAGTGGCAATAGCTGACCTAAGGGAGAGTTTCCTGCCTGGAAAGGTCACTTAGGAGCTATTGCCCCATGGTGTTGGCCAAAAAATCCAAAACAAAATCCAACTGCAGAAAACCCACACCCAGCACTGATTGCCTGGCCTGGGCTGTTGTGTTGGATTTGGCTATTTTGAGTCATCTGACATCTGCCTTCCCATCACAGTGTCTGGGCTGTGTCTCACACTATTTTAGCAGTGGTTGCTAAGTGAGATACTGGGGTGACATTTCATCTTAGCTTTGCTATGTTATGGTTGCATCACGAATCTCTCTGTCCCAGCTCCTTTCATTTATCTAAGATTTGGCTTATGCTCACAAATGGGCATAATGATAGCCATTAGTATTGGCCAGACTCAGCAGCTGCAGGTTTCCTTAGAGCAAAGTCCCTGGCTATTTGTCCAGTAGATTGTGATCTTCATTAATGCAAGGTCATTCCCACTTCCTTCTTTCATTTCTCCCCATCCCAGCAGGTCAACTTGAATAAATAAACTAACTGAAATAAGTTATCTTTCCTTTTCAGTTGCAGTTGATATGCCACAATGCTATGTAATTTTGGAAGTGCCTTTTCTAAGAGATGGCTGCAAACAGCAGGGAACCCAAATGCAAGGTCATGTCTGTCCACATTTCTTTTAAAATCCCCTATCCTGGAGCCTGTTCCCTTCCAGCCTAACGCCCTAAGGCTCCTTTTGCAGCAGAGCTGGAGAGGGGCTGTGCCTGTTGCAGTGTGTTCTTCAGGCTGACAAATATGGTTTCCACTGAGCCAATGCCAAGATATTTGGTGCCCAAACGACTATGAGCAGTGGTAGCATGGTCAAATACCCTTCCAGCTCTTCTTGAGGAATACAGAAGCAGGCTCATTTTAGTAATGATAGAAATAGCATGCAAACATTAGCCCAGGTGTGCCCAGGTGGCCAGGAAGGCCGATGGCACCTGGCCTGGAGCAGCCATGGTGTGTCCAGCAGCACAAGGACAGTGACCATCCCCCTGTGTTGGGCACTGCTGAGCCCACCTCGAGTGCTGTGTCCAGTTCTGGACTTTGAGGTGCGGGAGCAAGTCCAGAGAAGGGCAGCAGAGCTGGGAAGGGTCTGGAGCACAAGTCTGATAAGGAGCAGGTGAGGGAGCTGGGGGTGTTTAGCCTAGAGAAAAGGAGACTGGGGGGGACCTTCTCCCTCTCTACAACTACTGACAGCAGGGTGTGGTGATGTGGGCATTGGTCTCTTCTCCCAAGTAACAAGTGACAGAATGAGAGGAAATGGCCTCAAGTTGTAGCAGAGGAGGTTCAGATTGGTTATTTTGAATATTTCTTCAGGAAAGGGGTTGTTAAGCATTGGAGCAGGCTGGAGTCACCATCCTTGGAGTTATTGAAAAGACGTAGATGTGGTGCTTTGGGACATGGTTTAGTGGTGGGCTTAGCAGTGCTGAGTTCAAGATTGGACTCTCTGACCTCAGGGGGCTTTTCCAGTTCAAGCAATACCATCATTATATGACTCTAAATGATTCTGTGGTGCTGTATGCTCATCACCTCTCTAGCTGGTGTGAGAAAAGGTAAAACTGGGAGTTGTGGGTACCAGGGATGTCAGCTGGTTTTCAGCCTCCTGATGCTTCCATACACTGCTTAAGCAAGAGGGAACTCAAACAGGCTTGTGTTGCCTCCAGCCTGGGACAGGCTTTATTGCAGAAGACCAGTTGGCCAGGCTGTAATCCATCCAAGGTCTCACTGCAGCTCTGAAGTCTCCCCCGTGTTTTTCCTGCAGTGCAGAACAAGTTTATCAGTCAGGTGGTCATGAGCAGTGAAATCACAAACAGCTTACAGAGCTACACAAATTTCTGGAGATGGAATGGCACATTCCTTTTCTTCTCAAGACAGTAGCAAATTGTGTGATTTGAATGAAAGCAATAATTAATTCAGAAATCATTTTTATCTCAAAACAGCTTTTCTACTGCTTTCTAAAGTCTGAAAGCAAGTGATAAGAGGTCAAGGAAATACCTGCACCAGGGATTTCAGCTATTTGAAGTTCTTTGTTGAAATCATTGAAAAAAAGTGCTGCTAAAAATGACAAGTTAGCATCAATATGAGAACATCTTTCTTAAGAAGTAACAAAATTCGTGGCTGTTAGTTCTCCCATCTAAGCAGGAGATGGTAGTGCCAATTCATGTAGTGTATTCTGCGTTCACAGAGCATTTGGTTCAAATAGAAAACCTGGTTAAAAGGACACAGTTTAGTTTTGACTTGAAGTTAAACTAGTTTAGCAACTTTTGCAGGAAACTCAGATAACTTTCATGCCCTGTTCAGGCATTGTTTACTTGACAGGCTTGTAACAGCTACACTGCTTGAGCTCCTAGAAGACAAAATTTGTTTCATACCTTCAGGGTGCAAAGTCCCAGGGCAGCAGATGGCCCTATGATTATTATTTCCAACCTGTCTTACCTGCCCATTCCTTCCCTGTATGAACAGCTGTTTCATTCACTTCAGTGCAGCCCAGCCCGAGCGGCTATTTTTCTTCTGCCCTTTTCTTTGCACACAACATAAATCTCTTCTTTCCTTTGACCTGGCCTGCAGTTTCATCCACCTGTGCATGCCTTCAGCAATGTCAAACTCTTGCCAGATCCACCTCCCTTTTTCTAGATAAATTCTTTTGAAACTAAACTTTTTTTTTTTCAGTAGTGCTGAATAGAGTCTTCACTTCTTAGATACTCACCCTGGGAGTGCTCAGTGGGTGTGAATGCAGTCCACTTTGTTTCAGTGGACTCAGCCCAGTTATTGAGTGGCATCAGGCCATGAGTGTTAAGCAGTGAGATGGGCCCACATTCTGAAACTTGCAAGTTTTTAGCTGTGCAAAGCACTTCATATAAACCAGTGAAGTTAATTTTGTCTCCAATATCGTGAAGGCAAATGTTCAAATTGGAACGTGTCAAAATTAAGATGTTCCCAGACAACCTCAGGTTGGCCTCCATATGAGAAAAAGCACTCATAAGGTGATTTTTAATTCTGAAATTACATCCCTTTTCTGCAGGACTTCATTTAATTTACTATGCAGGATACTCAGAACTCAACAAATGAGCAGTTTTCAGTGTTTCATTTTATCCTTATTGCATAGGATCATGTCCTATTTACTATGCAGTACTCACACTGTACTGAATATGGAAATAATGATTTCCATGAGGAAATTCATCATTCACAGTTAAGAATTTATTTTTGGAATGCTACTTTTAGACAAGGTGGGGGCATTCCTTTCAGTTTTGGAATGGACAGCTGGGCCAGACAAAAGTCTGGTACACCCTTGACTGGATGATGACACTTTCAGAACCTCAGTTACCCATCTTCTGTTGTTTTTAACTGCAGGGACAACTCTCGTTGTGATTAACAGTGCTCACATTCTGTGGGTCACATTACTCAAGATGGACTCCATGAAATGAAAAATAAACAGAAATCACAGATTTTCTGCCTTGTGTGGTTTGCACAGCATCACAGATTCCTGGGGACAGAGCCAGCAGCAAAAACCAGAGTAGGGAACATGACAGGAAATTTGTTGTTTTGTGTGTGATCTTTTCCTCCTCAAGCTTTCCAGATTCTCTCAGAAAGGAAGACAGGGCAAGGCGATGCTACAGGCACCAGCTGTCTTCCTTTTTCTCTCCAGGATATTTCCTGGCCACTATAATTTTATTCCCCGAGTTATCATTTTGTTCCCTGCTCCCATCACAAAGTTAAGGACTTGCAGATAATGCACACAGGGGAAGAAAACTTGCTGAAGTTGCACAGTGGAGCCGAGCCTCTTTGGATCTCTTTTTTTAGGTTTCAGCCCCATGGAAATTTCCTTGTTATCACCTCCTTCTGTAGGTAAGGATTGTCATGCCACGGTGTAACAGAGTCACTTGTGGCACAGCAAATCTCTGTTGTTGTTGTGACTCTGTGTCTTTCTTTTATTATAGATTTCTTCCCCTCAATCAAATGTCTGGATTCACAACCAAGTGTCTGGCTTTATCCACTTTGAAACGCTGATAGCAGTTTCTTTTAGGTGACTTGAAATGCAAATAAGGATATATTTGAAACAAACTAATCCCTAAAAAGACTTGATGAAGTACTTGTAAGCTTATTTTTCTGAAAGCTGAGTCAAGTCCCACTTAAACATCAAACTGTCTTCCTGCACACATTCGACACAAAATAATGAGTAAGTGATGCTCTGAAAAAGCATCAGCAGACACAGTGCTGATTATGTTCTGTGGGTTTTATTTTTAAAGTAGAAACACTGTTTTACTAGATCTAATTCTCAGTCGTGAGTAAAAAATATGTATTCCTAAAATAGGAATATTGCATGGCAATTTGAAGATCTAAAAGATAGTAGCTTTAAAAAAGGAGAAGTTGCTCCTGGAGAAGTGTGCAGACCAGCCACCTCAAGCTGAAATCTAGCTGGTTCTAGGTATGTTCTACCTGTAGATCTGCTTCTCTTTGAATGCAGAAATATTTACCAGGAGTACTAAACAGCTGTAGAACTGAGGGGGGGGTATGCAAGTTTGTAATAGAAATGCAATTTTATTCATTTCTCTGGAGGAGAAACACCACTTTTTGCAGAGAAGATTGGGGAAGAACAGATGAATTTGCCTTTAGGGTCTAAACAGAATCTCTGGAAATCATTCAGTGTTTGCTCTTCAGAATCTCTGGAAGACATAGAGTGAAGAAGGTGATTAATGGCACATACACATATGAAAGGTAGCAGGATCAAATTTGCTTATTTTTGATAAACATGGTTAATTGAAAAGTCAAAGATGATGCACAAAGGCCACAGACCCATTTTAGTAAAACAGGTGGGGGGCATGGTGTATTCCTTCCAGCTTTCTGAAGATACAAGTAGGAGTTTATATTGATAGAAATAAAAGGTTGTTTCCTGTAATGACTGGATTTAATTTCCTGTCTAGTAATAGACTTGTCTTCCATCTGCAAGCCCTTGTAAACCCTTGCAGATTACTTCAATGTGAAAGGCACCTGGTTTACACCTGTGAACATGAGAGAACACCTTGCATGTCCTTTGAGCTCTGCTAGTGTTTCTAGGAAGACAAAGTTCATTTTCTGTGTACTATTATACTGTGAAATCCTAAGTGAAAGAGCCATAAATGGTAAAGAGGTATTAAAATTAAACAATTTGAAAAAGCTCATAACTTTAAAAAATAACTAAGTTAGGAAAACAGAACAAAACTTTAAATGTTCCACTGCATGTACAAAGTTGTTTTTTCAGGCTTAGCTGTTGAAATTCAATTCAACAGCAATCTTTAATAAGCACACATGAAACAATTTACAATTAGAAATATTTTTAACCTAAACACAGATAATTTTTTTTTCCCAGGAAGGACAAAGAAGGCTGAAAAAGCCATGTTAGGTTTTAACACCCTGCCTGACCTTACTGCCTTGAGGTGATGACAGATAATACAGTTCTTACTTGTAGAAATAGCTATGGAAATGTTACAGAAACCATTCAAAGTGGGGATGAGAACTACATTTAGACTATTTCCCTTACTCAGCAAGCATTATCGATTAATTTTCACATTAAGTTTCATCCAGACCATAATTAATTTTCTTTTTAGAACCACAGATCAAAAATTGCTTTTGTTTTTCTTAGGAATTTACAATATCGGGACAGCAAATTCTGGGGGCCTGGCATCCTTCCCAACATAACTAATTCAGTCTGGTTATCTCAGGTTTTGAGGTAACTGTCCTTGAGCCACTTGAGAATTCTTTAGCATGAAGGATATTCCTGAACACTATTCTTTAATATTTCTGAAGTCAAACATTTCAGCAAATAGGACTATTTATTTGGCAAAATGTGATATAACTTCTTAGATATTTCTAAGAGTCCAATGTATATTATCAGTGTGTTTCTTCTGAAAGCAGGTGATGAAGTGTTTGGGCAGGGAAGGCCTAGTGCATGGACAATAACCAAAGGTGGGTGTGTAATTCTGCCTCTGTGTGTTGTCAGAAGCAGAGTTCCTCCTCAGAACACCATGTGCTGTGGAGCAACCCTTCCTCACTGGGATCCCCTGTTCCACAGGATAATTTATTGTGAAATCTCACTTGTAACCCTTTACAAAGAGGGTGGATACATCCATATACTTTGTGAAGAGCATGTGATGAGTTTTTCATGCAACAAAAGAACTAGAGTGGTTTCACAGTGTCAACAAAATTGATTATCCTAACTAAAATCTGTTCAAAATTCATTTACATTCTTCCTAAAGTCAGGCTTATGGGCAGAACTGACAAAGAGGGGTTTTCTGCTCACCTGCTGAGCTAAACTGCCACTCAGGTGTTGGTGGCTCCCAGAGGAAAAGTCTCCCCTTTTTGTCAGCAGGATCATGTACTACAGCTTTATTTCATAAACTGCATTGCTACTGGACAGCAGCTAGGAAGAAGAGAAACTCCTAATTAAGGCTTACACAAGGAATGTCCTCTTGAGATGCTGTTGAACTGACTGAGGTGTGCTGAAACTGAGCTCATGGGATGCCTCTCACCTTGACTTCCATGAAATTGTTCTCCTAAAACAATTCCATTAGCAACGTGAAATTGTTGCTAATTTGTGTTGAAAGAATCATGAGCTATCTGGACTTAACACAATCCCACCAACGTGTTTTACCTGTCTGCCCTGACAAACACTGAGCCAACTTTGTCTTTTCAAGGTGCAGAAAACAGAGGACTGAGTTAATAGGAAAACTCCAAGTTAATGTTTGAATCCAAATGGATTTGTCTTAGTGGTTTAAAAGTGTGAATTTAAACCTCTCTTGTATTGCATCTGTACTGTATCAATATGCTAGCATAAATTGAGGGAAGGATTAAGAAGGAAAACTTTAACATTAGAAGTAATATGAAATGTAAAATGCAAATGAACATAAATGGGAATTAGGGAAAGAATAATAAAACCAGGACACCAAACTTTTAAAATTAGTGTTGTGAACCATTAAAAATAATTGATGTTAATGAAATAATGTGTGCTCTGAGTTTTTTGAGGGAAAAGTTCTCCTTCTGAATTGAAGGTCGGAGTGCTTGCCCCTTAAAATGCCAGCTCTGTTGTACCATTTCAAACTTTCATTAAGTTGTGAAAATGTATTTAGGAAGACTTCCAGTCCTGTAATTTAGAACTTTTAAATTTCACAGGAGTGAAATTTAAAAGTAAAATGGGAAAAGTACTAGCAAAGCTACTTTTGAAACTTAGACATGGAGTCTGTGTTGCCTTGAACCAGTGTGTTTTTAGGGGTAATTAGTTATCCTGTCAGTACCTGTTACAATCGTGGCGTGGAGGTTATGGAAAAGGGCAGGGGGTGAAATATAAAAACTGCTTAAAAACTGTCATCTTAGCAATGCCAAACCAGTATTAGGTCAGAGATAGATTTGTCTTCTGGAGAAACCTCTCTGTGAGAGAACATATGTAAACTGCCTAAAATTTTTTTCCAAAGAATACCTCAAATAGCAAGACATAGCTTAATCCTCTCCTCAGCTTCCTTTTAAACTAGTTTTTCACTTTAAAGCATTATACCAAAATTTGCTGGACCTGAATTCAACCAAGATGCAGCCTTACCTTCTCCTACTTGCAATAAAACACGTTTGCAGCTCTCTCTTGCCTGCATCTGTGGGAGGAGTTAATCGTGCTCTGAGAAGCTGTGCTGCCTGGGTAGGTGGCCCTGGCACCCTGTTATCCTGATGTACTCGCATTGGTACTGTTGACAAGGGAGAAATGTGTGTTACAAAACACTCAAAACATTGCCTACCATGTATTATTCTCCTAGATGCAGTTCTCTCCAGTTAGCTGTCTCCTTTCCTAGCCTGAAAATACAAAGGCACACAGAACATCGGAGGCTGATAAACTGTGATAACAGTTGCATAATAACATTCATAAAATAACTTTTGCCATAAAAATAGCTGTTCATAATTGCTTTTGGGATATTTGAGTTTCTGATTCCTCTTGGATCATTCTAATTACTTGAGGTACGTTTTGGAGAGGTTTTTTTTTTCCCGTTGGGCACGATGATAAACAGTTTGATACTTAAATGTGGAGATAAAACACAATTGATTACACAGTATTTTGTTGTTCAGCTGGATGCATATCGCTCATGGCTTCAGGACAAGACAGCTTTGAATCTCTTGGGAGTTACTGAACAAGATTAGTGTTTATATTCTAATATTTAAAAAAAAAAATTAGAGTTCCAAAGAAATCCATGTAGCTGTAACAGCCATGAGCTGTGAGGGTTGAAATGTCATCAAGTTGCAGCCCTGTAAGAGGGGTGTGTTGTGAGACATCCTGAGTGCAGGGTAACTGGAATCAGGCAGCTTCAGCTGTGTCTGCCTTGACTCTGGGGAGGGGTTTGCAGAACCTTATCTCTTCCAGTAAACCCAGTCCCATCAAACAAAAAAAGCATAGAATTATATCCTGATTTCTGTTATCAGTTGTTGACACACTGATATAGATTAGAACTTGTGTAACCCAAACTGTTGAGGGTTTCAGATGTCTCTGTGTCTGTTCACAACAAGTCAGTTCCACCAGTCCATTCCTTTTGCTCTATTCCTTCCCATGGGAAATGTACCATTTCCCTTTATGAACTTTGGGTTTATAGTCCTGGCTTGGCTTTTTGTGATTACCTTCTGAATATTGCACCTCCATGCAGGAGGGAGTTGCTGAGTGCATTTGATTTATATGAGGGATATGAGGTTTTGGCTGGAGCCTACACTTTCCTTTTTCTTTTCATTTTTATTTTTTTTTAAGCTCAGTTCTTACTTTAAATATATAGGAAGTCAGCTTATCTACTGGTAGCCATATAGCATCTTGTATTTGGGAGATTTTAACAGTTTCTGTGGGATGTACACAAAAGTATTGCCAGCGTCTGGAAGTCTTCAGCACTGAACAATGCTGTTCTTTTACAGATTTTCTTTTTGTTCTTTTCCTGCTTCCTTTAACAGACTTGTTTCTGTGTATCAGCTTGATGCTACAGAAACTTTCACGTTGCCAGACATCATGAAAATTACTGCGCTGCCAAAATCACAGAAACACAGAATTGATAGGGTTGGAAAGGACTTCTGGAGATCCTCCAGTCCAACCCCAATATAAAAGATCTAATTCCAGGCATAAAGCATGAATGCCTTTCCTTTGCTGGTCTCCTTAAAGTACTATGTCATATCTACAGCAAAAAGTGCTTTTTGGTTAATGAATTATTAAGCTTTCTAATTTTTTATGAGCAGCTACTGGGACTGTGCTAGTGGAGTAAGCAAATAAAGTGTGTTCACTTGTAGTTTGCACTGACAGCTGTTTTGGGAGCAATAGAACAATGTATTTTGTGCTGAAAATAGGAAATAGGAACAGCAACAACTGGCTGATACTACCAGGCTTCTTGGAAGTTTAAATAAAACTAGTAAGTGTATTTGCAAAGGTAATTTACCTTCCTTGACAGGAAGAAAGTATCCAGCGTATTTACAAAACCCCTTTTTCTAACAAAATGTACCTACTTTTGAAATCTTACAATAACTGCCAGTGCAATGGCCGTGTGCTCTTATTCTGTCTGCCTTTTCCAGCTGGTTACAAACAGACCTCTCTGGATAAACATAAGTGCCCATCTGACTCCTTGGTCCTGTAGCCCAGCTCATCCATGGTGGCACTTGCAGGATGATGTGACCTCAGGAGCTGGCTCAAGAGTGGGTTTGGCCCTGCTGCATTCGTGACTCCAGCAGAAGGAAGTGCTGAGCAGGCACGGGCTGGGAGGCCAGTGAAGATGTGTCCATTTAGACAGGATGCAGTGGATGCTTTGGTGAAATGAGTTTCCATACCCAAAGCTGTTTGCAGTGCCTGCATTGGCCTGGTGTCATAATCCTGAGCATCTGCTCTGGGGAGCATAAACGTACACAGGAGCTTGTCTTTGTGCCTTCATGTTTCTAGTGCTGACTGGTTATTAGATTGCTGAGAAATGATTAAATATGAACTGTATTTTGAGCTTTGCAAGTTTCTGCTGGCTTGTCCTCTTTCTTATTTAAGGGAAGTTACTCTGAGCTCTTCAGTTTCATATCTCGTTTTTAAGTATTAAATTGATTTACTTTACTCTCCACCACAGTAACTGGAAATAAGGGCTCATTTTAGAATGCAAATTGCACCAGGCTTTTCAGTTCCTCACCCATGGCAGAGGGTTCACAAACTGCTGCAAATATGTGGCTTGACAGTGAGCCAATAATTTCTGTGTCCTAGGAACCTGGCTGCTGATTCCTGAATTCTCCCAGCATTCATGTTTCACCTCTTGCTGGTCTTGCCACACTGTAGAACAACGGCACGTGGTTTGTCTGACAGGTGTTAGCAGTTCTCTAAGGGGAAGGTTGGGGAGGGCTACAGCAGGTGTAGGATGCTCTCAGATCTGCTCTTACACTTGACCCACTGGTGTTTTCAGTGACAGATACCACAACACTGTTTGTACCTCTGGATGAGGCTGGACAGCGTGGCCTTAGCCATGTCTCATGGGACGGCAATTTCAGGATGGTACCTGGGCATCCAGAGTGGCCCAAAGCCTTGCCAAAGCACCTTGGGGACCTCTGAAATAGATTATTATACCTGAGAAATACATCTGAAATAGATACTTCTCCTTTTTCCAGCTCACTGGGACTACATCTCTCTGAGGGACTGAGGCTTTGTTGGTATCAAACACATGAATGGAAACTATTGCAGGAGCCATGTAAATGGCCATTGAATCGTCTGTGTCTCACTCAATGAACACCTGCTTGGGTAAATCACTTTCTGACCAAAGCCATTTCACCTGTATCTTTTCCTTCTGATGAAATTTGTGGTGCAGTTTTCAAAAGCCTGGCACCATCCAGTTTAATGTGAGAGTGAGGGAATGGAATCTGCTGGTTCAAATTAATCCCACCAGGTTACTTTTATACATAAAGTGCTATGTAAATAATTTGTGTGATGATATACCCCTCCTCCACCTCTATTTTCCATTGATTCCCTTAGTTTCCTTCTATTTTTCTTTAAGGTGATGGTCCCAGTCTCCTTCTCCAGTTCAATCTGGTCAGTTTTGTCCTGTGATTGAATAAGAGACAGGCTAGCCAAAAGACTGGGCTAGTGCATCCAGAATCATTAATTCAGTCAGTCAAACAAATGGGAGGCAAGGGAACAAGAAGCAGTGACCAATTGGTCACATGGCAGGGGATCTGCCCTGGAGCATGGAACACACTGAGCTCAGCCCCTGAGCTGCATGGTCACAAATGCCATAATGATTTCTTAGCATGGCCCTGGCTGTGGTAGCTCATGCCAGCCTGCTGAGCAAGCTTGGCCAGGCTTCTTGAGATTCACAGATAAGATTTATTCCTGAAGCCTGACCTACATGAGTGTGTATCTAAATGTGTGAAAGCTGTGATTTGATGGCAAGCAATGAAAGGTCATAGAAAAAGCAGGCAATGCATTTAAATCAAAATGATGAAGCTGGGTAATTTCATTAGCAACAGTTGTATTTACTGGAAGTCACAGATGGTGCAGTTTAGCTTATGGCCAATTTGTTAAGACAAAATAAGTATAAAGAAAGAAATATTCCAAGTGAGAGGTGGTTAAAAATTAAATAGGCACCAGATGGCTCAAGATTGTCCTTCATAGAAATTTGGTGAAAGAAGACATAAACAATCCAAAAGCATTTCTGAATGGGACACTTAGAGGCTGGCTAGTCCTTTATCAGAACTAGGTTGAAAAGCAGAGCAATTAAACTTCCCTCATGTCTTAACATTTGACATCCCAGCAAAGTATGCCATGTGAACTTTCAAATTATTTTTTATCAGGTATGTTCTTTAAACTGAGAAACAAGATAAATGGAATAACCAATAAATGTTTCAGGCTTCAGCTACCTTTCAAATAACCTCAGCTTTTATTTAAGATGAGGAGGAATCTCACTGTGGAGTGTATATGTGTACATCTAGATGTATGATGCCAATACATGAGCCTTTGTGCTCAGAGAAATGGCAATATTTAGTTCTTGCTTGCTTTGGAGAAATGTTAGCAATTGTTACAGTTCCCTGATGATAGGTTACAGCCCTAGACTGTGTTCCAGGGGATACAAGTTCCTTTTCTGGGCTGCACTGCAATTATTTTCCTGGCTCTGGAAATACTCACTTTCCACATTTATACACTTTATTTATTCACTGGTACAGATAGTGAGGTTTGGGAATTAAAAGCTATTAATATTTTTTGCTTAGTGGCGAGTGCTGCTGAAGCTGATTGTCAGCACTGACACCTTTGAACTCTCTTGTAAAACAAATAACAATACTGATTCCCCATGTTTCTGGGTGGATTACATGATTTTATTTTATAGAGGGCCTTGATTCTGTTTTCCACTCATGGGCACGTTTTGTCTATAATAAAGTACATCCCTGTGCAATACCAGTAAATTTAACAGTCACAAAAAAAAAAAAAAAAAAAAGAGAGAAAAAAGAGTAAAAACATTACAAATGATTCCAAGGAAAAGGAGTCAGCATGTGCTCTCTGGTTTTATATGGAGCACCAGATATAGGTGATATCAGAGACACAGCAGAAATCACTTTAAAGCAAGCTGCATATATGGAACTGGTTTTCCCAGGAGTGGGAGTGGGGGTGGAAAAAAAGGAAAAGCAAAGAAAAACAGCCTTGAATGAGAGAGGCAGCTGGAGACTGTGTTGACTAATTAATGAGCAACATACACTTAAGAGCTTTTACTCATCCTGCACCAGCTTTGCACATTTTCTACTGCATGTTACAATCTCTGGGTATGAAAGCTCAGCAAGTGGTGCCTGCTTGCAGGGAAAAGGCTACACTGGCAAAAGATGGCTGTACTCACTGAGGGGAAATGAAAGCATTTACAAATGTCCTGGAAAAGCCTGGAACAGGCCAGATGGGGAACATGATTTGAAGAATTTCACAATTAAATGAACTTAAAAATCAGAAAGGATCCAGGAATAATTTTCCCATGTGCCGGGGTAACAGTAACGGACAGGCACCAACCACGGCCTTGGCAGGGAAATCCAGACAAGATTTTTTTGCAGGGAGGGGGGTTCAGTTTGGGTGGGGTTTTGTTGGTTGGTTGGTTGTTTTTGTTTGGATTTTTTTTGTGGATTTTTTTGTTTGTTTCAGCTGCCAGAGTTGCACCTATGAACAGGATGCTGATTTACAATCACGGCTCTGTGTTGAGAAAGATCATCCATGTGATGGTTTTTAAAAGTTATTCTTCAAAGACAAAAAATACAAGAAAGGCTTTTGGTAACCCTGACTAGAAATAGCACAGACTCTTTATTTTATGTATCTGCAGGGCTTTCTGAGTGGAAGGAGAAAGGGGGAAGGGTGGAAAGGCAGGCTAGGAGGAAATCAGGATCTTGAAAGTGTGCACTCTGAAAACTTTGTATTCAGCTGCTGCCTTTAAGTTATTGCTGCTCTTTGCAAAATGGTTCAGTGAGTCTTTTGCTGTGTGTCTGAAAATCTGGCCCTTTCTGCCCGAGCTAGGCCTGCTCTGGTTGTACCCAGGAGTGGTGAACCCTGCAGTGCCTGCTCTGGTGAATTCTGACCCTGCCAGTTGTGCCCCTGCCACCCCAGGCAGCACACCTTCCATCACCCTGCCTGCTGCAGCAGCTGATCCTGGCTCAGAAACACGCTTCTCTTTCACTCTTATAGGCAAACCCAAGTGCTCCTGACCTCACAACTGACTTGGTTGTGGGGCTGGAGATGAACCCCAGTTCCAGGAACTGCAGTGTGGGATTTGTTGTTACCTGTGTTAGGAGCTGATCGTGTTCCATAGTCAGGTCGCTCCTTGTTGCCAACATCCTTTGTCAGCAAAGTGTGGGGACAGGAGCACAGGGGGTGGAAAAATTAAAAAAAAAGACTTATGGGTGAATGACAAGAAGAGTTGAGGCTTTGTAGGCAGTTGAACAAATGCTCTGAAATTTGTCAGCTCCTTGTTAAATGTGGTAGAAACACTGCAGCAGAGAAGGTATAAAGCTGGCAAATTACATAGCAAGAAATTTGTAAATGGAATGAATTTTCTACTTCACATCCAATTTCCTACCAGAGCTGTTTCATGATTAAGCAGATCAGATGCTTGTAAGTTAAAAAAAAAAAAAAGAAAAAAGCTGGAGGTGAATTTAAACTAATTGAAAACTCTGCTACATTCTGCATATCAGTAGAGAACAATTGAGGCTTCGTTGTAAACAGCTGGTAAATGCTGTCCCCACTCTGGATGTGAGGGGTATTAGAGGTGATGCTCCAGTCCTGGTGTTCATTTGTGGTTGCTTTCTGGGTTTGAAATCCTCTATTATTTAGACCATGTGTGGGTTGTTAATCCTTGCAATCCAAAACAGTGCAGGACAATTCTTGATTCCTCTGCTTTCCTTACTGCATATTTGAGTATTCAACAAACTTGTCTAGCTAACTAGTTTTATTGCTGTCTTGTTAGATGAATATGTATTTTTCTAGCAAGCCTAGGCCTTTAAATGCCTTTATTATGGAGGTTTTGTTTTCAAATGTCTGTCATCTGTCCCAGAATGGTAACATAAAGTAGAACTCTTGTTATAAAGACTGAAGGAAAAGATAATTTGAGGACTTTGTGTATTGCATTGACCAACTTCTTCACAGTTAGTGGATTTACCTGCTAATGGTAGTGTTTGGTTTGTGCAGTCAAAACTGAAGGAAAAAAGTGCATCCTTGCAGTGGTTATGCAGACTGTCTGGTGGGTAGCATCATAACGAGTCCCACTCTGTGCCAGCAGAATAAAACTATTTAAATCTGTTAAGCTGAAAGCACCTGAAAGGAATTATTGGTCCAATTCATCATTCCCAGAGGTGCTTACAAGCAGCATGCTGTGGCAGGAACTCTCTGTTTATAGGCAGAAGAAGGTTCAGGAGCCTGACTGAGGAGCTCAATTTAGGTGAGTTATATGAAACGTTTTTTCTGATTACTTTGCTCGTGTGGGGGATATGCACATGTAGCTGAAAACAACAGGGGATTTCATATACATCTCATTTAGCTGCTGCTATGTGGATTCTTGTGCAAGGAAAGCCTTTTCTGGCTGATGTTTAGTCCTGCAATAATTGTTCTGCTCAAAACTCACTTTGAAGAGTTCTTAACTTTGCATTACTGACTCTATTAATACCTATTAGAGCCAAGATTGTAAAGTTTTTTTTCTCATGGCACAGATTTACAAAAAGGTTTTTTTTTTCCTTTTTTCACAACAGATTAGTTATAGTCTGTCCTTTGTGGTCTACAAGTATAAGCTTTGATCAATAGGAAATGGTATTTCTATAGGTTTGTGTGTCTGGAGTCTGCTCAGTTTCCCTGACCTGATCCCCGTAGCTTTGTTCTGTCACTGAAGCTTTACCTGTGTGCACATCAGCAAAGGGATCTGTAAAATGGAACAGTTCTCCTAAATGTCCACTGGGTTTGCAGTTTTGCATTAATGGGCTAATATTCACTAGCTTTGTGCTCAGCCTGTGCTGGTATATGTAAAACCAGGTTTAGAGTCAGATGAGCATCCAGGACCTGGAAACCATGGCATGAAAAGCTTGCAGTTCAACCTTTGCTCTCTCAGGGGCTGACTCAGGCTCAGTTATAGCCCCCTCCATTCCTTAAAACTCATCCTAGCAACCCATTCAGAACTGGCAACATTAACTAGGAACATAAATCCTTGAGATGGAAAAGCTTGATAAAAGAAAATTCACAATACATTTCATAAATAGAAGTACATAAGAACAAAAGTTTTCCAAAGTCCATAGAATGCAGTGTTTGAGAAATTACAGCAACTCCTGGATGGAGTTAGATTGATCCAGGAAAATAAAATTTGTAGCAGTGAAACCAGGTGGGAAATTACAGGCGGGCAGAAGAGGAAGGCAGTTCATGTTCCTAGGTTGTCCTGGCACATTCTTGCTCCTGCCCATGTCTCAGGACGGTTGATGGGTTAAAGGAGAGGAGGTCACGAAGAAACTTTTGGATCCAAAATCTGGAGAGACCTGGTTTGCTCCAGGGGTTTGTGAAATCACACAACTTGGAGCTCAGGCCAAGCTGCCAGGTTTCCTTTACCCCTCCTGCACAACAGAAGGGAACATTTCTTTTTCTTCTCTGGAGGTGTGTGCATTTCAATAGCGCGCCATGACTTGATTTGATTATTTTTCTTCTCTCCAGTTAATTCTTTTTCAAGATGAGAAGATCAAATTCATGATGACAAACTATACAGAAGGAGTTGTGTGGGGATGTGTGAGCTGGTAGATACAACTGCAAGTAGGAGCTGTCAGCCAGCCATAAAAACTGACATGTGATACTTGGTACTTTAAGAGCAATTTACATCTTCTAAGGACCATACTATATAAACACTAATTAATCTCTAATTAACTTATCTATATGTATTAGCCAATTAATCCCTAATTAGTTTATTTGCAGATTGTTTCACATTGGGAACTAATTTAGGTGAGGCATAAACCTCCTGGGACTAGTTCTGATCTCTCAAAGAGGTGTAAGTCAGGAGGATGTATAAATCCATTCTAATGCAGTCACAGGGATACAGCAGTGAAGAGCTGCTCCAAGGAATGTATAAATAAGGCTCTTTGTGAGTTCAGAGAGAGATGCTGTGCAGTGGTGAGAAGCAACATCAAAATGCTCAGAATTAATTAGCCGATGTTGATGGGGTTTGATTACAGAGTTTGGTTATTTTTAAAATTTATTTCTTCACAGGGTGACATATTACTAGAGGATTAAAAGCATTAAAAGGAGCGTACACAAGTGACTACCAAGGCTGAGCTGGCAAACTTCGTGCTAATGCACCTGTTATGGGTAGAGCTCAGTGATGGGAGGACAGTGGAGAATTAAAAACATCAAGGCTGAAAATACCCTTCAGGGTGATACTTCCAGGGCACCTTTGGCCTAATGGTCCCAGGTCTTAAACTCAGCTGTATTTTAAAATGATAGGAACGAAGCCATGTGTGGTTTTCAGGGATGCCAAAGGCACGGTGTGTTTTGCAGCGTTATCCTGTCTCTGGGCTGCTGTGTGGCTAAGTGTGAGGGCAGCACCTCATTTCCCCAGCATTTGCAGAGGTGGGAAGGGATTTCCCTGGGTGCAGGATGCCCATTTCCAGTCTCTTTGCTGTGCACAGGACAGTAGAAGTATTCAGAAGCCAACTCAGCAGAGTGATGGCACTGCAGGGGCAGGCTGGCTTTGCCCCTGGCTCTCTGTCCCCTTAGCAGCAGGCAGGAGCCCATGTGCAAGCAGGGGGAGGAAGGGTGCTCCAGCTCCTGAGGGTTTCCAGAAGCATATTGCTTTGTGTCTTCAGGTCACAAAATACAAAGTCTGAGCTTGGGCAGAACTGTTGTGTGCCGTTTTCTTTGCTGGGCCATTGGGAGAGAAAAATCTGCTACTTCTTAGAGAGTTCAAAAGGTCCTCAGTTGAAAAGCTCCTCATATCACTTCTATTGAATTAGTTAAATCAGCTGAAGCAGCTGGACTAGCCCTTACTCAGACTGCCAAATGCTGACCCTGGTCATGAAAGTGCTGTTTTATTTAGCTGTCCTTGCAGCACAGAGCTATCTGACATCACCTTTAGAGCCTGCATGCAATAGAAATAGAAGAAACCATATACAGTTTTGGAGGTAGTGTTCAGATTCACTTGTAATAATTCACTGTGTTGCTTCAGGGCTTCCATGCTGCTTTGGGCATAAAGCTGTATTATAAATTACAGCACACAAAGCTGAGTTTGACCTACCAGTTGATGCATAATAAACTGACTTAATTCTGAATATTAACTACATATTGTGGCCTAGAGGTTTTCTCGTCTCTAAGTGTAGTACTGAATTATACAAGAATCTTTTTCTCGTGGGTGAAACCTAAATATAAATACATTCCTGGTATTAATACCACACAGAAAGGTGCCAATGGCAGAATAGTTTCATCCTAAATATTTCTTATGGTAGCAGAAAATAATTTCTGAATCTTGCCAAGTACAGGACGTAATTATTGAGACTTTCAATCTGTAAGCATCAGGAAATGATGAGTATCTGAAGGATTTGTTTAGTTGTCATTGGGCACAGAGAAATACTCTGGCTGCAGTGGCATATTGTTCCTTGGGGTGTCCAGACCTGCCTTTCCAACATGTATTTTAATGGATCCTAGCTCAGGTCTAGAATTTTGCCTTAGGCTGAAGCTTATGATAAACAATTTCAGCCCTGGTGATGATGTCTAAAATAAAAAAGGTATAAAAAACCATCTGAGAATTTAAATTCCACTCACAGAATTTTTGCAATGGATCAATCATATACGATACTATAATCTGCAATATACTTGCCCACCAATACAGCTAGAGATATGTTTTAAGAGACTGAATCAAAATGTGCTCATTTGATGTGAAAACATTGCTGCAGAAAGCTACAGACTTGTTCTGCAGATTACTTCATAACTATTACTTCATAAGTATTATTACTTCATAAGTATTTAACAAAAGACAAATGATTGGGAAAAATCCTGGGCTGTTATATTTTTATTTTTAATATCCTCACGTTATACTAGAGGTAAATGTGTGGGGATAATAAATAGGATTTTCTGTGAAGTTCTTAGGCATTCAAAGGATTTTTCCAAAAGAAGTACAGTAACAATATGAGGTGCAAGTATTTTATATTCTTTAGGAATTTTATCTCATGCATAGCCAGTTTTGCTGGTTTTTTTTTTTTTTACTTTCAACTATTCATCAATCTAATCAGACTTCCAAGAACTGTGGCTACAAGAGTACAATTTCAAGTTTGGGTTTTGTTTGTTTTTGTAATTTCTCTGGTTGTTTAGCACCAGAGTCGTGCTGTGCCTGTCTGCCAGCAGGAGGCACGAGCTGAGCTCTGAACTGCATTAAATGTCAGGGCTTATCTCATTTTGGAGAACGAGATAATGCAGGACGGTCCCTGGGCAGCTGTGACCTCTGCACATGCCCAAATCTACCAGTGGATCCTCCCTGGGGATCGCCTTACATCTGCCAACTATTCTAAAAAAATCCTCACATTGGGGCACTATAAAATTCTCCAAAATGCTGGATGGAAGATGAAAGAGTTGGAGTGGATGCTCTTCATTATGGCAGCTCAAAAGGAGACATGAGTAACAGTTTTTACCTCTGCTACCCTCCTGCCTTGGGGGAAAAGGAAATAGAGAAGAAGAAAGTGGAGTTGGTCTGCTTGGGATCTTCATCTCCCCTCTCCTCCTTGCTGAGGAGGGAGGACTGGAAATCAGATCCCCAAGCTCTGCCCTCCAGCAAGGCCCAAAGCCATGGGGTCAGTCCATAAGCAGCTTCAGCAAATTGATCTGAGGCACCGTGGCCATCACTTCTCTTCAGGTACCATGGTGGTTACTGACACCACCCAGCTGTTTGGTTTCCTTGCTTTAAACAGTTCAGGTGGGACACAGGTGATGCCAATTCTGTTGAATGCTAAAAAGGGATTGAAAAGTTGTGATACAAGAGTACATCCAATAGCAAGTCATCAGAAAATTGGTTTGAAGAAAAAAAAAAGAAAGCTGATTTCAAAATACTCTGAAAATAGTCTTGAATTCGCTGTTAACTACTAAGATTTCACACCCATACAGTATTTCTGTCTGTACAATTTCTTACAATATTTTACCCTGGAATTAAACCCAGCGATATTCTCTCGTTTTCAGTAGACTTCTGGTGAGAAGCATACAACAAACAGCAGTACCCCCAAACGTTCCCAGACACACCCTTCATCCATAAATATTCATAAACATTTAAAATTCAATCATCAATCAAAACAACTGCACACTTCCTTTGAGTGATCAGCCACTAATAGCTGAAGAACTCTGTTTTTTTAAAAAACCCCAAATCAACAACAACTCAACAAGTGGTTTTTACAGACTTCCCTCTGTTCAAGCCCTTCTCTCTGTTTTGCAGAAGGGAGAATCACAGGATAACTCCATCTTCTAACAATCCTCCAAGCAGCAGCCAAGTTATCTTGCTATCTGGAAATTCTTTCTAGGGGTTGTTCCCAATTGCAGCCGTGTTTTGGAGGCAGGATCTGGGTTTTCAACTGCGTACTTGACTGTAAGAAATGATGATATGAATGATTGTATGGTTGTTCTCATCAAGGAACACAAATATTCTCACACACAAGAAGAATATTTGGTTATGTATATGTAATCATGAGAGCAGAAAAGCTGAGAAACAGATGTAGATGAAGTTTAAAAAAAAAACCCAAACAAACTTCTTTCATTTTTTGACTGAAAACAGAAAATCTATTTAAAAAAACCCCAAACTCTGCCCATTTGAGTACTTCAAACTCGGTACAGTTACTTTGCAGGAATGAAAGGTTCTTGGCTTTGCTTTTAATTCTAGCTCACAGCCACTGTTACTGTAAACCTCAAGCTTATGCCTGGCAAATTTTGAGTGAAGCTCATCAGTGGCAGCAGGATAAAATTGTAGTGATGAGTTCTTGTCTTGGCTCCCTCTTGCCTGGCAGGGTAGAGTGTTGGTTTGTTCTTTTATTTATTACATGTTGGCAATTGCATTTATAAGAAAATAACAGCTGATATTTATGTGGTATCTGAATATATGTAGCTTGTTACAGTCAGATTTCATCTGTTTGTGCATTTATTTAAAATTGTATGTGTGAGGCATCTGATGATGTGGCTGGATCTGCTCTTGAGTGCATTCCAGGAGGGTTGGGATTTCTTCACATCCTGGATGGTGAAGAGACAGAGAGATTCTCCTAGAGTTTATGAAGCCTTATCTTTTAGCTGTAAGTCCTTATTTTTGCCCTGTTTCAATCCAAAGCCTGCTTTGAGACCCAAGATTCTGTAGTTTCCAGGCATGTGATGGAGATAATGAGGCACAAAGTGAGCTCATGTTGTCTTCTGCCTCCTCTCCTGCCAGAGAAGAATTCAGCAAGTTACTGACACCGAGCAAGTCTGTACAAATAAAGAGAGCTTGATGTTTGCAGAGCAGCAAAGGCTCTTTCCTTGCAGTTGTCTTGTGCCCATGCCTTGGGCACTGTGGGTCGCCTGTTCCTGTCACACAGGTGTGGCTGTGCCCCTGTCTGTGCTCTGCACAGCAGCGTTGTACACTGGATGGGTTACTGGATGCCAGCTCCTGTGCCGGACACACTGTGGGTGCTCTGTGGGAGACAGCCCTGTTTGGAGCCATGCACCAGTACTGGGACCTGCAGATGTTTACAAACCATGCCCTAAAACCCAACAACAACAACAACAAAATATATATATATATATATATGTGTGTGTATATGGCATGAAAGACTGAATCAGAAGTTAATCCAAGTGAAACTGGACGAAGGACTTGACAAAAAGTAGTAGTAGGCATTAGCTCTTCATTCTTTCATGAGGTTCTGAAGTTTTCGGAACTTCTCATTTGTGAATTATCAAGAACTAGATCTGCATTTGTTAAATTAAGCTAATCTCTGTTTCCAGTTCCAGAGCATCCAGGACAAGTTGCTGTGAGACATTCTGTGTGCAGGTGGCCTTGAAGGCAGCCCTATTCTATCTGAATGCTTTATGTAATAGAATAATACAGACTGTGGAGAGGGGACACACAGATGGAACCCCCTCAGCACACAGTGGGACTCTGGGAAGTTTGCTTTAAACCCCAGGCAAGTTCTCTGCCCCCTGGATGGCACAGACCTACTCCTAGGAACTTGGCAGTTATAGAAAGAAATCCGTTGGCTCTTGCAGTAAGGGCTTTTCTGTCTGTATTGGTGCAAGTGTGAGGTGAGATTTGGATAGATTTTATCTGACTGGCAGGTTGTGAGCCCCCAGGAGAGCTGTTTGGGTGCTTTGGGACCACGGTAGAGCCCACCAGTACTGGGGTAAAGTAGCCTTTAACTCTCCATGCCATATGAGCAGTAACGGCCTCACTGGGGAAATGAGCTCTGCTGGTGCTCTTTAAATGGACCTGCTGATGAGGAAAATGTGAAAAAAATCGTAAATAGAATAAGGGAGACCCTGACACTGGAGGAAAGTCAACTGAAGTTGGCTCAGATACTTCTGGGGCTAAAACATTGCTGAGGGGAGTAGCTAAGGTCAAAGAAAGGTGGTCTGAAAGAGGAAAGATTCCTCCAGTTCCTTTCTGATCCCTCTTTACTTGCACAAGGATCTGTATGACTCCTGTACGTGCTTGACATAAGATTTGCAAAAAGCTGTGCAGTGCCCTCCACTTTGGCAGAAGGGGCTGCTGGAATCAAAGCCAGGGTAACTATTAGTGCAGGATAACAAATCCGGTGGCGTTCCTTAAAGAATTCAACATTTTTTGCCTCATGAATTGAAACAAAATCCTGTAGCAGTCAGTTGGTAAAATATTTGCTGCCTTGTGTTGCCTATAAAGTAAAATATTTATAACATTTATAATGTATTAGATGAAAATTGGGTGTCAAGTGGCACCGCAGTTTCCACAACTGCTGACTCCACACTTGTCCAATAGGTCTGATTTGCACTCTGGGGGGCTGGTGCAGAAGACAAACAAATTCCTTGTGCAGTGTAGGATTTAATTTTAGACTCCATGCTGCTCTGTTCTATACCTTCATACTTGATTTGCATTATCATGTAGATTTTTATGAAATGGTAGCCACTGCATGGGGGAGGAGGCCTCAGGTACGTGTCCAAATATCATCTACTACAATTCTAGCTAGCACTTTTTGCATGTTTTTCTGAAAGACAACAGGGAATGGTCCAAGAGCTTTAGATGTGCCAGAATGTGGATAACTGAGATTTCATATAATTACAAATTTAACATTTCTTCATCTAAAATTTCTTTAGCAGAGATTCAAAGATAGCTAGTAAATTCTTCAGATACAAATTTCCCAGTAATGATAATTTCCATCTATCCTCATGCTTCAAGATATATAATGCTCAAAATCAGCATTTGGTTTTGAAGTATAATCTCTTACCAGGAACTGGAATTAACATGTCCCTGAACCTCTTCTTGTCTTGTGGTGCCACGGCAGAAACCCTCAGTGGTGAATATTGACCATTCTGCCAGCTGGAGGCTGGCACTGAACTTCACCAGGATAGAAAGCAGGGGGAAGTGGGGATGCCCAAATGGTGAGTTCTCATAATGTCCAGCCCCTGCTTCGTGTGGCTGACAGCTGAATGTGACACAATATTTGCTCTACCAGAATTGTTGCCTATTTCTCAGCATGCCACCAGCAGAGAGACTCCCATGTATTTTTAATGATGTCTCTCAGCTGTTTGCATGCAGCTGCTGACACAAGGCTTTGGAAAAGGCCGTGGGCACTAACCAGGGGAGATGTGCTCCGTGGAAGTAACAGAATCAGGAGCCAGAGTGGCTTATGGATCCGTGGTCAGAAGTCCACAGGCATCCTCCTGTGGGGCACTCTGCCCTCGGGCAGGGGTGTCTTCTGCTGTCCATGAGACAGGCTAAGCTTCACTTTGGTTCCTCTCTCTAGGTGAGCCTTGGGAGGGTTCTACCAAAATCAAAAATGCATATGAAGTTGAATTTGCTTTCTAAGTACCATGTAGAAGCAGCTCAGTGAATGAGTTTACACTGTGATTAAACAGCGTTTGAAGAGGCAAAGATGCTGAAAACAGCAAAGATCCTGTTGAATCTGATCTACTAATGGAAAAATAGTGCTGTCTTATCAATTCCTCAAGACATTAAACGTAGGTTAAAAATCTTTCACTCTCAGGACTGTGAAATCACATCTTGCCATATTTATTTTGCAATATTATCTGTTTGTTCAGAACACGATTCTCATATGGAATATTTGTGAATGTAAACGTTACCTTTAAAAAACACTTCATGATTTGGGTAGTCTGCCTGCACAGAGGAAAAATTCTCTCATGAATGATCTCCCCAGAGATTTCAGTGGTAAACTGGTATTTCTGAACTTTAAGAAAACAGATTAGGTAAGGAATTCAAGGCTATGAAACATATTAGATGCATTACACCTCTAATTAAAAAATAATAGTGACAAAATTTGAAAGGAAAATTGGATCATAACAACAGGACGTTCCTTGTAGGAGGGAAAGAAATATCTTTTCCTTTTAGTTGCACAGCATGGCTTCAGACCTGTGAGCCAGACTGCTGAAATACAAATTTAGATACACAGACATTGAGAGAGGTGACAGATTCTCACATCTGGAAAACTGAATAACAACAATTCAGTTCATGTAGAAGGATGAAAATTGTGCTTTCACTTCTGATGCATGGCATGAACTCTAGATGAGCAGATACAAATTTCAGCTTGTATGAGTCGACTATTAAAAAGAAAAAAAGAAAAATACTAACTCAGAGAAAGTGCCTTTTGGTGAATCCTAAAAGAATTCTTATGACAAGTTTAGATTTTTTTCCCGTGCTGCTTGCAATGTTGATCATCTGTGGTGGAGTAAGTGATCAAGTACCATCTGACTGAATGCTAATGTTTTTGATCTGTCAAGTGGTAGATTATCCAGTTTGTTGTACACTGTGCACATGTGCACCTGCTAATTTGAAATGCTGATCCACCAGAGACAATCTGGGCTGCCCGAGGAGTCAGCTCTGACCCATTTCTTTGATATATGACTTGGTCTGTCTTTGATACCAGCAAAGAGGTTTTCTACCCACTTGTAGTTTGAGTGATAATAGCTTAAGGCCTGAACACTGTGACTTCCACTCTGTTGTGAGACTCTATACCACACAAACCCAAAATACAGGGAATGTATGAACTTCAAAGGAAAAAGAAGTAAGGAGAGAGGAGAAGCATCTTTTCTCCAATCCTCCGAGGTTAGAACAAAAAGCCATCTACTAAAGATGAGCTCACCAAAAATGTCAGACTTCGTATATTTAAAATAGAAAAATGTGACATTTTTCCCAGATTAAAACATGTTAATGGGGAAAAATTGCAGCCATAATAAATATTGTATGAAAAGCTGCCAAGTAACAAAGCCTTGACAAACTCAGGAGAACAAGGAACTTCAGTTGATGCTGCCACTTTATTTTCACATTATATTCTATCTACTCTTTCTGTGTATGCAGAACTCTTCAATGTCAACAGGAGTTTGGCATAAAGGGCAGATTAATTTAGACATCACACTGACAGCTGTCTTCTAGAACAGTGTGTGTTCCCGTGGTGCTGTTACCATCAGATACTGCAGTCTTTGTGGTGTCGTGTAGAACCTGTATCCTGTGTGATCCCCACACACATCTCAGTAATTTTCAATATGTTTTTTTGTGACTGACCAAAAAGACTGGGGAAAACACCCTGGAATTTACTGTCAATAATGACTAATCTTTTAAGAAGTAGTTTAAAAGACTGTATCCATTTTGAAATAAAAAGGTGTTACCATATAGGAAATGCAGTAATATTATTGCGAGTCATTAAAGAGGTCAGACTTTGCAGAAAGATTTAAAAACCAAACCCTTCAAATCATGTCAGGTCAACTTCAACTGTGTCTCATAAAAGCAGTAAATCAGCACTAATGCTTTGGACATTTAAAAGTGGATACAGATCATTGACATCCTGTATGTGGAATGTCTCAGGGAGTTTCAAGCTGGTTTCCTTCCCATGGACATGAGGATGCTATCACTGGTGGAGTTCTGCTGGCTGAGCGTGTGGTCTGAAGAGGCAATTTCCAGTCTGCTCATGATTTGGGCACGTGCAGGTTAGTTAAATAACCTGGGGTGTGTGCAGAAGGCAGCCTTGTTAAAGGTTCAAACACAGATGTTTTGCAAGCATCCAGGATGCCACAGCTGCAGAACCTGGAGGGTCACTTAGTGGTTTGCCCACTCTTGCTTGATGCCTTTTCTCCCAGAGGATGACCCTCTGCCAGGGTCTGTGTATGTCAGGGTGCTTTGTTCAGGTCTGAAAACTTAAAACTTACCTGGATTTGTTTTCCCTGGCCACAGGTGATGGCAGCTTTACCTCTTTCCTTGTACATCTTCCATACTGGGTACAGTGGTGATCCCTCACACCTTGCCTGCTCAAGGCTCAGTGTTGCTCAACTAGAATTTTCAGCAGCATAAAATTACACTGTCACTTCTGATGCACGGCATGAACTGTAAATGGGAGATACAAACTTCATCTGGAAGGGCCTACAGGTTCCTCATGTACTCTTTAGGCTATGCCTCCCCACTTTCCATAGATTCTTGGCTTGAAAATTGCTTTGTACTTATTTGTGAAACACTTCACTTTGTGTAAGTCCAGCAGAGCTGTTGTAGAAGAGCCTGCACAAGTTTGTGGAAGAGAAATCCTTGGAAGGATGTTAAACACCCAGAAACTGCTCTAGCTCAGGAAACTGCTGAGCTGCAAATACCTGGCCACTCAGCTGCAGTCAGTGCTCCAAAGCAGCAGCGTTTCTGCCTGTTGTGCATTTCTGCTCTGCCCTGGGGAGCTGCTTTGGGTCTCTGTTGAAAGCAGGAAATTCTGACATGAGCCTTTGGACTGGGTGCGTTGCCTTATCTCGGTTATCTCCGCTGAAGGAATTCCTCTGGCATCTTTGCACCACGTTCCATCTGGTTTCAAGGCCAAATGTGAGGAAGGCAAACCAACTATTCAAAAGGGAATTTTCAGGGAGACACAAATGTAGCTGTCCAATTGTCAAAATGACTTGTGTGTTGGACAGAGGCAGGTTTTGTGATGGTGGCAAGAAGCAGTGCTTTAAATCAAAAGAAATACAAGGCTATCCTATCTATTCTGTGCCTTATTCTTTAAAATATCCTGTGCTATTTTCACCTGAATACTGATTACATTTGCAGTATTTGGTTAAAAGCTCTCAGATACAGGTGTGTCTTAGGAAGTTTTCTTTCTTTTCAGTCATTTGCCTTTTGTTTTTCTGGTCTTGTGCTCTAACCATAAAAGCAAATGAAAATTTTGTATTTCTGAAGCAGTGAAGTACAAAATGCAGTAATCCGCTGATTAGAAAATAAAAAAAAGATGTGGAGCTTAAGTTTGAAGGCATAAAGAAATGGTGAACCAACAAGGAGTATATTAGGGTAGTGCAGTAGAATACAGAAATTAAATTTCATAGATATAAAAGGACAGATAATTTTTAATTTTTTTTCTAATGTGGGATAGGGGAATTGTAGGGCACCAAACAAGTCATGTAAAGACTATTTATTCTTCCCAGAAGTATGTTGGTATCATTCCTTCCAAAGTGTGTGGAAATGCTGTATATATTTTACTAGAAATACTTAGTTTTGTCCCAATACTTGGTAAGAGATGATATCCACAGACGTCTGAGCTGTCCACTGTTTTCTTCTGTGCAGAGAACTTGGAATCCACGTTTAAGTATTCACTGTCTTTCTGAATTATACATGTAATAGTCTGCTCAGTGAAATGTAAAGCCATCATAATAGTCTTAAAACCCAAATGATCCAGATTCACCCCAGAATGGCTGACTGAGCAATTGTAATAGCAGTGCTTCTGTGTGTGAGGATTAGCTAAATTCTGCTCCTTTTATCCACAAAGCTGGATGAATGTGCAGTGTTGCTGTCCACCTCCTTACTGGAAAGACATCTGTCTTGCTCTCTGATTCTTATTGCTCTGGGGTCCTGACTCTTACCCTTCTTCAAACACCTCAGCAGAAACCCAATGCAGTCCCCAGAGCTGAGTTTCAAAGTCTGTCTGTAAACACAGCCACGTTTACAACATGGAGAGCCAGATTTCTTTCTGTGTGTGACAGATCATTTGCATTATGTAAATAGTGGGTAATTCCTGTAAGCAGGGATTCAGTTTTGATATAGAAACAGTGTGCAAGTTTCTTAGTCCTGTGCTTAGTGATCTTTGCTTTTCTACTGTTGGTGAATAATGTAAAGTGGTAAAGAACAGACCATAACAAGGAGAATTTACAAAAGAGTTGAAATTGTCAGTACAGACAACTCTCTCTTCTGTATCTCATTGTGCATAGTTCAGGTTGTTGCCCAACACAGAAACATTAAAAAGCTATCTATTATGGCTACAAAGGTAAAATGGGGAGGAGGAGAGCAGAGAGAGAGAGAAATTATGCAGCACAGGCAGGGGAGCAAAGCCTTTTGATACTTTGGTACTTTCAGACTCAAAACTTAGATTAATGAGGACAGAGCTTCTTAGATTGCTTTGGAGTACTGCACACAAACTTCATCTGAAAGGAAAAGGACACTTTCAATGTAACCTTCACTCCATAATTCTGAACAAGCTGCTTGCTACTAGTGTAGGAAATTTCAAATGTCTCTAAATATTAGAGCATCAAGCCAAACAAAGAAAGAATAGCTTATTAAGGTGTTAGCACAATGTGAGTGACCTTCTTGATGTGACATTTTTCTGGCATAAGAAACACCTCCAGCAGATGTTTAGTAGTTAAAGCTATTTGAGAAGACTTTTCTGCAGAAGTGTGAGCCAGATCATTTAAACAACATACAACAGGCTCTCTGCCCACACAGGTAGCAGCAAGTTTTTATGATAAGGATGTAAAAGAAAAAGGAGGTGCTTCTTTCTGTCAGAAGTGGAGATGAAGAGCCCTTCTCTCCTGCCTCCCTTGTGCTGCTTGTGTGCTCTGGGGCAAACATACCTCATTTCTATTACCTCTGAAGTCGTGGGGGTCTTTGGGTTGTTTTGTTGGTTTTATTTCACATCGTGGTGGTTTAAAAATTAATCCATTGTCTCTGAAATGTTTTGGGCATCCCACTGAAAAATAGGCCCAGTTGTATGTTTGAGGGCACAAGCAGCCTGTCCTTGTCTGAAGGGCGTTGTTACCCAAGTGTCATTTTGTGTGCTACGGCAGGAGGATGACACCGCACCACCTTTGTGTTGGCAGAAGGAAACTTGCCATGGGAGGTAGTTTAGAGCTGTGTAGGAAATGTATTTAGGCACGGGATTTTCAGATTTGAAAGTGTCCCTTGGTGTGTCTGCAGAGGGGAATAATGCTGCCAGGACCATGCCTGGAGGGCCAGGATGGACCCGAGCCTCGGTTCGTGTGTGTGTCGTGTCGTGTGTGGATCGGTCACTCCCACCCCGCTGGCATCCTGCAGGTGCCAGGCTGCTGAAGACCAGGGAGATGCAAGGATGCCTTTCTCTTTGACCTGAAAATCCGCTGGGGACCTAAGAAACCCTTTCTGATTAGCATGTCTTTGAACTCATACATTCCTAGGAAAGTTCTCTGGGTTTTGACCAATCCATTGCATTTATATTTCCTGATGAGGAAACTAGAACGGATCAGGAATTTTCTGAAAGTCTACGTGTCCTGTATTTTGTGGGAAGGAAGAGAGTGGATACAACTTGAATTCCTTTAGATTGCTGTCCTGATCAGAACATACCTTTAATGAGCATCTCGCTGGGGTCTGCTGCCTCTCAGGTTTTGCCAGTGCCCTGGAGGCTCTGCTGTTGCCTGACATATTTGCATATGAAAGACTTTCAGTATTCGAGTAACACGGTAGATTTTTCCTCTCTGACAGGAGAAAGAGCAGAACACAGTTCACAAAACTCCATGCACTGTAGCTATGGTACTTGAGCTGGGTTCCAAGTTCAAAGGTTGTGCTACTGGTATAGGCTCGTTTCTGCCAGAACTGGCTTGGGCTTTTCCAGAGCCATGGCATCATTTAACTTCTTGCAATGTGTTTATAGGGAGATCTGCTTTGACATGCCTGATTTTCCTAGATTAATTTTATATTGTAGGCTCTAAAGAAGAGGGAGAAGCATTGTTTTCTTCAATGAATAAATATTTTCAAGAGAAAATTTTAAGTGACACATCCTATTCTTCTTTTTCAAATGGTGAGTCATGAAATGGCTTCAGAACAGGAGGGGAAAGCAGTCTTTTTCTCCATGTGAAATGGAAAAAAAGGGAAATGAAAACAAGCTGCAGCACCTGCATAACTCTGCTACAGAACAAAAATGCATTTCAGCTAGAAAGCTTTAAGTAGTGTGGGGAGTATAGCATTATGTATATATAATACAGGGTCGTTTGTCAGTTTGGAGATTATCTATTCCCAGAGACAGGACCTCTGTTTAAGTAAAGTCACTTGGCAGTACAGAGCCAAAATCAAGATCTCCCACAAATGCCTGTTGTTAACAGAGCTCCCGTGCTGTGAAAGAGAAGACTGGGATGTGTCACACCCTCTCCTCCCCAGCACAGCCCCTGTGGTGAAGGTTTGCTGCTTTACCCCTTGATTTCCATGGGTGCTCTTTGCCCCTTTTGCCCACAAACCTCTGCCTGTAGCTGAACAGTTGACTCCTGAAATTGCTGGTGTCTTTGTTTGTGAGCCCAAACATGGCCTGTGTCAAAATGTCTGAGTCATGAGCACCATCAGAAATCTAAAAGGCTCTATCCTAATCAGTAATATTTTCTGTTTGAAGATGAGGTGTTTTCTGCTGGAATCCCTCAGCCTGGTAACTGGGAGAGAATTCCTTGAGCCTTACCAACGGAGCCCAAATCAAAAAACCAGCTTTAGGCTGCAGCTGCAACTCCAGTTCAACAAGTGACTGGGGAAGGAAGGGGGCAGGTGAATTGTTACACATGAAGGGTTGAAACAGAAAAGCATAGAGTTGGTCCAAGACAAGCATTTCAAAGAATGTTACTCTCAGTATTCAGTTCACCTCACAACTATCTTAATTGATCTGTTCTTGGCATGCAGAACTGCAAGTGAAGGAAGCCTCTGAGATGTCTCCCAACACTTGTAGTCATGTAGATATCATTAAATGTTCTTAGTTTCCTGCATGGTGCACTTGTTCTTGTGTGCTCTTAATTGAAAACTTTCCCAAAGCCTGGTGTGAGGTGAAGTGGCAGGCATTATTCTTACAGCTTTCCTCTCTAAAGTATTAAGATTATTTTTATTTTGCTAGAAGAAAAGCTTGAAGTGCAGGAGCAGGAGAGTGATGAAAGAAACTTGTGGCAGAGACAGAAATGGAGATTGTAGTCCATGAAATGACTGATGCTGAATGTGTAAAACCTGTGTGTGGCAGTGATGCTCTGGCTGCTGGAGCACTGTGTGTGACTGCATTAGTGAAGCTGCTCTCTGCTCACCCCTGGCTGCAGGCTGTCTTAGGCCAGGTGAATATCCTTCTGAATATACCTTACCTCTGAGATTTTCCCCAGCATTGTATCTCAGCTTGTTGGAATTTTGTGAAGTTCTTGGCCATCACCCTCTAGAAATAAGCTGTACAACCTTATTGTAAATCAAAAAGAAAATTATTTTCCTCTGACTGTTTTGGAGAAATATATTTCTAACTTGAAATCTTCTCACAGATTCTGTTTATTTCTGTTTACTGTGGTCAAAATAGTCATGTCTCCCTGCATTTAGGTTGTCTGAGGATTAAAGCCCTGACTCTTTCAGCTCCATATATGGTGAGGATTTTTTCAATGCTTCTGATCATTCTTAGTATTTGCCACTCATAAAGCACTCCATCATGTTTTCCTACTTCTTTTCAAAGTCAAAAAACCCCAATCCAATAAAGGAGATTAGAATTCTGAATTACATATATGGAATCAAAATTGCTTTCCTAATTTATTTTCTGTATAATGTATTTTGCATCTTAGGGTTTTTATTATCTTTTGTTTGGGATTGTTTCTTCATTCAGTTATCTGCAAAGATGTCCATGTCTGTCACGATGCAATTCAGAGCCTGTAAGATGCTGCTGTGATTCAGATTATTCCTTCCAGTGTAGAGTATTTGGCATTTAATTGCATTTGGATCTCACGTTTGACAATGTTGCTTTGCTCACCAGGCTCCCTCTTAAGAGCTTCATACTCTTCCTGTCATGATTAACCTGAATAATTTCATGTAATCTGCGTATTTTGTAACTGCATTCACCTTTGACGTAGCAGAGGGATTCTGGATTGGAGCAGAATACTTGAACACGTTGGAAACCACCTTAGGAACTGAGTGATCAAGTGAGTGCTGCTTAGCTGTATATGGAGGACAAGATTTTTTCCTGGAATTTGAATTTGAAGTTAAACCCAGGATATAAGATTTCACTGTTCAAATGTCATTGCTGACATGCAGCTCAAAGAAGATTTGGGGACTCTAAAGGCAGCTTTTCTGTTCTTTAGATGATTCTTTATAGAATAGATTTTTAAAGAAGTGATTCAAAGTGTCACAAACACTGACACTGTTGTTTAGGAATCCCACGTTGATTTTCTCAGGTCATTAAGGGGGAGGCTGTGTTATTGTTCTGTTTGTAAATGCTGCTGCTGCAATGCTCATTTCCTGCTTTCCTGTTGTTCTGAGACTCTTTTTCAGTTTGTGAACAGTCTGTGGTGCACTTAAACTGATGCAAGTAAAGGAATTGGATTGGTGAGAATTATTTAAAACTCTTTGGCTTTCCAGTTGAAGCTCAGTACAAGAAGTGCTTAAGATCATATTATCAAAATGTCAAAGAATCAAAGGTAATTAAAACCCTGATCTGGGTCCCAGGGAAATCAAGAGAAGCCTCATTGGCTGGAAGTCAATGGTTATTTATAAGCTAGAGAAATAACAAGTTTTAAAAGATCTGCAAGCAAAATCAGTTAAATAATTTGGTGACATCTTGATTCAAAGTTTTTCTGCTAAAAGCATTGACCAGTCTTTGATTCTGTGTATTTCTCCATATGTTCTACCTTTGTATATGGAGTAAACATTAGTATCAGGGCATCTAGCCATGAAGATCCTGTTACACAGTGGTACACTTAATTCTGCAGAAGACAAAGAGCAATTTTTAATACTTTGTACTATAAACTCCATGGATGATGTTTGTGGCCCCACCCGGGGAAAGGAAACAGGAAAAAGTAAAACAATTGTTTTTAATTGTTTTTTGAACTTGGAAGTGCAACTTCATTCTGTGGATCATTCCACATTTTGTGTATTTCATTTATTAGTATGTATCTAATGAAGAGTGTCTTTTATAGCTGAAAAAGATAATTAGGAAGCATGAGAGGAAAGTGTTCTTAGAGAAACATGAACCCTGTGTGATAGTCACGTACATGAAACAGGACTAGTGCCTGGCTTTATCTTTTCCCCTGAAATAGATTGCCTTAAAATTCCTCTTCCAGTGATTGCAAGGACTCTTGTATATCCTTCATGGGCACAGAACAACATATTTGCTTTTAAAGCTTGACTGTACAACCAAAACATGCTCAGGAACGTGTACCTTACCAGACATAAGGGAAAGAAGAAAGGAAAGATGGTGTGTCTGCACCTGTTGAGATACTCCTCACATTCAGATTAGATGATCATTGCATACTTTAAAAATGCAGGGTTGACAGAAGGCCTGTCTTTCGTTAGACCAGCAAGCACAGCTGGAAGAGGAAAAGAGCCTTTGTGACAAAACCTTTTAGCTTTCAAACTTTGCTAATTCGTCTCGTAGAAGATCCTACCTCTCCCTACGTTGTTACCGTGTTTTGCTAAGGAAAAAATTTGAATATGTTGCTGGACTTCAGGACTGTAGAGGAACTGCTTTTGCTTTATGTCAGTGACCACAGAGATCTGCTAGGGGCACATGCAGGTAACATTGCCTCCATTCAGTAAATACAGTGAATAAAACAATTCAGTCAGTTAGTCACTGAAATATTCAAAATGGAAATACAAAGAGAAGGATCCCTTAGGAGCCACTGTGGTGTATGCAGTGAATTTATCACCTTGCACTCTGCTTTTTCAAGCTATTAAGAACAACATAAAATCCTGGGGGAAGTCAACACCCAAATGGTCAAAGATTTGGTTTCAACAGAGTTGTGGGAAGCCAAAGCAGTGTGGATCTTTGAGAGTGGCACAGACAATGTGTCTGTTGGTTAAAAGTATTCAAAGAGCAGCTAGTCCCTGTATTTATAATATACAGTACCCAATTTCTCCCACCTGTCCTACAACTTTCACAGGCTTTGCCAAGCAGCATCGTTCAGGTTGGCTTTTGCTGCTTTGGGGGTGTGGAGTGCCTGTCAGGGCCATTCTTGCCTTACAGCTGTGTGACACCTGGATCTAAAATCCTAAACTTGTCATTGTGTGTGCAGCCAGCAGGTCACCCAGCCATGACAGTGCCAGTGTAGCTCAGGTCACCCAGCCATGGCAGGGCCAGTGTGGCTCAGAGAGGTCACCCAGCCATGGCAGGGCCAGTGTGGCTCACACAGGTCACCCAGCCATGACAGTGCCAGTGTAGCTCAGGTCACCCAGCCATGGCAGGGCCAGTGTGGCTCAGAGAGGTCACCCAGCCATGGCAGGGCCAGTGTGGCTCACACAGGTCACCCAGCCATGACAGTGCCAGTGTAGCACAGGTCACCCAGCCATGGCAGGGCCAGTGTGGCTCAGAGAGGTCACCCAGCCATGGCAGGGCCAGTGTGGCTCAGAGAGGTCACCCAGCCATGGCAGGGCCAGTGTGGCTCACACAGGTCACCCAGCCATGGCAGGGCCAGTGTGGCTCAGAGAGGTCACCCAGCCATGGCAGGGCCAGTGTGGCTCAGACAGGTCACCCAGCCATGGCAGGGCCAGTGTGGCTCACACAGGTCACCCAGCCATGGCAGGGCCAGTGTGGCTCAGAGAGGTCACCCAGCCATGGCAGGGCCAGTGTGGCTCAGAGAGGTCACCCAGCCATGGCAGGGCCAGTGTGGCTCAGAGAGGTCACCCAGCCATGGCAGGGCCAGTGTGGCTCAGAGAGGTCACCCAGCCATGGCAGGGCCAGTGTGGCTCAGAGAGGTCACCCAGCCATGGCAGGGCCAGTGTGGCTCAGAGAGGTCACCCAGCCATGGCAGGGCCAGTGTGGCTCAGAGAGGTCACCCAGCCATGGCAGGGCCAGTGTGGCTCAGAGAGGTCACCCAGCCATGGCAGGGCCAGTGTGGCTCAGAGAGGTCACCCAGCCATGGCAGGGCCAGTGTGGCTCACACAGGTCACCCAGCCATGGCAGTGCCAGTGTGGCTCAGGTCACCCAGCCATGGCAGTGCCAGTGTGGCTCAGACTCTCCTTCTGCACTTCCTCTCCTCCCTCTTCCAGATCATCTCTCTGCGCTCTCCCTCCCTGCCCCACCCTGCTTCCCCCCTCCCAGTTGCTTTCCTCAGGACACTGAATGAAATACTTTGGTCTAAAAAGCTTGAGTGAGTTGTGAAAAGCTTTTTATTACCTGCCAGAAGTCACTTGTCTTTGCAACTCTTGCAAACTCTTCTGGTTATTTTTACTTGCAGAGTGTTTTTCCCCCCATTCTTCAGCTGCTGGGCAAGATGGCGTTCATTTGGCTTCAGTTCTGACAAAAGATAAATGAGCTTTGGGCCCTCAGTGATTCACTTTGGCTGCCAGAGGGTTCCAAAATAGCAAACTATTTTTCATAACTGCAATGTGATATGAAGTGAGTTGCAGCAGGTGCTCTAACATATACTACAGCCGTCTGCAGAGTGGGGAATTCATTAAAGTTTCCTCATTTGTCCAAAAAAGTCACCTTTCTCAGTGGCTAGCATTCTGTCTTTGCCAGCTGAAGGTACACTCTCCTGTAGGCAGAAGGAGAGAAGGGGCTTTAGTTGTGTAGGAAGTACATATTGAAATGGAACTGTGGAGTTAATTTGTTCATCTTGTGAAGAATCATTCTCACTTAGTAGATTCATCATTTATTTTTCCGTTCAGTGTAATTTGATTTGCTGTTTCTCTCAGGGATGCAGATAACATAGATTCATGGGGGTTTTTTGGCCTTTATCTTATTTTTAATTGCATTTCAATGTCTTTTGCTTTATAGATCTGCTGCAAGTAGAAATTTGAATTGTAGTTCTGGAAAACAATCAAGTATTTAGCAACTGACAGTGTGCTCTTGATAGAAAGCTTCCTCCCTTGGACTCACAGGGGAGAAATCAAAGATGCCAGCTAACCTGCAAATTCAATGTGCTCGTTCAATTTGTGTTTAAAGATCTATATTTTCTTGTAGAAAATGAGAATAAATTCTCAGAGGTAGCAAAGCATGTCAGAGCCCATACAAACAAAGCCCAGAGAGGAATTTACAGGAATGGTCTGTGTTAAAGGGCGAGCACAGACCTTGCACAGGTCCCCACCTGCAATCCCACTGACATAAATAGAATACTGTGTAACCACTCAGGTCCTGCAGAATCAGCTCCTGAAGAATTTATGCCCATATAATTGCTCAGACATGGAAAATGTAATAAATATTAATGTTATTCTCAAGGAACAGTTTCCAAAGAAGAAATGCACAGATAAATTTAAACTTATGCATATTTTAATCCATAAAATATAGATTTTTCTTAAAGTGCTGGAGTATTTAAGGTTTATATATAGCCAGTATTCAATGCAAATGTTTTCATACTGAGTAAGATTTATGTGGCCATGTATTGTACCCAGAGGTCCAGCACACAGCATCGTGTTCACAAGCACATCTTCACCAGTACACATCCTTCTTCCCTGAAATATGCAGCACCCAAATGAGGAAATGTTGTCAGTGATGTAGAGGGCCCCTTGCATTGCAAGTACCAGCGTCACAGCTTCTCTCATGGTTTGTGGTTCTGCTTGTGCTGCCTGGCAGGAAGTCAGTGATCCCAAGGACATTGCCAAAACTCACCTCATAAAACCTTCATAACGAGCATCCCCTCTGATGGAGCAGGGCAGGTAATGGATGGCTACACCTGCCCCCATGGGCTCACTTCAGACTGGGGTTCATTCTTTCTGTAGGATTTCTGGTGTGATTTTTCACTGCAAAATTTCATCTCAGTGTTTTTTTACTGCTGAGGAGCGATGGAGAAAAGAAGAGGCTACAGACTAACTGGCAGGGAAACTGAACATTGTACAAACTGTTTCTGATATTTGTTGCCATCCTCAGCCTCCAATGGAGCTAGAAAAGAAATGTGGTGTTACAGATTCATCACTCCCGCCCTTCCAAGGAAAAGCTACAAAATCAACCTTCATAAATCCCCAAAAGCCAGGAGCAAAGCCAGGAGAAAAGCCTTGATTTCCCAATTATGATTAATAGAAAACACATTTTAAAAGCATGCTGAAGAAGAGTGGTGGTCAAGACTAAAGTCTTCAGGCTTCTATCACATAATATAAATCAAAAGGAAAAAAAAAAGTTCCAAAAGCAATAAGGCAAAGCAATTGTATTAATGAAGTGATCTGTGGTACAGTGTTTACTCAGCCTGTTAGGGTTTCTTACAACAGCACCATTTGTTACCCACTGGTTGGATTTGATTAATGTTGACTTGGTACCCTCCTTCTCCTGCATTGATAATGCTGCACTTCCCCTGAGACTCACAAGGCAGAATTTGTCCTTTGGTAGATAAGAGAGAAAAAGGGAGAACAATGAAAACAATCTTTGGTTTCATCTTTTTCAATTTATCCCGGTATCTGGATAGAAGCTGGATATACGGTGTGTGATCAAGGCCAGCTTCCAAACAGTACAAGGATTTAGGCTTCTTGAGGAAGGAAGAAACCTTGGCTTTTGTGGAAATGCTGTTCTTAACCAATTTCATAAAGAACAGAGTGGTGAGCTCATCTTTTGAGTCAGAATTCTCAAGCTAACTGCTCTTCAGGTCTCCCCCAGCACACTTCTGTGCATCTAATATGAAGTGTAGAAACACATATTTCACACGATACCCATAAGTGTTTTGACAGATGAGATCTGGCAAATTCTTTTTGCACTGATTTGCAATGTTAATTAGAACAGGGAAAAAAAAAAACAAACCCAAAACTTTGGCTTCAGTCCTGAAGCAACAAGTGGAATTTGCAGAGTGGTGGTTGGTGTTGGCAGGAGGGGGCACTGCCTGAGTGCAGCTGAACTCCCCACAGCACTGATGCCTTCAGAGCTCTGGGTCAGCTCTGGGGCAGGAGTCTCTGGCACTCTGGGATTATATTTTCAAATTAATTTCTGCCTGGCAGTTTCTTGTGCTTTACAAGTGGATAAATCAGAAATGCCTGGTAGCATTTTGTACACTACTGCATGTGGAAAGCAGGAATAAGAGAATATCAGAATATTAAGCTCTTAAACCATTTGCTCATTTAAATATTAATGAATACTAGAATTAGAGATGCCCAGGTGCTTGTTCTTCAACCCAGATATATTTATTATGTGGTGTTTTATTTCCATAGTAATTTTTTATAATATTATACACGTATGTAAATTTGATGCAAGCTACCAAAAAACCCAAACCAAAGTTGTGTGGATGTTTTCCTTTATTTCTGGTATTGACAGCTAAAATCAAAGTTGCAGTGTCTAAATTAAATAGATCACATTGCTATTTGCAAGTTCAAGTGTAGGATATTGTGTCTGTGATTCTAGAACAGAACTATTTGCAAACAACCCGTAGAAGAAAAATTTTTATAAAAACCAGTGATTTCAGATTTTTGTTTTCTTCTCATGTGGCAGTTGGAACTGTTAAGAAAACCAACATAACTTTTAAAGTAATAATTTTTTCAGTATTGTGCCATTTCAGTGTTTTAACATTTCAATAGTGTCTGATATTTTGAGATTGATACAGTGGTCAAACTGCTGTTGAGCAGACATTGTTGTGTTTGAGTGATTGCTGTAGCTGAATTCCCACCAGTGAGTGTAAAGAGTGCAGATTTCTCTTCTTACCCTGCAATGTCTAAACTCAGCTCCAAGCTGTCAGGTTTCCAGAATACAAAGAACAAGAGCCATCACCATTGCCACAGTGGTGATTGCCTCCAAAAATTAATGGAAAATATGTGTGGTAAGGTTTGTTGCTGTGTTTGTTTTTAGTCAGCTTGATTGATTTGAGAGGCAATATTGATAAATGATGAGCTTGAGAAGACCCTAAAGCAGCCCCACTAAACTGGCACTGTAAGGTGGTTCTATGGATGAGAGACACAGAGATTGGAGCAGAAGGAATGAGGGTTTTTTTCAGGAAATAAGGAGTTTCTTAGCTAACAAATTCAGCCTAGGTTGAAGAAGACAGTAGTTTTCCAGCTGGTCATCTCAGCTCTTGCCATCCACGTATCCTTATCTAGACCTTGACAAAGTGCTGCAGTCCCTAAGAGGGAGCCTGGGACACGCACTGAGATGGTTTCCTGCTTCCAGTGTCCCTCATTCCTGTTAGAGAAGGAGCCCTGCTCTGATCCTCCTCCCAGCAAGGAAATGTCTGGATGTAGAAATCGTTTGTCCCTTCTCTTTTTTTACAGTAGGTTGGTACTTTCCATTCGAGAAATTCATCCTTCATGCGTGTGTAAAAGAAAAAGCTTTGCAAAGTTTGTGTGTCCATTTTGCTGGCTTGGGATCCTTGGTCCTGTTGAATTTTGGGGTGCCCATTTCTACAGAGAAATGTGGAAGGGACTGGAGAGACCACCTCCTTCTTCTGGTGTAGGGGGTGCAGACACATGGATCCTTGGGAAAACTGGAAGGATCAAACATTTGAGTAGCACATTTGCTAATATTCAGCCAAACCCCAGGGCAGATCTGATGCAAAGCCATGTGGTCTGTCTTGGAAGGTCGTGGTACAGAATGTGGATTTGGGCTTTGAAAGTCAGTTGTTCACCACTGTGTCCCTGTTAGCAACACTTCCCTTCCTACCTGTTAAAAAAAAAAACGCCTTTCAGAGCAACATATATCATAGTCTTACTTATTATTTGAAAATAAGAGCTGCATCATTTTCTGCACCCAGTCGTGTTCTTAGATTGGAAACAATGCCACCTGCAGCTCTAAATACCCTCCTTTCTCATTATAACAACATCCTTAAAACCCAGTCATTTGAGGTGTTATCACAAGATGTTATCTAGAGATGCCTGCTGTAGTTAATGTTGCATCAGCGTTTTTATTTTAAAGACCTTTTTCTCAGGCCTATAAACAGGCCATAAAAACTTGGGTGAGGCAGCCACTTTATATAGGAAAATTTTGAACTGTTGGTGAAATTTGATGTTAAAGGAACTCTGTGGAGCATTGCTAAACTACCTATCAATAAAAACATCTCTTATCTATTGTTTTAAATACAAGTGAATGTTGAGATTTGGAGGATGTTAATGCTAAGCAATCTCCTGCACTGCTGGAAATCTAACAACAGAGTGATGTTCAGGCTGTCTGAGCTGACTTCTGCCTGCCACAGAGAGAGATGCACTAAGACACAGGGTAAGAGAAACAAATCTTCAAGAAGAATAAAGCAGATCTGTGAGATGTAGTCTAGGCTTAATTTCTGTGAATCAAACTGGAAAAGGATGCAATTCAAACCTAAACTGATTTGTTTGATTCCTCTCTGTTTTTAATCAAACACTAAACAAATGAGTTGTTAATGACATTTAACTCAGATAACAAAAGTGTTTGACAAGCAAGCAGAAAGGCCATTAAAATAATTTCAGTCCTTTCCAGAAGCTTTGTAGGCAATTGTCCTTCAGTTGTGGCATTGGCAGACAAGCCTGACATCTGCAAGTGTGCATTTGCTGCATATACAGATCCCTAGGAGCTGCAGATGTGCTTCAGTTCACCTGTTTTTCAAAACTAAGGCTCAACATCCCCTCTGTTCAGGATATTCTGGTTGTTAGATTTTGCTTACTAATGCGTGCTATCTGACAAACTTATTTTGAACCAATTTCAGGTCTTCTTCAAATGTTGTTCTGGGAAATTGCACAGTAACTGATGGGTAACTCACTGCTCACTGGATTAGTGCATGTGGGGAGAGAGGACTGCTGCCAAACATGCACTCCTAAATCCTCAGTTTTGCCATGAATTCCATGGCTCTGTCCACACACCTGTACTGGAAAGGATAGTGTCCTGTGGCACATGCTGCACTTCTGCTGGACACCTGGGAATATCCAACAAAGCAGGAAAACTTGTCGGTTGTACAGGACCCTCTTTAGCTGTTGACATCTGTGTCTCTGGCTGGCACTGCAATCAGTTCTTTGGGAGGGGAGATCCTGAGCCTGGAGCCAAAGTGTTGTGGAGCAGCAGGTCTAATCTTAGGTGTTACTCTGGGAGCTCTCTTCTGTTGGCTGCTCTGTGATTTTGAAGATTGAGCCTTCAGTTAGAATCTGCTCTCACACTGCTCGAATTGAAGATACTTTTGTTCCACCAGAGCAATTTCTGTAGGGCAGCAAGGAGCTGTGCATTCCCTGAGAAAGCCTTTTACCATGAAAGACATCCTACACAGAGGCTCTGATCCTGTCTCAGGAAGAAGGCTGTCTTCTCAGGCTTTTCTGTCTCATCAAGCTGCATTGTCTAACCTGCTACACCCAGACCTGAGCTCCTAATGGTTTCCAAAAAGTGAATGAAAGGATGAGGCCACTGTTGGTGCTGTCAGCTCTACTTTGTAAAGGGCAATTAGATGACAAACCAATTAGTTTGGGAGACATATTGAATACGTTTATAATGCAGTTATACGTTGATAGGCACATCTCCATTGTATCTACTGCATCAATGCAGTGTCAGAGCTGCCCTCGTTGTATGTTCTGAATACCATTTGGGTGTTACAAAAAGCTTCTATGCAATTCATATTGCTCACAGTGGAAATGTGGTTTCAACAGAAGTAAAAACCCATCTTTGACTAGCAGAATTATCCTATTCAAATGGAAGTGTTGTTCCTCAAGAATAAATTGTGTGACAAAGCTAATATTACTTTTTGGCTTTATAGTAAAGTCATCTTCAGAGCATGAGCACGTCCTAGTATGAATATGCATTCTGAACTTCCTTTCTCTGTACATTCTGTTAAAAAATGAGATATGTGCACTGCAGAGAGAGCCATCCAGAGCACAGTAATACAATGCCATCCTTCAGTCCTCAGCTACAGCAGCTATACTTAACCTCCAATACAAAGCAAATTGCAGAGTCCAGTGAATTAGAGATCATTACGGGTCAAAGAGAAATTGCTTTAATATCATGATGGTTCTCTTTGTTCTCAACAGATGACACATTAAAATAAGAAATGGAAAGCTGCTGTGAACTGGTTTCCAGCCATGAAATATCCTTCCATGGAATCCCATCATTATGCCCATTAGAAATACTGGTTTTTTCTCAGCTACAGTGACACAAGGAAAAGGCCTTGAAGAAGATTCCCAAGGATCTGGGTCCTGTTCCATTGTTCCACCAGTGACCTAATATGTGAAAATCCAGACCCCAGAGACATTTGTGCTCTCTGTGTGTCTGTATTGTCTCTTTATCTTCTCATTCTGTCTGGGTAGCGCCCGTGTCAAAAACCAGCATGATGTTTGTGCATTGTACTGGAAAAATCAGAAGTGCTCCTGTAAAATTACTTTTCCATATTAAAAAGCTTTATTTTTACCCGGATATTATCCAGCTGTGAATATTCAGTTGTTCTGTTGCCAGCTGCTGGAATAATGTGGTCCCCAAGTCGTGAAAAATGAACTCAGGTGTGCAGCCTTTCTGAGGGCTCTTTGGGCTTCTTCAGGAGTTTTCTGTAGCTGGGCCTGCATCAGGTCTCCTGTCAGCCCCGTGCCTTGCACACATTAACAGGCACACACATGGACGTGCCAGATTTTGAGTGCTGATCCTGGAAACTGTATCAGTAACAAATCCCATTAATAATCCTCTGAATCAAGGCAGAAACAAACCACTGGAGGAGTCTGCAGCTATGGCTACTGACCTGTGTCTTGCATTTGAAGCATTTTAAGGGAACCTCATCTTCAAAAGGTGCTGAACCTGAAAACATTGCTCCTTATGTACAGATGTGCATGCTCAAGCTGCATGGTTACTGATGCTTGTCTGCTGTCCAGGGACTTCTAAAAGTTGGAATGTAAAGGGCTTGCAAATTATGTAAAAGATGCCATTCTCTTGCTGCTCACTTCTCAGTAAACAACAAAACAGAGAAAACTGAGATTTGCTATATCTGTTCTCAATCCCATGTTCTTTTTATATTGCACTCACTTCCAAAGTCCAATCCAGCACTGTGTAGTCTTGGTGGCTTTTGAAATATTGGTCCTAAAATAGTCTCCCTTAAGCTTGAACCTAAAAAAATTCCAAATGATTTAAAGTGGTACATGTCAAACAAATATACAGTGGAGTTTATTTTTGTGTTCCTTTCTCTTTTTTTGTCATTTCCTGTCTTCTGTTGAGGCTTTATATTTCTGAGAAAATAATTTTTACTGTCCCTCTGTACTGTAGGAAGTACAAAGACATTTTTCTGATTAGCTGTGCAGGGTGGTGATGAGTCAAGATCAGTAAGAAGCATGCTAGGAAACACAGGCTGATACATGTGTGTGTGTGTTTACACTGCTCTGGCTTCAGATGGACTCTCACACTCTGTCCTTGTCTTTCTGCCTTCCTCTACTTCTCAGTGAGTGTTAGACTATATGAGCAGACTTTAAATTCAAGTGGAAGTGCTATTACAAAGTATGCTGAGCAAGAGGACAGAAAACAGAACACTTGACTCTGTTGATGTTTTGATCTCTTACTTTATGCTGTCTTTTTAAAGAAAAAAGTGCAGCTATCTGTTTGATTAAAAAACATGTTCTCTCCTTCGACAAATAGTTCAAGAGTGCCTCTTCTGGGTTTATTTTCTGAGCCTGATTTCAGATCAAGTTATGGTGGGTTGGGCTGCAAAACATGAGGCTGTGAGGTTTTGTCAGATAACCTGAAGGGTCTGAGAGCAGGTCTTCTCCAGGGACAAGGTCTGGCACAAACTGCTCAGTGCAGCACAAGGGAGAGCTTTGTTTTCTGACTCTGTTCAAACCATGCCCTGCAAGCTGCTTCCAGAAATAGGGAATGAAACTGGGTGATTTGTATGCTCCAGTATAGCAAACCCTGCAACTCCATACAGACATATTAGATCTGTTTGTTTTTGCCATTTCTCTCTGAAAATTTACACTGTGGTGATGCTGATTTACTTAGAACTGTTCTACTGCAAAGTAGTTTTGCAAAAGAAGCATCAGTGAGGCCTACATTCTTGCCTGTATAAGTTTTTGCATGTATTTGCCACCTGAGCCCTTAAACTTGGTTAAAAAGCTTTCTGTAAGACCCTGGGTTTTGCAGAAGAATTGACTTTCTGGAAGGAGCTGCTCCTTGGTTCACTCATGACATGTTTTTGCAGTGCAAATGCTGCTCTCATTTCTACCTGTGCCACCCTCTGCCTTTCCCAGAGGTGGCACAGGTGTAAGTGGTGTCAGTTTGAAGCCCATGAGGCTGCTCAGCTGGCCCAAGGACCTGAACTTGGCCGTGCTGGCAGTGCAGTTTTGCTGTTGTGCTCTGTGGCCGATGCGAGCCCCTGACTGAAAAGAGGCTGATCCCTGAGCAGCTCCAGCACAGGACTGCTCTCTGGTGACATGTGAACCTAAGGATCCAGAGAACTCCCTGAGAATCCCACAGAACCTGCAGCACAATGAAGGTGAAGGGCAGATGAAATCCTAACGTAAGCAGAGGTGAGACTGAAAACCCATGCAGAGATGATGTGTTGAGTAAGAAGGTACCATCTTCACAGTGTCACATCTCAAGGGTAGAACTGCATGTCAAATATCTGAAAAGCTACAGGAAAACACCCCCTGGATATGTAACAAACTGACAGGTTTATTCTGGGATGACAGTATTTTGGATACAGAATCTTCCTGGGTCTTTGTGATGTTTTCTTTAATCATTCTTGCACAGCTCTCCTGGTAATCTGGGCAAATCTCTAAGAAGGTCCTTGTTTGGTTCTATTGGATTTTTTTCTCCCAAATGGAGAAAGTTCTAATATTTTTCAGTTGGCTTTTAAAGGTGTTTTTAATTTGTTTCTTTGGCAGTAAAAATCCATTTTTACATCCATGGGTGAAGCAAAAATTTCTGATATATTTCTGGCCAGTATTCTTCTCTGGTATTTTACTTTGAGGTGACCTCCTCATGCCCTGGCATGGAACTCATTAGCTGGGAGCTTTTCTGCTGTAAGATGGCAGAGGAGAGGGTGTGTATTAACTACTCCTAATGACTGGGCTGCCAGGGAAGGCTGCTGTCCACAGTGATTGACAGGTAGAATCAAGTCCAGATAATTCATTCTCCCAAAGTAGAAATCAAATAAAAAGGGTTGAAGGTGTTCTTGGGGAAAAAATATTTTAACCTCAAGATCTCTCATTCTTTTCTTTTTTCTTGTATCTCTGAGTTTGTAGTCTCAGAACAGTGAGCAGCAGCAAATGGATAGTTTCTGGATGTTTCCTTGGTCTGGGGAGTTTTTCTCTTTATATTTGCTTCATTTTTTCATGTAATTTGTACTTTTCCTGAATACTTGCTTCTTGAGTTTATGTAGTTAAGTGCAATGATTTTCTGTAAATGGAAGCATGCTGCTCTCCTCTTGTGTTGGTGGAAAAAAGGAGAGAGAGAAGAAACTCGGCCCTACCTGTCATCCTCAGAGATGAAGACAAGAAGAAGCAGCTGTGTGTATTTGCAGCTCTTGCTGCAGCTCCAAGGCTGGGCTGTGCACTCCAACAGCTGCTGGAGATGGGAGAACAGGAGGGGTGACCATCCACTGCTCATCTGGGGCCCACAGGCACATGTTTGATGTTGTGGCTCTGAGTATTTCCATCACTGCTCTGTTTCTAGAGAGATTTGAAAAGGTAATATAAGGTATTGCTCACTCATTTTCAGGATTTTTTGCAGGTTTTCAGAAGCAGGAACCTCAAACTTGTAAGTGATGAGTAAGGGCCTTTCAGTGTATGCAGCAGTTCACATGGAGTCAGCTGAAATCAGTGGGAACAGCCAGCCCCTCAGCAGTTTGGTAAATGAGAGCCATTACTTAAGGTAGGCTAGCAGTGTATTTAGAAGTGAGCCTGAGGGAAATCTGTTTCCCTTCCTTTTAATGATTCCTGTTCATCTACAGAGAAATGCAGCTCTATTTCTACAGAGAAGGGGAGGCAGAAATGGAAAAACTTTCCCAAAGTAATTTATTTTTACTCCTACTTTTTCAGTTAAGGCTTTAAAGGGAGATCTTCCTGCATTTGAAAAAGATGGAGGGTAGCATGACTGTAATTATTCACTAATAAGCAGTGTTAAAATAGTAGGACCTCTTCTCTCTGTCTCCTGTTTTGTGGTAAGGGCATGTTTCTTCCTGCAGGTTCCACCAGAAACCTGTGCTCTAAAGGGTCTTCAGAGTGTGTAGGGTTTCCTCCAAGAGGTCCAGAACTGCTGAATGAATGTTCATATTGACAGCTGAGAACCTCAGATAAATGAATAGGAGCCTGAGGCTGTGCAGAGCATTAAGGGCAGGCACTTCCAGGCTACTGCCTCCCCCCTGGGTAACTCTGCTGGTTCCAGACAACTGGGAAACAGGCTCCATGGCCTTGGGGTGAGCAGGCTAAAGGCAAGGCTTGGAACTGAGCCCTTCCAGGCTGTTCACCTGTACAGCCACTGCCAATTTTCTGTGGTTTGAGGTGAAGCACAGTCTGTAGCCTCTGTGTCCTCATATTCTGAGGCCAAGCCCCCAGTTGGATGTCTGGATGTTGTGGTGCTGTATGCCTGGCAAGGATGTGGAAGTTGGATATGGTATACACCTGCTGCTGCTCAAGTGAGCCCCCTCGACCACAGAAGGAGCCTTTGCATTTATGGAAGAGGATTCAAGTGTATCAGTGGTCCCATCTCTATTAGCACAATAATACACACCAGCTTCATTTAAAACATTCACTAAAATACTTTTCTGGCTTAGGACTGCATGTCATTGAGGTTGCAGGGTTTTTGAAGGGACTAGCAGTTCTGTGTTCTGTGAAGGCTTTGGAAAGTTATTTTGTTAATAGGCATTATAAGTATCTTTTAAAAATATCACAGTAGGAGAGCAGCTGTCTACAAACTTGGTGCTGGGAAGGAAATAAGATAGGATTGGATCAATACAGGCTAGGTCTGTTTCTTCCCACACCTGCTTTATCTAAGATTATCAAAGCCAACAGCAATGATACCTCTTCAGTTACTGTCACTAGGAAAGTCTAGCGGATACATTCCAGCTGTTTGGCCTCAGATTTCACCATCTCTGCTGGAATACAGCAGTGATCTAAAACCCTGAGACAAGACAGGAGGACTTCTCAGCTGTCTGAGACAAGCTGGCACAAAATAAAGTATTGTGGACCCCCTCACTGAGAACACAGTAGCCAAAACTACGGAGGGGCTGCTGCAAGAAGGAGTGGGAAGGTAATGAAATGCAGCCGGAGGTAGCTGTAGCAGAGCATATAAATTGACTTAAAACAGGGGGGAAGGATTGAAGGACTTTCCCAGAGTGAATGATTTCCTGGGTTATTGATTTGGGCAGCAGTTTATTTAAACATTAAAACTCTGAATGAAGCAAGTTACCCTGAAGAAAAATGTGTCAGGTGTAGAACTTGTTACAGCTAACTGGTTAGCCTCTGAGGACTTTGTAAATTGTCCAGATATATTTATTACAGAAAATATTTTCTTGAGGAAAAAATAGACTGTTACCCCCTCCAGAGTATGCTGTGGTGTTTTCTGATGTGAATGCTTGAATTCTGTGGTCTGTTACCAATACAGTTACTGTGTGACTGTGCTCGAGATTTGGTAACAACCTCTCTCAGTTTCCCAGGGAAGGAGAATAAAAAATAACAACTTAAGGAAAAGAAAAATTACTGTAACAGTTGCATCATTACCATGCAGGTGTATGATTACACTCAGTGCTCTCTCTGTGAAGTGCCCCACAGCAATATAGAGGCACTTAGAAGCAACCTGTCATTCAGCAATGGAAGGGGGCTTCAGGACAAGGAATGACAGTGCATATTCCTGCATTCCTCATGGCTCTTGGGAATCTGCAGAGAGTCAATCCCTCAGACTTACAGGTTAACTACCAAACAAGATTGGTAAGAGAAAAGTAAGACATTTAGTAGCTGGGGAGGCTATGCAGAAAACTTATTTTGTACTTACTAAGGACCAAATCTTCAGTCCCTTACAAAGCAAAAGGAAGGGATGTAGGAGGAACAAGAGAAACAGGCTCCCTCCACCCTGATGTCTTGGCAGGGGTAAGGCTGCCTTGTCCACAGGCAACAGATGCTTCCAGAGTTTCTGTGGGTGCACTGCTCGTGGCTGGAGGGTTGATTTTAGTTCCTGCCTATGCAGTCCCTCTTCTGACACCAGGAGACCAAGCTGAGTCCCCTCAAACGGGACACACCACCAGTTGTCTCCATGTGTGCATGGAAGAGAGAGGAGACTTAGCTAGGCTAGTCTAAATCAAACTTGTGATACCTGCAATAGTTCTGCTATTTTCTTGGCTGTATGAGGAAGCTGATGAGCTCATGCAGTCAGCTATAACTGGCATTAAATGGTCTCCCAGGTTTTGCAGCCTAGGCTCCAATGATTCCTCACGCCCGTTTTCCTGATTACCCTATAATTCCTATTCATTCATTGCAGAAATCAGACTTTCTGAGAGCTTCTGCTGCTGCTCAGACCTTCTGAGCACAGCTTGCAGATAGAACAGTGTCACACACAACTGGAACAAGACCAATTCAGCCAGTCCTGCAAAGTGTTTATAAGTAGCAGCCTTTCACAGCAGTTGAATTCTTGTTTGCATTGTTTTTGAGCTTTTCACATGTCCGTTTTTTCTCCTGCTTTTAACAGACTTACAGAATGAGTAATGGTCAGCAATTCACTGCACAGAGGGAAGAGAAACAGCAAATGGGTTATTAGCACCACAACACCTGCACTTTGTATGAGTTGAGTGGCCAAAATAATGTGATTAGCATATAGTGTAGAAGTGCCTGATACTACAGCTGATCATTTTGGAGCTCTAGCTCGTCTGGCTCAGTTTCCTCCCAGCACTGGAGTGGCTGCTGTGCAGCTTGCATGGTTCCTTTCCCCTAGTTAGCAGGAGCACCCACACACCCACCCCCCCTCCAAAAAAAAAAAAAATTGCACAGTGTTGGATTTCAGAGGATTGCATTTCTTTGCTGTGTTAGTGGGCACCAGGTCCAGGTGTTTCATGCTGTTGGCATTGCAGCTGCAGGAGTACAAGTCTTGCTGCCTTAAACCAGACTTTAACATGTCCTTCATTACTAAATAAATATAACACAGTGAACACTAAATCAATTAATTCTGACTGTCCCCAAAGCAATTATTGTAAAGCCAACAAACCAGACATTCAGGTTAATTTCAAAAAGAGAAACTTAAACAGGAGAGCACATTACCATCCTCTGCGACCTGTACCGAGAGCTGTGTTGGCACAACAAAGCTATTGCAGGGTTCATGGGCCCTGCTCAGTTTGAACAGGTTTGCTTGGCTGGGTTTGTAAGGTTGTCTTCATTGGTTTTTGGCTCTGGTGGTGCTAGAAAGCATAAACTTTTGTGCTGTGATCCCTCTATTTTATCATAATACCATGTTTAAATTTATTGGGATTTATCTCAGTAAATAATGCTGTTCTAGGAAGACAGGGAACAGGAGACACGAAAGAACAATTCAAACATATCTGTCATGTATTCCACCTTAAATTTCTGGTAGATATTCTACTGCAGTCCTGCATCCCTGGAGGTTTTCTTGTTTAAATATTTAAGCAAAAATTACTAAAGCTCTAAGAATGATGTCTCATGATATTCAGTGACCTGAAGATAAGCTGTATCAGCCCTCAAGAAGGTAAAGAAAAGACTTGCATGTAGAAGGTGAAATACAGTCTCACTGAAGCTCTGTAAGTGAAATCACCCTTAAGATTCTCTTATGCTGGGATATGTTATCCGACAGGCCAGGTCTGGAAAATGCCTGTTGTCTTAACTAATTAAGAGATATTTTTGACAGGGCAGATATCGCATCATATCATATCATCTGAGCAAGTTGTACACAAGCTAATAATTCAATTTTTCCAAGCAAAGCTAACTGTGCAGTGCAAAAAAGACCTGTCACGGGAAAATGTCAACATAGCAGAGGAGCTGGAAATCAGTTGGAATACATTTGGAGGCCCCAAACTAGCTTCTTTGTCTAGCTGACTGTAGGTACAAAGCCTCAGCCCAGGAGAATATAGTCTGTTTGTACATTTTTTGCACATTGCAAATGTAATTGATGCTGTCCTCTTCATGTGAGAAGAATGTAGAACATGGTAAATTTTTAACCTAAAAGCATTTGCCGTCGTACTCTAGGCCTCCTTGCGTTTTCAGGTTTGACAAAGAAAAGGAAAGCTATATTAGAAAACATCCTCTGCATTTTAAACACCCTGTGTATTGCAGAAGTGTACATTTCGGTGGCAGAGTGGCTCATCAGGACTTTATGGGACACATTAATTATAATGAATTATTGTGAAAGAATATGTTGGCTTTAGTGCAGACAAAGCTGTGGCTGTTGTGGATCCTGGCACTCCTGGGTGATGTCTCCTGTGCAGGGCCAGCCCAGTGGCTGGACACACCCCCATGTTCCTTTTTCAGCCCTGTCTCCTGTATGGTCCAGGACCAAGGACTTGCTGTCCTTTAGCAAAGCAGCCTACATTTATTCCTAGGATGGCTTAGAACCTGGAGACTGAGACTGTAATCATGCTCAGAAAACGTGATGTGAATGGGAGGAAGCTGCAAGGAGAGGTGGCTGGGGACCCTCTAATTTGTATATGATGAAAATTTTATGCCTCTTCCTATGGAGAAATAACTGAGAAGTGCCACAGTGCACCCTGCCCTCCCAGGGGAGGAGGAGCAGTGAGTAAGGTGGTTGAAAAGTGGGTTTTCTCCACTTGCCACACTTTTGTTGCTGGATTAGCTCAGTGCAGCTGTGCTCTAAGGGTTGCTTCCTACGTGGTGGGGCGTGGGAGAGGTGTCTGTTTATTTCTTTAATTTAAACAACCAGAACAACAACAAAAGCCATGATAAGACACAACTGAACACTTCTGTCTTGGGTTCAACAGTGTAACAGCAATTAGGTTCTAAAGCAATTAGGACCAGCAGCACATACAGTGAGGCACACTGTGCATGGAAAACAGCCCACCCTGGTAGTGCTCTAGCAGTCCATGCACTAAACCCTGCAGATAAGCTGCCAGAGGATATTTTATGCTTCTGCTGTTCTTGGGAAATTGCTATTTCAACTGTCCTGTTTTGAAGATTAAGGAAATGGATTCGCTCAATCAAAATATTTTGCTGTTGAAAAATAATGGCAGATTGAATCATGTAATATCATAATGTAAGTTTGCCATAATAATAATTTCAAAATTATATGTTTTCAATCGACAGATTGCTGTAAATTTGAAAAGTAATTACTCACCTGTTAAGCAGGGAAGTAAGGTCTGACAGTCCTTGCTGGGGGGAGGAGAAACAAACGGCTGAGTTAAGAGGTTCTAGCATTCCTCTGCTTTAATGCTCAGTAAATTTGAATCCTTGTGGCAGCCTAGATCAGAGCCTGGTCTTGGCTGTGTTGGTAGTGGGGCTCCTCCTGTGCAGGCAGCCCAGGTTCCCTGTGCCCCAGTTAAGAGCTGCCCCAGCTCTGTTTGGTGAGGTGCAATTCCACTTCAGGCCCATATGTACTGAGAGTCCCAGATGGCTTTGTGCAGCCTGGTTTGTGCCTTTGTTTTTGTTTTCCTGTGTCTCTTCAGTGAAGCTGAAATTTTCTTTCCAGTTACACCTGGTTTTTAACCCTTCCTTCATCCAAAAGGTAACCAGATGGTGATTTGCTTTTCCCAGGGGACCAAAAGCAGTGAAGGCTGGCACTGGAGCTGCTTACTTCTCCCTGAGCATTCCTCCTCTGACCATGTCATGTACATTTCTGGGAACCTAAATCAGCTGTGGACAGGCATTTCTTTATGTTTTGTGGTTTACTAAGCCAGATTTCAACCACTAGACTTTCTAAAGCACAACAACTGGTGTTGTCACCGTACACAACTTGATCCCACATGAACCCGTGCTACCCTGCACAATAAAACCCATCATATGTTTCCTTCTAAAAAAAGGGTTGGCCTAAAATGGTGGTGTGAATCTCTTTGAAACAGATATGTATTAAATTTTTATGTGTGAAACTGGAAAAACCTCGCCTTTCTGTATTACCAGTTAGTTACATTAAATATCCTTTGTGTGCTCCACGCCACATCTACAGCAAAATGCAGCTGTGCAAACGGCCACGTTACTTGGCTTTTGTCAGCTTGCATCAGTCAAAACAAATGCTGCCTTCTGTTCCTGGGCTGCTTTGCCCACGCCTGTGCCCTCCTGCTTTCTTTGCTCAGTGGAATCCCTTTTTTGCTCTCATTCTGTCTGCTACAAATGGTTAGGAGTGGGAGTCAGCAGAAGCAGTTGGATTTTCATTCCAAGTGAGGACAGCAGCAGGCAGGGCATGGCATCCAGGCTCTCCAGCCCTTCACTGGGGCACCACTTGGGTTTCAGGAACCTGGGAAAGCTGGATTGATCTTAGCAAGCACTTGGGTTTAGATTGTTTCTGTCCTGGAAACCTGTCCAGATCTGATTGGTAAGCAAACAACAGGAGGCGTTAAAGGCAGGTGAGGCAGTGACAGCACAGGATACTTCTGGCCTTGGGACAAGAGGGCTTGTGCCTTGGCCAGCAGCTGCAGGACTGTACTGTGAGAGTGAAGGAAAAGCACCTCTTTTTGGGAACGTCCTGCCCTGCTCTTTGGCTGGTTTGGATGGCTTCTCACCCACCTCAGCAAACGACCTAAACCTTTTGTCTCTTAGTGCCATGATGTGTATCAAGAAGCCACGTCAGACTGCAGTGCTTTGGTGTTTTCTCCCAAGTTGTCATTGAAAGACACTTGGAAACAATGTGAGGAGTAATCCACTAAATGTACACTTCTTTTGGACAGTATGTTTCCAGCTGCTCTCTATTATGTCTACTTGTACATGCAGGCACTGCAATTTCTCTGCCTGTTAGTGGGGTAAATGTGGAGTGAGGCTGTTAACAGGATTTGGTTGTGGCTGGATAAGCTCATGGAGACCTGCAGAGCACATTGTCCAGAACGCCTGGACCTCGTCTGTGTGAGAACAGCTTTCAGCAGCTCTGGTGAAAAACCCAGAGAGGTGAAAGGAAATTTTAAATGATCAGCAGCCTCTCTACTCTGAGCTACTGCACTTCTGTTTACTTGGCCTTACCCCGGTCTTGCACCTTTGCAAGTGTGACAAACCTAATAGATTTTAGCAGCCCAGTGCCAGCGTGGCAGTGACAAGTCTTGTGGTCTGCTCAGGGAGTGAGTGGGTTCAGACCTCCAATTTTGGCTTAATTATTTCCTGGAGAGTAATACCTGCAGGGAAATGTGGCTGCCTCTGCTGGGTTTGGTCCAGTTATGCTGGGTTGCACTGCAATAGGCAGTGTGATCTGAAGGGAAATGCTGTGGGAATTATCTTAATGGCCCTTTTACTCTTTTATTATCTTAGCTTTAATTTCTCAGAACACTTGTCAATTCAACAAATAAGAAATTTATATTGGCTTTTTTTTTCCCATTTTGGTTTTTCAGCCTCTAATTTTTGTATAAGCTCCTTTATTTTTCCTACTTCTGTTTGAGATGCCTCAATGTTATGGGTGGCAACCTAAGCAAAACACTCATCTCCTTTGGGATCACATGTCCTCTTGACTGTAAATTTCCTGCTTTTGAAAACCATTTTAAAAATGGTTGTTAAAATATCAGAGATAATCAAGTGAAGCGATGAAACTGTCCCCTAAGAGAAAACACAATCAATTCATAAAATATTCCCTGCAGATGTCTTAGAAAATGTTCCCTGTCCTCCTGCAATTCCCACAGCAGTGTGACGTGTTTTGCATTGTAGATATTTTTCCTAAGTGTCAGGCATCAGGATTCCTTACAAACACCATCCTATCTCGTTTGCATGCCATGGAGTTTATCCTAGGGGAGCTTTCTGGGGGCATTCAGAGGCAGAGGAGAGGATGGATACAAACTGTCCTCTGTGCTGTGCTGTTAAACAGCTACATGGACTCCTTTTGGCTGGGCAGCTACTCTGGATAAATTGGGTAAATCTCTGGTACGTGGGCAGAAAGGTGCTCATTTTGGCCTTTTCAACATGGAGACAGGATTTTCCTCACCTGTGCAAGTATGGGTGTCTCAGGGTGTCCTTGCAGGGACTTGGCTTTAGGTTTGGATGCACCAGTGTCTGACACTCTGGATATATTTACTGCAAGTGCTTTGAGAGCAGCACACAGGATACAGTGACCTGAAATCTAATGCTTCCTCATATCAATTATCTATTTCAGCTTGATAAATTTCCAAACCTGAGATATTCAGCAAAACAAAAGCAAAATGTGCTCTGGCCACTCCTGAACCAGGAGCTTTGGAGTTGGGTAAATCTGTGAAGGTGCCTGTTTCATTAAAGAGATTCTCCTTAGCCAGAATTTTGCTCAAGGCCTAGTTTTAATCTCAGAGAATCACCCTAGACTTGGGTCTGGATTGCCTTTATCACATAGAAGACCTGTTCATGACAAACAAACTGCACCACAAACTCCTTGGAAGCTACCAAAGTCTCTGTACATGCAAATGCTGGAAGAAGGAATTTTAGGACTGACTTAGTCCCTAAAACCTGCCAAAATAATATTTTTGCTCCGGACCTTCTCATATCAAAATGACATGATGTAGTGCAGAGAAGGCAGTGCTGATTGGATTAAGTTAATTCTTCATTTTGATATTGAAGTGTTTGTTTGAAATTTTTCATACCAGCTGTGGCATAATTACCTATTAGGGTGTAAATCAGATGTTTATAAACCAGTGATGCTGCTTTTTCTGTCTCCTCCAGTATGACCTGATCCTGGTAGATGTTGAGGGTTTGGTTGTTTTGTTTTGTTTTTTTCCAAATGACTCGAGGGCCAATAGTCATGACTGCTGTCATGTAAAACACCATCTGTGATTCTGGCTTGGCTGTGCTATGTTCCAGATTGCACAATGCATGAGCAATAGTTCAGATTGTGCTAATGTGTTGCTCTTTTCATGGTGCTGTATGTACAAGACATTTCTTAAAGGACTTTTCTAAAAGCAGTGTCTTGAATAAACAGAGCCAAAGCTATCAGTTTAATGAGATTTGAGGTAAATACTTTGAATATGTTCATAATTACAGATCCCAAGCTGGTGAAAATCCCCATAATGCATGGGTTATTAGCAAGCAACAATGGAGTATGTAATTTCAACCAAATTAATATAGTTTACTGAGGGTAGTAGTTCAGACAGAGCAAATGAACTTGAGAAGCCACACTATCTCTGGCCAATGTAATGGGAAACATTTACAAGTCCACCTAAAGTTGTCCAAAGCAAATCCTTTAAATCTAAGGGTTGGATTTCTGCAAATGTCAGGTTCCTGCAACTTCCACAGGCCCATCTGCCTTAACTCTCAGTTAAGGGTTTGGAGGCTCCTGCTGGCCACAGTACAAGCTAACATTTATTTCATCTCCTATGAAATAAAATAGATTACAGGTAAATGTAAGTATCATTCTATCCTGATGAGAACAAGAAGCATCTTGCAGAAAGAGGTCCTGTAGTAATAAAAGAAAAATGCTTAAAACAAAAGTTATCTAAACCCTCTTCTGACACTGTGTAATCCTGAATTGAGAGCAGGGTCCACTCTTGATGTCAGGGACAGACAGAAAATAACGGGCACCAAACGTTTGTCTCCCAGGAGCAGTACCTGTTAATGAAAGACATTTTTCCTTAACATTTGAAGACTAATGGGAAGGAATGAAGGAGGTACTGGAGGGTCAGCTCAGAGGAAAGATGCACTTGATCTTCCCCTCCCCATCATTCCCATTAAAGCTGTTGCTGTTGGTGTCGATTGTTCCGTGATGCCCATCTGTTACCTGAACTGTGTCTGTGTGTCTTTATGCCTGTCTAGTCTCTGATTTATCTGTTAGCTATCATGATCTATCATGTGGGGATGCCTGTGCTGTGCCTAGGTGGACATCAGCCTGTGGTAATCTCTGCTCCAGACCTGTCTCACAGTAGCTGAGGCTGACTCATGGCTGAAGGTCTCTGTGGAGGATTTTTGCCTCTCTGGGCACTACAATGGGAATTTGAGCTGTATTGATCGAGCAACTTGAAATGACACGGACATTCTGAGTAATGCTGCTCATCAAGTGTGTGTCACACGGGAGTGCTGTATGTTACCTGCTGGAGATGGAGTAGGGAGAGCAGCTAATGCTAGCTACGAGTCATGTCATGCCTTTTCTCTGCCTTTTTTACCATCCCCTGGTGTGGCACCAGCCATGTGAAGCTGGACTGTTGCAGCCCCCTTTTTGCAGGCCTTCAGCCACACATCCCCCTGCAGCTCCCTGTGTGCACACCTTGGCCTTGCACGTTTCCTCAGTTTGGCTCAGTCCGTGCTCAGCAGAACCTTGTGCTATAGCAATGCCTTGCCCACCAGGACTGGCCAGAGTTATTCCTCCCTCTCATTCTAGGTGAAAGTCTCTTACGGCAAATTTTTTAAGGAGAATTTTGTCTTTCACCTCTGGGTTTGGTGAGAACCTTCTGTACTCTGGTATCCTCCCTCCATCCTTTCTTATTTCCCCTTAGAAAGGAGCCATAAGGAGATGAGATCCTTGCAGGTGACCATAACCTGAGAGCCACAGGCTTTGTGTTAGGAATCTGGTGTCCTAGATACAGGATGTACATACTGACAATATGTGCATGCTTGTGGAAACAGAGAGAGAGAGACAATTAGCATATCTGAGTCCAGCTCAACTCCGTGAACAAGATACTAATTTTTATTTATAGCCTTGTATGCATGTAGGTGCATATCTAATTCTAGCTCCCACAAATGAAATAGAAGGTTTTATTTATAGATATGTGTACAGTATGTTCATCTCTATGGAATCTTTGTATTGTTCCTCAACAAGACTGACAGCTGACAGTTCTGGCCAAGTTGACAAGGTGCTTTTGGATAGATTTCCCAATATTTAAGACTAACAGCCAAACTCTCCACTTCTAAAGAAAGATGAAAATGGCAGATAATCAGAATGTAAATAATTTACAAAAAAGAAAACCAGTACTGTGTTAGTTTGAACTTTCTTCTTTAGGTTAATAAACTCTGGATTACAAACTCCATGGCTTGAAACTTGCCTTGCCTATTTTAAAAACTAATTGGAACTGAATACAAAAAGAAGACAATCATCACTGAGGGCAAGAGCAGAAGACTATTATTATTTTTCTGAAAAAAAAGCTGTGGCTGAGGACTGGCTGCTCTGGAGAACAAGAGCAAGACCTCTTAGCCCAGAGTGGGAACTCACCCTCCATGGGCAGCCAGGATCTTTAAGTGTCAGGTGGCAACAAAAGTTTTGAGGGTTGTATTTATATTGACTATTAAATAGGTCTAGTAACATTCAAATTGTCCTTGGGTTGTGTGCATCTGAGGTTCTTTGGTCCTATACAACTTTGGGGAGAAAATAATATCCCTGCTCTGTAGAAGTTGCAAGCAAATGGAGCTGGGAGTAGACAGGGAAACAAATAATTGATTCATTTTTTCTGCTTCCTGAACTAGCAGATTTGTAAACAGCTGGAGATCCCAATTTTATTTCAAGCTACACACATATTAAGATCAAAGCCGTATTTCTGAAGTTTGCTTTATGAATTAACAATATTCTGAAAATAACAATAAGCTTTGTTTGTAGGCTTAGCTATACTCAGGGTTTGTACCATTTCCTGCCCATGCCTGTCCTTAAATGTAAGTTTGGATTTTGCCACGCAAAGGCTGCCCCAAGTTGATTTGCATCTGTGTGGGGTAGCAAGTCAGCCCTGCCACTGAGTCAGCAAAAGCTACTTCACACTTCCCTGCAGGCCCCACAGCAGCTCCTGGGAGAGGGCATTTCAGGGAAGTGCCATAAGTCTGTCACCAGCTACACTGGTCTCAAGCAGTTCATGTAAGCAGCAGGACTGAAAATCCACGTTGTGTGTGATATCTGGGAGTTGTTTCTTCAGACACCACAGGGAGCTCCTAACTCAAACCTCCACTCCCTCACCAAGCACAGCTGGAAGAGTGCATGGGCACAGGGATGCACAAGCAAATCTGTTGTGTAAGCACAGGAACAGGGTTCCATGGATGTGACAGCATGAAAAATGAACTTGCTGCATCTGAACTCCTCAGATACAGGATTGTGTTCAGGAAGCTGCTCTCTCCTCCATGTCTGTTGCTTGCAGACAAGGATTCTCCTCCTGGCTTCCAGCATGGGCCAGCTTGCCATCAGCGTGGCATCAGCAGAGAGAAACAAGCACAGCTTGGGGAAAGGATCACTGCCAGTCAGTGCTAACAAAACTCACTTCAGACCTTTTCTCTGTGCGTTATTAAGGTCAGTGAGCCAGACTGTAAATAAGAGGCCTAATTTCCAACAGACCTTACCTGTGCTATTTCCTTGAAAGTTGGCAGAGTGTCAGGTGAGAGCTGGCAGATGTGACTGTGGCAGTGGAAGCCGTCCCTGCCAAATCACCAGCACAGCCTCTGCTCAAAGGTACTTCTCCTGTTATGCCAGAGAAATGTTTGCCTGTGCCCCAGTCAGCCCTGCTCACACCTGACTTCTTAGCAAGATCCCACCCTTTGGTTGAAATGAAAATCAAGCCCCCCCCTGCCTTAACACAGACAGGTTTCTGTTACTCAGCTTCCAGACACAGATGTACTGACACACAGGAGAGTGGGGATCTCTAGGGGTGGGAAGAAGCAGGGAGGCAGAGGGGTCCACAAGGCAGAGGTGAATTTTGGCACCCCTCATTGCTATAAGGGAAACGTTTGTGGAACTGGAACACTTTGGAGTAAGAATATGAGCCTTCAGGTGCTTTTGCAATAGGGCAGAGATCTAGGGTGGGGAAAGGGGAGGCTGACACAGCAGGGGACATCAGTGTCAGCTAAACCCACCATGCCTTGTGTCTTGGAGCCCTGCATTTAAGCCATGCATGCACAGCATCTTTCAGTTTATCAGCCTTGTTTCTCTGCCAGTGAGCACTTAGTGAGCAAATTTTATCCCACAGCCATTTGCCAGGACAGTCATCAGCTCTTTGAAAGCAGAGGATCAGATCTGGGAGCAGCACTGAAGAAAGGGTTTGTTCAGTGCAGTTGTAAAGTATCCTTATGTTCTAATTGAAAAAAAAAAGCAGGGCAAGGAGAGGAATAAAGAGCAGAGAGCAGAGAGCAGCATGCAGTTGTTCAGGGGAGTGGTTGGGCTGCCTTGAGACAATTGTTTCTTTCATTTTTTCACCTGCAACTGTTGTGTGGAGTGAATCTTTGTAGAGGAAGGGGCTGCTACAGCCAATTGTTCTGGTCTATGCTGTGCCATCACCACATAGGTTTGTATTCACAGTCTTGCTACCTACTGAAAACCAGAAACAACAGGGAAAATGCAATCTGTATGGCAGTGCTATGTATCCCTTGGCAAACAACTACAATGAGCCTAGCTGGGATTTTTAAGTACAACTATTAATTATATGCCTTGTGCTAAACATTGATGAATTTCTTTGTGGCAGAAAATATGTGCACATTTCTTCTAGGCATTAAAGCCTTTTCTCTTTGGTGGTGGTAATTAAAAAACAAGGACAACATGAGTGGCAGAATGCAGAGGTTTTTTTTCTTTTTCTAAGAAGACATAATTTATAAATTAAAAGCACTGTGTCTCAGCCAAGAACAAGCTGGTCTTCTGAACTATGGCATGAATGTCATCAATGAAAATGAAAGATAAAAGATGAAAAGCATCTTCTTTTCCAGTTAGAATGAACATTTTGCTAGTATATTCAAATTGCACGGAGAGGAGTTTGTAACCCTTCCTCACTCACTGGGACAAGTGACCAGGGAGATCCTGAATCCTTGAGAGCAGCTCCCCAGGAACATGTCCAGAGCATTGACACTGTGAGGATGAACAGAGGGAACTTCCCAGGAGTGCCTGTGTTTGTCTGGGCAGGTCTTGTCTCTGCAAACATTATCAGACAGATAGGAGGGTGGGTGAAGGATCTGCTAGCAAGCACAAACAAGTAAATAAGTCCTTAGAAATACTCTTTGACTTTATAAATTAGTAACCATCCAAAGGAGAAACAAGGGCTGCTTTCCACCCTTCTGTGGATATGGCCACTACCTGCAGCCCACATAACATTTCCTACAATAAACACCCATCCAAAAGTGAGGAGCCTTTTCAGCATCTCTGCATTTCTTTTGCCACTAAAAGAAAGATTTCAGCCCTCCTGTCTTCCTCTTTCACCTCTCTTCCTTATCCTAATACTGGTGAGAGGCTGATCTGAGTGACATTTAAGCCATGATGCAAAAGGAAAGATTTCAAACAGTTCAAATCCCACCAAACAGCCTTTTCAAGGGAGCAATGGAGAAAAGACAGGGAGTGGAAGGAGTGCAGATCCACGTCTTTCAGTGGTAATCTGATCTTAGATCGATTTAAATAAACCATGAATTAATCCATTCTTAAACAGAGCCCAGTGTCTGAGAGTTGGATTCACTTAATTACTTTCCATGTTAGAAAGGTGCATACTCTAAACTGATGAAGTTTAATGGTACTAGGAGGGTTGGGCTGGTTGGGTTTTTTTAATGAATATATTTTTTTAAAATTTTTGTGAGTTTGTGAATTGACTTGTCAGAGTTGCACTCCCAGTTGCTCCAAAACTAATTTTAGTACTGGAAGCTTGAAACCCTGAGTCTGCAGCTTTGCCTTTTGTTCTCAGTCCCTACAAAAGGAGGTTGCAGTTCTCATCTCTTGAGTTGATGGTTTAGGTGTTTCTGCTCTGTTGTGGCCATGGAGGATGGAGTTGTACAATTCATTCTCTCCTATAGTGCTTTTATTTGTCTTGATGACACTATGTTATTCTGCCTTCTGCTTGTCAGTAATTGAACAATCTCTTTATCTGGAAGCTAATTAAGGGTTGGGCTGGCTGAGTTCTTTTCAATTAAAAGCAAAGCAAGCATGATATTCTGTTTTCAAAACTATGTCCCTGAACTTTAAACATCTCAGAGAAAAACTGGATTTTCTAAGACCTTTCCCAGTCCCATTTTTGTTCTCTTTCCCTGTTCTCTGTCCCTTGTTTCAAGATTTAATTTATTTTTGGCAGGGACAAAACTGGGGGGCTGGGGGGAAGTACAGAGAGCTGGGAAATAAAACATCTTTTTCAACTCTCCGCACACAAGTACCTGTATTTCCTTCAGTGCAGCTTAGAACCAGCTGCAAATGCATTTCTGTGGCCCCAGTATGCCTGCACCGTGTGAGCACCTCTGCCCTCTTCTTGATATTTTTAGCCCTGCTTTTCTTTGCTGTGTCTCTGCTCTTGCCCTGCACTAGAGGACAGCGCACCTTCCTCTGTGCTTCGCCCGTTTGCACTGCCCTTCCCTGACCCCCGGCATTTGTTCCTAGAGGCAGGAGGATGAATTTGACTGGTATTCAAGCTCCAGGCATGACAGTGCCACAAGTCTCCGGTGACACTGGGTATCACAGGAACTGCTGAGGACGCTGCTCACGCTTTTGAGGGGTCTGATTATGCAGTGGGTGTCTTGCTTCGTGTCCATGTGCCGAGTGCTAAAGGGGAGCTGAGCCAGAGAGGAGTTATCTCAGCTCTTGGGCCGCTAGGACAGCCAGAGCCTGGATGGCAGCGTGTATTGCCTGGGGCCACCCTCCCACTGGGCATCTCCAGCCTGAGGAGGCCTCTGCTAATCCCCTTTGGGCCGATTGCCCCAGTACCGAGGGAAGGAGGCAGCGTCTGCCTCGGCCTGCACTGCTGCGAGGAGCTGTGAATGCAGGAACAGCAGCAGGGCTGTCACTTGCCCTGGGACAGCAAGCTGCACGGGAGCTCGGCTGAGCACTGAGTCTGGGGAACTCGCGGTGGGTGCAGCCACACCCAGCAGCGAGTGGCTGTGATGTGTCTCCTTCCAGAGGGACAGCTGGTGGCACAGTGTGCCTGACTCCCCTGGAGGAGGGAGATGGGGAGCAGCCCTAACCTTGCTGCTGGCCTTTTTTTTTTTTTTTTAACCTTCCTGAAGTATTTCTGATTTCTGAAACTTCCAGAGATGTCTTGATTAAACACAGTAGTAGTGTCAGAAGTCCTACAGCTGCCAGAAGAAAAATGAGTTTATGAGCAAAGTCGTGGTTTTGCTAGTAAAATTCTTCCCCAAAAAGTAAGTTTTGTGTAGTTATTTAGGTGGTTGGAGTGTACATAGATTTAGAGTACAGAGAGCACAAAGCCATCAGACCTGCCAGGAATTTCCCACAGTGCTGCAGCTCTGCCTTTTTCCAGGACAAGAGGCTACAAATGCTTCTGGAAGCACTGTTCTGTTTGGGTATTTCATTTGTTTGTTTTTAAATCTGACAGTGAATTCAAAATATGTACTTAGAGCAGGAAGTGTTCTCTCCAGGACTAAGAACACAGTTGCAAAGAAAATAAATAGGAAACATAATATGTAAGTTTTCATTCACTGTTCCTACAGAGAGGTTCAAGCATCTTTTGGGTGGCTTTTTTTCCAGAAAATAACGGTTGAATTTTACTGTGAAGAAAAAGAAGGTAGCTCTTCCACAGCATTATTTAGGATTATTAAGACTGTTTCTTTTAATTTCTGCTGTTGCATGAGCTGACTGGTTTTTTTTTTAGGGTGCTTTAATGCATAGTTTGAGCTAGAAAAAGCGACCTTGTTATGAGAATACCTAGTAGACATTCAATATGCCAGCAGGACTAGCTGAGTAAAGTTAATGGCTTGAAAATTCAATTTGAAATGGTACTTTGATTTAAAAGAATTTATCTTTGCAGTAAATTGACATTTGAATAACGTGGTTAATTCTACCAGCAGAAGTAGTGGGAAGCAGTGGTGTTTATATATCATTCCCTTGTGGCTTCTAAGGTAGTTGTCTGGCACAATGCAAGAAAAAAGAAAACAGAAGATAAAAGGACAAATTGGACATTTGAAACTCAGCTGCAGGATTTCAGACTTCTCTTTCTTTTTTTTTTTTTCCCCTGGGTTTAACTAGATAACTCCCATTGCAGATCTTTTATATTTGTCTGATAGGCCATCAATTGACTTCCCTTTGACTGTTATTGACCAACACTGAACTGTGGTTTAAATCTTTCAGGGATATGTGAGGAAATGTAGAAGGATAATCAAGCAAGGATTCAGCTGGATTTGACCCATTTAAAGAACACATAGGCAATAGAAAACTGGGAAAATGCAATACAGGATCTGAATGCATTTAGAGTTTTGAGATGCTGGTATGAGACTTCTCTGCTGTTCGAGCAATGTTCCTTAGCACCAGTTTGTTACCTACAGAGGAGATCTTTTTCCATCTGTTTTTCCCGACTTAATGACTTATTTGAAAAAAAACCATTAAAATCTGTATTTGAAAGACCCAGCAGGCTCCACCTGCCACACTGGCACAACCTGCTGGAACAGCAGCATTTCAGACTAAGTAATGCTTTTACAGCCAGGACTCAGCACAGGGCTTTTCCCAGGCAGCCACCACTCTGCGCTCGGGGCAGCAGACAAGGGGTTATGTGAACTTGCCTGTGTTGAGCACAAACATGTCATAGCCAGTTTTAATCCTTAAGCCTGCTTTTGTTTTGAAGGTTCTTGTTTGCTGCAGGTATCTAAATTTAGCCATATTTTTGTCAGCTAGAACTTATGTTACAGAAAAGAATGCTAGCAAATCTCAGCAATGTCACACTTCATTAGTCATGCAAGCACTTAAAAGCAAGGTTAGAAACACAAAATTCTGCAGATTTGTGGAGGCAGTTGTTTAAAAACGCCACACTGAGCTTTTTAGGATTTACCTTCTGAAAATGGACAAAGTTAGAACATTAAATTTCATGAACAATGCAGCTTTCTTAAGTTTGGGAAAGGAGTATTTAAATCCTGAAGAAAAGCTTCACTGGACGTGTATGCTCCTCTTTCTTTGCAACATTCACAAGTGGCTCGCATTCTCCTCCAGGTTCAAAGGCAGAAAATAGTATTTGCTGACAACCTGCTTTTCTCCCTGGTAGTGGCTGCAGGCTGCTTGGGTCCTGCAGATAAGCTTGGGGTTCCCCCAGCATCCCATTCTGAGCATCCTTTCCCCTTTCTGCAGCTGCAGTGGGGGCTGGCTCTGCTGTTGCCCTGCCCTGCACAAGTGACAGCACGCTGAGAGGCAGCAGGTCCCACACACACCCCTCTGGAACAGAGCCAGGGCTGGCATTTCTCTTGGGGAGACCTCTTGTCCAAGCAGCTGTATATAAAAATTTAACTTGCATCTATTGATGAGCACTTCCTGCAGTGTGCTCTTGAAAATAGAGAAGCTCCTCTCACGATTATGGTTCTTGGTTTGTTTTTTTTTTAATATAGCCAAGTAGAATTAACAGGAGGTATTAAAATGAGAGTCTTTATTCCCTGGACTTTTTCCAATTTATTACCATTTTTTCTACTTTTGACCTTTGGCTACTTGAAAATTTGTTAAGAAAATACCTTAAAAACCCCCTATTTCTTAGTAAAAACATGCACAGGAAGTTCCAGTTACATGCCAAAAAAGCTGAGCTATTTTAACATAAAATGGAAATCTCATCCTTCTTGTGATAGTGCCACTCTGCAACAATACTCTTGAGCATCCTTAGCTTTGGTCCAGTTTCCAGGCAACCTTTGTGTCCTGTGCTGCTTAGCTTGGGAAAAGAGCCATCACAAGCACCAAAGGGGCAGTCTGTGGGCATGGGGTTTGTGACACAGATGCTCAGAGCATTGCCACCCTCCTCCTCTGACATCCACAGTGACCCAGCCTGGGGAGCAGCTCCGCACAGGCAACGGCTCAGCACTCACCCCAGCAGCTCCTCAGGGGCCAGCTGGGCACAGCGATCCTCCGTGGAGCTGGCCTCCAGCACCAGGGTGAAAGCACTCCCTGATGGTGCAGAGGGATGGCCAGACAACAGCGAGCCTGCCTGGTGCAAGGGCAGAGCCAGAGATGGCAGAGATGGCAGAGCCAGAGATGGCAGGGCCAGAGACGGCAGAGCCAGAGACGGCAGAGCCAGAGATGGCAGAGATGGCAGAGCCAGAGATGGCAGAGCCAGAGATGGCAGAGTCAGAGATGGCAGGGCCAGAAATCGCAGAGTCAGAGATGGCAGGGCAGCCCCACAAAGCTGATGGAGCAGGGAGCAAACAGGCAGCCAAGGGAAAAATCATGTGTAGGAAGGTTTTGTTAGCAACTGTTAGCTGGATTTAACCAAAGATCTGAGTGGAAAACTTCTGGGTAAATGCCCATTTATCCACACTACAATTGCTACAGAAATAATTCAGAAGAAATGACGTACATAACCAAGGGTTCTGACTTTGTTTCTCAGCTGTGAGTTACACCCAAGCAGTCTGTCCTCACAGCACGTGACAATCAAGTGGTTTTACATCTACTGGGAACTTCACCGTTCTCAAAGAAAAATTCAAGGCATCGTTGCCAGTGCTGTTTTCACTAGACTGGCAGTTGCAAAGTTATGTGGAAACAGATTCCCAGATTATTCTAAACCAGAAGATATTAGAAACATTTTAGGCCTGAAGACTTGATATCTCCTGTCAGGAAGAATATTTGGTTTGGCATCTTATTGGGGATTGTTTTTTTCCTTAAAACTTTAAGAGCATCTCTATTTCTGTAGACTCAAAAATGTGGATTCTTTCATAAAAGAGCTTTTTTCATAACACCTAGCCAAGTTTATACAAATTGTCCTGTCTCCAAATCGTATTATACATTACTAACATTACTGAGGATTTCTCTGCTTTTCTCTGGGCAGGGAAGATGCTTTGTAGCTCTAATTTGTACAAATAGTTATCTATGTCAGTGCAGTGCTTTGTCCACAGAATCACATTTCTAATTGGAATAATCCATTTTGGATTATTGTTGAATAATGGCTGGGAAATTATTCACCTTTTTTTACCAGAACTGTGTATTCTCAGTGGTGATATGTTTGTTTGTTTATTTGGTTTCACAAAATATTCAATCCGAACTCATAAAATGTCTACCAATACAGAGGGCACTCAGGATTTAAAAAGATAAAAGGTTTCAGAAGCAGGGGCCTCTAGAGTTCTGCCTACAGACTGTACACAGAGTATAAAATGAACCTTATAAAGGGTATAAATACAGAATGATCACCTGGAAATAAAGGGCATTTTGAAAGTGGTGTTAAATCAGATTTGTGCCAAAGTCAGAAGTATCAAAAAATAAAATCAAAATTCCACTATTTCAAGTGGGTTTTCTTCCCTTTTCTCAGCTTTCCCCCTTTTCTACAGCTGCTAATTTTACAAGCTATTCTGCTTCCAGGAACAGCAAATGTGAACCATAAACATCAATGAATTGCACTTAACATGGTTCCCAGAACAGATTTCTGAAGGCACCACAATGTGGAGGTTTGGGTAATTGAGGCCTCGAGGCATTCTTGTCCCTTGATCTTTACCTGGTTACAGAACCTCATCTTCTGATGCCAAATCCCATTAGGATACCCCCAAATGACAGATGGCTCTGCCCAACTGCCAGTCGGCACAGATGTGATCCTTGGTTTTGGATAAACAATAGGACTCGTTCTCACATGTAGTAACCTAAATTTTCCTGGCCAGAGCATAGCTGCCCTGGGACAACAATTCAGACTTCTCTTTCTTAATTGAAAGCAATTGTATGACCAATTGTAAAAGTGTATGAGTGTATGTAGAAACATGTCTGTAAAATTTCTGTGAGGCAGAACTACAGATCTGGGCCCTGGAAAGCTGTACTAACATAAGACAAGGTGTGGATTTGAAACCACTCACTGTTCTAATGTCACTTCTCCTGCAGAGCATCCTGACCACTGAGTTCTGCTGTGGTTAAGCTGGACAGAGTGTGTCTGTGTGAGAGAGAATGGCATGACAGCAGTGACTGAAACACAGCAGCACAACACAGGATACATTGCTCTACAGACTGGCCCATGGGCTAATCCAGAAATCTCTCTATATTATTCAGATAGCTGTTGGCAAGTGTTTTATTAAACATTGTAAGTGTAAATGCCTCCTCACAAAACGACTCAAGTAGACCATTTAACCTTCCTATTATACAGTTGGTAAACAATAAATATTAATACAAAGCAATAATTTCCATATCCAAGGATATGGTACCTTACTGTTAAATGTCTCCTGCATGACTTTTATTATTGCTATTAGTGACTTCTCTAGTTGAGAAGTAGCAAACCTGTAAAGTCTAGAGGAAGCACAGCACAGAGGAAAGGCCATCTTTGGAAGGCAAAAGAGTTCCTACACGTATGGGTACAGGAGTGGTTCATGGTGTTTGTGTGCTTTACTCCTGCACATGTAGGATTTGATGGTTACTCTGGACAGTGTTTACATCCAAGGCTGTTTGCTCCTTGGAAGCACAATTCACCACATCTGTGTACCCACACCCATACACATTCCCCAAATCTCCAGTGAACATTCTCAGATTCTCAGTTCTGAGGCTGAGACAGGTCTGTTCAACTTGCAGAAATGTGCAGCCACCTTAACCCCTCACTCCAGCTTCTCTGTTTATCTCCACCTGAACAATGAGAAATCAAAGAACTCAGACTTTGCTCCTCGTTTGGAAAATTTAGACACCATGGTGCAAATTCCCAGGAGCATTTCTCAGTCTGCAGTCACTGCACCTCTAGTGTTTCTGGAAATCTACTTGAATATTATTTTAACAATAACCATAAATCCTTTCAGTCTGCTTCCCCTGGGCTGCAAAGAGCAGAATGGCTCCTCACAAACTGCCACGTGACATCCTGCTTTTGCTGCTTGGGGACATTTGCTCTCAGCAGCTGAACTTGTTCCAGATTGGGGGGGAAGCTAAGCTGTAAGAGCAGTGACAAAAAGGCCACAGACCTGGTCAGGATACTATGATAGCTGAGGAAAAGTTTCAGTCTGGGAGAATTCTGTGAAGTGCTTGGTAACTCCTGGAGCCATTACTCAAGATGTAATTTTAAGGTTTCTACCAATGAAACGCACAATGATTAATTCATAAAAGGTTGCTAATCCCACCTTAGAATAATTTGCAACACTTGTGTCGGCATTCAGGTGAGATAGATGAACTTTTCATTTACAAAGAAAATCAAGTCTGGATTTCCTTCAGATTTGAAGGGGAGGAAAGTAGGACAGCATTAGTAGCTGACGGACAGCCAAAATTGTATTGGTCTGCTCTGCTGAGGAATTGTTTGGGCTGAATCCTGCTCCCATGGGAGGAAGAGAGAAAATCTGAGCATAAATCTTGGTCTCTGAAAAGATAAAATTATCATAATTAAAAACAAACCCTAGAAAGTCTGTTTCAAAAATGGTTAAAAATTTAGTACATTGCTGGTAGTGTTTCCATCATTGGTGCAGTGAATTCTGGATATCCCCTTTCTGTCTTTCCTAGACATCACAAATATGCTGATTTCATGCACAAGATGAATGAAATATCCTCTAGAGAGTGAGTGAGTACATCTAAGTGTTGGGCTTGAGGTTATCCAGTGCCTGGGCCAGGAGACATCCACACATCCCAGCTCCAGCACAGGATACTCCTGGCATTAGTCTTGGCATCCTCATTGTGTGTCTGACCGTAAATTCTACTGTGTTTCCTTCTTCAAACACCTCCTAGGTCATCTCGACAAGTTGTTCTGTTTGTTAGAGCAGCTAAAACCCTTTGTAGCTGGGCATGGAAGCTGTGCCTGTTCTCAGCACGATGTGTGTCACCCTTTGTGGAGCACCTGGGTGCAGGCTCAGCGTGCAGAGCTGGGCACGTGTCGAGTGCCCACCCTGGGGGCCATGGGCATGAGCTTGTGTCCACTCAGCACAGGAAGGACCAGCAGAGTTTGGCCATCCAGAGCTCTCACATGGAGGTACAGAGGGATCAAGAGATAAATCATAATACCCACTGCAGTTAACACTGGGTTCTGAGACAAGGAACTCCTTCATGCTTTTGTGCCTGGTTTTACTGCGCTCAGCTGCCTTGGCCTGCCATAGGGTTGGTCTCAATGAAGAAAACAAAGTGCTCACAATTTGACCATGGACCTGGCTGCTGTCTAGGGGCTGGGAAGGGTGGGGCTGGGTGGGGAAGCCTTTGGAAAACACAGGTTCTGCAGGGCGAGTGTGTCCCACCAGTCCCTGAAGGGCACCCACTGCAGCAGTCAGAGATGCCCTGTGGGAAGGGGATGTTGACTCCAGCACAAACCCCAGCTTTCACTGCAGTAGAAACAACACACAGAGTGCCCTTCCTCCTTTTCAGTTTATATCTCTGTCATGAGAAATACCCACTTATTGGAATGGTTGTTATTTATGTATTTCCTAATTTTTTGGCAACTTCTTGCTTTGACATATTCAGCTAAATGAACAGGGGGAAACTTGCATTTGTTTACTTGTTTTTTTAGAGATAAAACACCTCTGTGCCTCAGCCTTTGAAATACTGTGAGTGATGGGTTTTGAAAGTGAATTTAGAAAATATTCTGAATTAAATATTTATGTTTAAGCTTTTACAAGGCAATCTGAATAAGCCTTTGGGTTTTTTTTCCACAGCAGACTTAATTGTGCCTAGCCATATACACGAGTTTGATTCCCTAGCTACAAAAGCCTACTGTTGTTTTTTGTGGAAAGTTTAAGCCCTCTGTAATCTCTGTGCTAAGGTGTTGAGCTAGGATAAAATTAAGAGGGTTTTGCCCATGAATTACACTCCTAAAGTGTTACCGTGTAGGTGAGTCCAGAGAGTGCAACTCTACCTAGCTGTAATCCCCGGTAGCTCAGAAGAGGTTAAAGGCACAATATTGTCACTAAGAATCTTGTGCAGGTTGTGGTATCGGCAGCTCCAGGCTGGGAGAGTGAGTGGAGAGGAGGTACCAGAGGTCAGGAGACTGACAAAGGGCCGAAGATGCCGCGCTCTGCAGAGGGAGTGCAGCGGGCCAGGCAGGAACTGCACGGCCCTGCTGAAAACTGCAAGAGAGAAATCTGCACCGTTTTGCACTTCCCTGCCCGTCCTCAGAGAACAGAAGCATGTGCTGGTTGTCAGGAGCAAGGATGAGAAGTCGGGGAGCAGAGGCTAAAACTGTGCATTCTGCTGGGAGCAAGCAAGACTCCACTAGATGTCCTTCATGTTCACATAAATGACACCGACACATTGCGCCGAAAGGGCGGAAAGGTGTTTGCAGGAGCTGAGGGGACACAGCAATGCATGGAGCTCTGAGCACCTCGGGCTTCCTTTCTGCATGAAGTGAATTCATCTATGGTACTGAGTGCCTTGCTCAAAAATGTGACCTATGGCCCTGGAAAATTGTTTTACTTGGTTAAAACTGCTCTTTAGATTGCTGAAACAAAAAACGAACCCTTTTGAGAGGCTAGCTATGTCTCCCAGTCATGTTTACATGTTTTAAATGGCAGCTGGGTTTTTTTACATACTTCAGTTTATAATATATTATTGCTTATGTTGACTAAGGTCACTAGGAAATTAGTGTGGGTGCCAGGAGTTTCCCAGACACAATCTGGTGGAAAGCTAATGTTCACTGAGGCTGTGGTGAAAGAAGAAGGAGTTCAGGTTCACAGTTCAGATGAGGAAGATGGCATCAATGTCACTGAAGTAGACTATCTTCAGAATTATTAATATTCACTAGTAGTTGCTAATAACCTCTTCTTTGGGACATGAGATGGGCACATTGTTCAGTCAGCCTGAGATCTCTGGGCCGGGGAAGGTGTTTGTGACCAAATGTGAAGATGTAGGCGAAGAGGAATGAGGTGGAATTGGTGACACTTACGGACTGAAGAGCAAAATATTCGACCTTTCTTACTGCTTCTCTAGACAGGCTGTGGAGGAGATGGTGGTAAATATGGCATCCCTGGTGCCCTGGAGAGTGCTGTTGAGGGGGTTGATGATGCTGAGTAGATGGATGTCGGGCCTATGCATTAATGCTCGGAGCAGTAGTCATGGGACTGGGCAGCTGCAACCTGCAGTGCTCAGTGGAGAACAGATATCTCTAGGAAGAGAAGACACTGCTCCTGACCTGCTGTTCTGTGCTGGGCTGGTGCTTACACCTTCTTTCCACTCATTTACATTCTAGGCCTAACAGGAGAACTGAGTCTGGAAAGGGAAGAGAAGGGCAGGAATGGGAAGGTTGGAGAAGTCAGAGGAGAGGAAGTGGGAATTGCTGAGGAGTTCATTCTTGGGCAATTCCTGCTCAGTGTGCTAGTAATTCTGACAGATGTTTAGTTTCAGAGGTTTACCAGGCCTTTTAGTGCCATTTCTAACTACTGTGTGATCTTAGCAGAAATACAGGCAGATGCTTTTACAGTTCCTCACTTGGCTATTTTTTGTCTTTTTTGAATGGGAAGGGATGAAGACTTTTAGCAGCCGACACATCTTAGCAATGTGCACTGACCAAGGCATATGAAGTGATCTGCTGTTGATGTGCAAGGGCAAAATTAGTATCAGTTATACCATGGCAAAGGTGTGTGATGAATTATACATTCTAAGAAAGCACTTTATAGACACTGGATTTTGAGTACTTCTGTCCTTTATGTTTGTTGGTATTTAAAAATGATAGATTCATCTGACATCATGTGAAAAAACTGTGTCTGTGTTGTTCCTCTGTGATGTTACAGGAACAATACCTCAACTTATTGGAATGTATGGCAGGTGGCAGAGCTGCTGTGGCCATATTCAACAGAAGAAAGTTGAAAAATAGACATGAGCTTCTGGTTGGCATAAAAAAGGCTTGGGGAAGACAAGGACCTCAGAGTAAAGACAAGTGGAAGGAGATTGAAGAATGGCTATGGTAAAACAGGAATTCAAACAGATGTGGCAATTTCTTTTACAATATAAGCATAAAATGCCACTTAAAATGCTCCATTTGTATTGTGTCAATGCAATAGATGTAAATCTTCCAGGGAGTAACAAAATACACATTTCTGTGGGCAGGTATAAAAAGCATATGCTCGATGGGAGAAACCAGCAGGGATTTTGTGTTGTCAGGACAGCATGACTGAACTTTCTGGGTCTCTCAAACAAGCCCTCCATTTTAGGCCATTCATTCTGCCTCCCTTTTTGACATTTTATCACTTCCAGCATTTAAACATCTCTTTTCATCTTGTAAGCCATAGTAACTGGTCAGTGCCACGTCTGCTTTTGACACTCGTTTGCTCACTGCAGAGAGGTCCCATCCATCTCCCAGAGATGCTGAGGCTCTAAATAAGGCCTTCTGCTCACTGATCTGCATCAGGAAGTGTCTCCCTCCCTCTGAATGTGGGTATTGCTGCAAATGAAACCACTATTTGTCAGGATTAAGGGAAGCAAAGGGTAAGACAAATTTCAGCTTTAAAAGCACTGGTCTGAAAAGACACAAGAGATATCAACAGTTACTAAGATTTCAGATTTTCTGAGCAATAACCCTGTAAAAACAATGTGCGACACCATCAGTGAGTCTCACGGTAGCTTGCCAAATCCACTTGTGGTTCTGCTTGAAATTAAACTTCCAAATAAATTCCAGACCTTTCATGAAAAAGTACTGTTGGTGAGGACTGCAGTATTTCCAAAGAATTATTTTCAACCTCCAGTTCTGTAGGGGAGCTTCCTCAATCTACTTGTAATAGGTTTCTCATTTAGGGATTAATCACTCCTCTCCCCTAGGAAGATTATGTTCTCTTAATTTTTGTCCCCTTTCCCCTGGAGCACTATATAAGAAGTGGCCCAGTCTCATAGTGAAGCATTTTACCTGTGTTACCTGTACATGAGGAACAGGAGCCTTATCATACCTGCTACTGGGGCCTGCCCTCTGCAGTCAAGGCAGGAAACTGGTCCAGCGTTCGATTCCAAATAAAAATCCTAACTTCCGAGCTGTAAGATTCCCAAATCCTGCTTTTTCTAGGAAGTGAAAAGTTATCATTCTAGGAATAGTTTAGTGCTGCTAAAAAGAAGTTAGCATCTGGAGGAGTATTGGCACAGATTACCTTTTTCTAGGTTCTCCTTGAGTTTTAATCATTGCAGTATTTAGCCATACTCCCTTATCCAGAAATAAGCATGGTCTTCCTTTTATTTGGACATACATTTCTCTGTGTTGTGCTAATCTGCAACATTCTTAATTAATTGAGCAGTCTTTACAACAGATTTAATGCCTTATTTGCTGTTGTAGAGAAAGGTTCATTTTCTCCTTTGGAGTTGTCTGCCTGATGGGGAGGAAAAGGCTCCCTTCATTTGCTGTCTGTGTGAAGATTTAGTTCAGTGGTCATTTGCTTAGAAGACCAGGGTAAAGAGAGTCTGTTCATCCCTTAGGACCTGCAGTTTTCCTCTTTCCTCATACTCCAACCACTGACTTTTGAAGTCTCACTTAAGATTGTCACTCTGAGATCAAAACTTAGACCGGTTGTGAGAAAGTTCATGTTTCTTTTTCCTATCCTCTCCCTGCTTGCTGTTTTACCATGAGGTACTGTGCAAGCCTAACACTGATCTCCCAGAGTACTCAGCTGGAAGTGCTGCTGTGAGCTTCTCCATCTCTGAGCAGTGCCATGGCTATTTGTTTGCTTTCTGTTTCTGGAGGAGTGTGTATTTCCTGGATCTGCTTTCTGTATCTGGAGGAGTGTGTATGTGTAAGCTGCTTTGCTTTGCAGTGGTTGCCCACAAGTACTGCTCAGGCACGTGTTCTGCAGCTGCTGTGCCTGGCTGGAAATGAAATACAGCAATGAACAATGAACTGGTCATTTGCCTAGAAATCCAGGGGTGCAGGTATCTACTTCAGCAGAGTTTAAACCCAAATGTGGTACATGTGTGTGATCTCCTCTGATCTGCCTCTTGGTCCCCAGCCATTCCTTCCACTGATTCAGTACTCTCAAAAAGGTAACTCCCTTGCTTTCACATCTCCTTTCCACACTGACTGTTTTCCAAGGGACTGGTGTTTCCACCATTGCTCACAGGACATTTGGGCCTTGGGGCAGTTTGTGTAATGTCTCCCAGTGAACTCTTTCATCTTGTTGAACTACACTATCAAGATTTTTCTGATGCCAATTGAGTCTCCAGATACTTAAGCTAGGTTATCTGCCAAGAGTGGTGTTAGCAGAATACTGCAGAACTTAGAAAAAAAATCAAAATAGAGTTATCTTCTGAAAAACAGCACTAAATAAAACCTCAGAGAGCTCCTTGTTTATTGCCACTCATGACTTAGGAGTTTATGGATGTTAAAGGATCAAATAGTCATTCTCCAGATCTTTGTTGTTATTGGGTTTCATTTTTTTTTTGCCTCTAAATAACGCAGCTAAAGGAGTTAATTCTTCAGGGACAATGGAAAGCGGAGTTGTTGTGACTGCAGGCTTAGGATTTGTTTTCACTGAGGTGTCCATAGGTGGCTGTATTTACAGTATTTGAGAATTGCTCTGAAGAATTACAAAGTCGTATCTTTTAAGAACAACTTGCTTAGAATTTCAGTCTGAGTGTAACATAGCCTGTGTTACTTGTATGCCTTTTCCAGACACCTTGCTAAAAATCTCCAGACAGAGTTCCACTGTCTGAAGTGGGTATAAGTCTGTTTTGCAATTTCAATAACAAAGAGGAAGAGAGAAAGAACACAGAAACAACAGATGAATATTTGTGGCAACTCAGCTAGACTCTGGAGCTACAAACACCCTTCCTGGGGTTTTCTGGATGGTGTCAGGCAGGCTGATGTTCTCTGTGTGAACCTGCTCATGCCATTTAGAAAATCTTTGGCAGATAGCCATTATTTTTGCTGCACATATATGCAACTTCAAGCCCCATGGGCTGCTTGATATGCAAAAATTATGCATAGACCTTGGATTCTACATGTTAAATAGGAACTAGGAGTTTATCCAGCATTGCAGACACTGATCAAATGGTACAAGTTTTATGAACTACGCTTTCAACTACAAACAACCTGTGTTTCCTCTGGTTTCCAATTTTGGCTCCTGTCTGAAAAACCCTCTATCAAGGTTTAGGTCACTATTAGGTAAAGGACTCAACTACAAAAATTTGTGGAACTTCCAAACCTTACACATCACCCCACACACCTCCCAGACTCTCTTTGTATTTCCATCTCTCATCTAGCATGCAATGCACAGTGTAGATGATTTCATCCTACCAGTTTGAGACGCCTCAGAATGACCATGAAACACATCTAATGGCACTTGCCCCCTCCTGCCTTGCCTGACCTGCTCCCAGGTCCTTGGTCCTGCTATGACAAGAGAACATCTGTGGGCAAGTGTGTCAGAATTCACTCAGGATTTAGTGGACAAGACTGCAGCCCAGCACCATCAGTCAGGGGCAGCAGATCTGTACTCTGACAAGAAGTGTGTCAGATTCATGGAGGTCAGCAGAAATAATAAATCATGGTGGCCTTATGTGGAATCTTTGTGGCCTCAGCACTTAAAGGATTTGAGACCAAAGGAGCCAAGTGCTGTGCTAGAAGCCTTTCCAGACTTCAGCAGAAGAGGAATGCAGGGGTACAGGGCCCTTCCACTGCCAATGGATGAGGAAACTCTCCAGTTTTTAACTAAAGCTGCCTCAGTTCTTTATGGGATGAGCTTTTCTTAGCAGCCCAAGTTGTTACCCACAGTAATATGTTTGACTTGGTATTTGTATGTAGTATGTTTGAGTTGGTATTTGTGTGTTGTGTTTGAGTTGGTATTTGTGTGTTGTGTTTGAGTTGGTATTTGTGTGTTGTGTGAGTTGGTATTTGTGTGTAGTATGTTTCGAGTTGGTGTTTGTGTGTTGTATTTGAATTGCTGTTTGTGTGTAGNGTTGTGTTTGAGTTGGTATTTGTGGGTAGTATGTTTTGAGTTGGTGTTTGTGTGTTATGTTTGAGTTGGTATTTGTGTGTAGTATGTTTCGAGTTGGTGTTTGTGTGTTGTATTTGAATTGCTGTTTGTGTGTAGTATGTTTGAGTTGGTATTTATGTGTTAGTGCAGGGCCCATTGGGGACTGGAAAGACAAGAGAAAGCCCAGTAAGAAAGAAAAATCAAGCAAATTGAAGGAAATAAGTAAAGAGTAAGTAAACAGTATATTTTACTTCTGTCTTGTATGGAAATCTCTGGGAAATAAATGCAGTAGCCTGCTCTGTCCTTGTGTCTCACAGCGATGAGAATTAGCCCAAAGCAAACTTAGCAGAGAAATCACATGTTGTTAGTATTTTCATATTTTTACTATTCCTGGAAAGACTGAAGGCTTGGGCAACATGAAGGAAGGAACAATGATGCATTCTGCTTTTCCCCTGGCTCGATATTCCTTAGCAAACTTAAATATATTGACCAGGCAATTATTGAGCAGAGACTACTCCAAACAGATGCCTTTTTTAACATTCCAGCAATTATTCTAATTCTGATTCAAGTGACATTTAAATATGCTTAATCCTGAATTTTTATGCATTATTTTGCATACCACAAAAAGATGCCAGCAAATGTACTGTAAACTGCAGATTTTATGTCTTTAACTTTTGGGCCATGTAGTAATTTGTTTTGCTTTCACCACAAAGCATTGTTGGTTTGGTATCACTTTTTCACTAGTTGGTTTTAAAGCATATTCTTCATCTCAAGCTGCATTTGCTAAAAACACAAAATTGCTCCTGAGAAGCAGTATAAAACTGTGTTTCTTGGTGTTATGTGCTTTTCATTGTCAAGAAACACACTGTTAATCTCAGGGAAATGTTAATCTTTGGGTGTACACAAACAGCAAATCTTTTTTCTGGTTTCATACTTAAAGATAATAGGCTGATTCATATTGGAAGTGGTGAAGCCTGAAAGTGAAATAGGTTTAAATTTACAGTTAAGCAGACTATTTTGTGTTTTGTCTTGCTTTAAAGAAAGGTTCATGGCTATTTACAAGTAATTGTGCTCACAGAGTAAGTAATTTACGTTGTTATATATCTTTTTCCCTGATTAGAGCTTTAGTTTCTTTGCCAAATCTTCAACCAAAAACAAGGTTTAAAAAAATTAGAATCAGAAGGCTAAATGCAGAAACTGTATCAAAATGAACTGTCAGGAATCTATGAATATGAATAGTTTTTGCAAAAATACGTTATCAAGGAGTTCTCTCAACTATATTTGGCATTTTTGGAGCAAGAGTGTTGGTGTTTTATTAAAGAACAGCTCTGTGAAAAGGGAGAGTTTGTGGACCCTCAGCCTGGAGTGTTCTTGAAATGAATATAGGAAATCTCAAAGGTGTACTAATGCTACTGTGGCAATATCCAAAACCCCCATTTTTTAAAAATGTTTTTGGAGCACACATCAACCAAAAAGCTGTAAATAATCTACAGGAATGCTGAACTGTCACAAAATTATTTATGATGAAAGCAAAGGTTATAAAATATTCATCTTTTTTTTTTTAATTCATGTATGAGGGTAAAATTAAACAAGGGGAGCAGCACACCTATTTTCTGTGTCTCCTGCTTACCCTCTTACTGCCTAGCAGTCCTGGGAAGAGGTGGACTGGGAGCATTCCAGTTACAGTCTGGAGCAGAATTTTATACCATTATGTCTCAGACTCTCTCCAATTTGTACTTAACCTGATAACTTGGCCTACAAAGCAGGTGCTCCCCCTCAGCCACACAGAACCACAGGCTCATCTTTATGAAGAAGGAGCCGTGTTTTGGAGCAGGAGGTCATGTCAGGATGTGCAGTCCTGTGCTGTCCTCACTTTCCAGAACTTCGGGTCCAGCTCCTAGGGATGGCGTGAAAAACGTGGAATGTGGGGTCAGGCTCCCAGGTGATACATAAGGCAGATCTCTTCAGGTAGTGAAATATAGTGCAGCTGTGGGGTATTTTTGGTCACAGACTGAATTCTTGAAAGTTTATGCAACAGCTAAGCAGCAGCTGCTGCTGCCATTTCAAGTGTGATGCCTTGTGCTTTAACTATGGTTCTGCTTCAGCAAAGTGCTCCCTGCTCCAAGAGCTCACCACAGCTCCGTGTGAGCTGAGAAACACCACAAGACATCCACAGGGGGTAGGGGCAGCAGTTCTCTCAGGAAGATGGGCTTTGCAGGCATAAAAATTGACTTCAGTACTTGTCTGTGACCCTCGAAAAGGTGTCACCAAAGAGCAGGTGTATGTGCTGTCAATTACTTTCAGACTGGCCTGACTGTGGGGCATCAGGGCAGAAAACACGGGTGAAAAGACACCCAAAGGTGGAGGTTTGGATAAAGCCCACAGCTGAATGCTGAGCAGTTTCTCTCTCCAACTAGCTGCAATATGGGGGAAAAAAACCCACACAAACAAAAAGAAGGCTCACCTGGGTGGGTTCCTGTTTGTATCTCACTCCTTTTCTGCACCATCTAGCCCAGAACCTTGAATATGTTAAAGGAGACCAAATGGGAAGAGAGGACAGAGCATGGAGAAGGGGTAGAAAGGGGAAGAGCACTATCCAGTCCCTGTGATCTCTTATCTGTGCCAAAAAAAAGGAATACCACCCACTTTCAGGTTGAGGATCAGGCTGCTGCACTCATCTATTCGACTGTGTCTGGGTTTAGGGCCAGTTTGGGAAGAAACCTCTGAATGGGGTCCCTCCAGAAAGCGAATTCAAGCGGCCCCTCCCCCAGCTTGGTTCAGGAGGAGAAGGAGGAGGAGGCCCTAACCCTAATTATGGAGTGGGGTGGAGGGTTAGGGATAAGGTTAGGGTTATGGATAGGGTTAGGGGTTAGGATTAGGGTAAGAGTTAGGTTTGGGTTAGGGTTTGGGTTGGGGTTCTGGTTAGCCTTAGTGTTAGGGTGAGTTAGGTCTAGGGTTAAGGTTTGGGTTAATGTTAGCATTGGGGTTAGTGTTAGGGTTAGGTTAGGTTTATGGTTAGGGTTAAGGATTAGGGTTAGCTTTAGTGTTTGTGTTAGAATTAGTTTTAGGTTTAGGGTTAGAATTTTAGCTTAGGGTTGTGGTTAGGGTTAGGCTTTTGGTTAGGATTAGGCTTAGGGGTTGGATGAGGTTTAGGGTTAGGCTTAGATTTAGTGTTAGGGGAAGCTTATGTTTAGGCTTTGGTTTGGTTTAGGGGTATGCCTCCTCCACATCCTCCTCCTCCTGCTCCCCATGCTCCTCTTCCTGTGCTGTTTTCTAGTCTATGCCTTTCCTGAAATTATCTCCCAGACCCCAGCTGTAAACATAGGCACTAAATGCATACCTCATAAATGCACTTCGGAATGCAAATGGCCCCGTTTTCTTTAGCCTACATAAAGCCATTTGGGCGGGCATGTGGTGAGCATCATGTTCAATTTTTCTGTGATTGATAGTCTCTCTTCCAGACCAGAGGGATTAAAAGAAAAGATGAAGTCAAAGCCTCTGATTTTTATTTCAGCAGTAGCCAGGCACATACATCTGTGTGCAGAATTTGGCACTCAGCAAATCTAACTTTTGCCAAACCAACAAGAGTAATTGGTGTAACAAGGCTCTTGTGAAATGAAAACACACATGAACTAAGTATTTCACATCTCTGTATGGGAAGTTATTTTTAGGGTTCTTTTGGGTTAGCATTTAGAATGTGGGTGATTAATACACGGTCTTTACCATGCAAATGGTGCTTGTAAGCAGCAGAAGCCAGCTGATTCCCTTGGGAAGTCTTTGTGGCCTGGCCATAGTAGGTGCACCACAAACATGTATGATGATATTTTGCTGCAGCAGCCCCCTTGGACTACAATCCCAAGCACCAGTCACTCTTGTGATAGGTTGCAGACATGAAGAGAGAGGAGTTTCAGTGATACACAGATGCTGACTGGATACTGTGGATTTTTTCCTGCCTGTCATGTCCATAGTGCGTGTTGTTCCATCACCAAGGGATGCACTTAATAGACATTACATGGAGGAAGACAAACTGATTGGAGCTGGTTGTGTAGCATAGGGATGAAATTGCTTTTTCTAAAATGCTTCTTGGAAACTAACACGGGTGTTTAAGTCCTAGCTGTGCGTTCCTAGCAGTAGACCTTGCAATTACACAATGACTGTTTCTGGAGCAGCATTAACTAAGTTGTTATTATTCTTTGAAACATCATGATTTTTATATGCTGCAGATTATTTTCATTTGCTTCCTAGTACTTGTGTCTGTAGGGTGTCCTGGGATTGTACTCCCATTCTTTTGTCTGTGCACAAAATGGCTAGAATTTACACAGGAAAGAGAACTAAGTGGCCTATGAATCAAAGATTTCAAATGCTGTGTGCCTTATGATAACATCAGAATTGGATACCCCCTTTTTTGTGTTTGATTGAAAAAGCACTGCAGCATGTAGGGTACTTATGAGAATTTTATGGGGAAGGCATAAATTACCAGCTCTTCATTCCCTCTAAGACAAAGCTTGGTGAATAGGGGGAACAGAGTTTAACCCTCTCACAAATACTGAAAAATGATTTTTTCTACTATAGGTCAGTAATGCATCAGTTTTATGACTTCCTGAAAGCATTGGTGAAAAAGAAAATTGGGTGGTTTTCACATAAAGCTCTTAAGGAAGGAGGGAAACCCTCTGTTTTCCCTTCCTAAGATGAATAAGGACATTTAATACCCACACTGCCAACAACTCCACAAGACATGGCAGAAATCTCTGAAATAGGAATTCAAGAAATGCATTTTTTTGTGATTCGTGTGAAAACTGACAGCTGTACAGATGAAGCTGGTCCTGCTTTAAACCATCATTTTCTGGCAAAGAGAGAGGATACCTTAGATGAAAATTAAATTGGTGCCTAAACACTGTTTCAACAGTCTAACCAAAAATCTCTCAAAGTTGAGTTCAGACCAAGAAGTACTGCCAGCCACATACTCTGCTCTTCCATGAGCTCGCTTCCTCCTTGGCACTAGTTTGGCTTGGAACCTCTTTCTAAAACTGAACTAGTGGCAAAATGTTCAAAAAGAAAGAAGGAGAGAGAAGGAAAAACAGAAAACAGAAAAGATAATGTCATCCTGGATTTGAAGACGTCTACTTTTGTGAGCTATGCAGCTCGTGTTTTTAATTTCAAATTGTCTTGTTCCCGTGAGCGCCTGAGCTCCGGGAGGCCGTGTGACCCGGGCCCCGTCCCACTCGGCTTTGTGTGGCCGTGCGGGCGGGTGTGTCACTGCACAGCCACACACGCTGTGTCTCTGCAGACGCCTTACAGAAGCATAACAAGCACTTTCCTGAAACGGCTTAAAAATCATTTCTGAACAGGAATTAAAGACTGTCTCTTGAGGTGATAAGAAGAATGCCCAGCTGCTTTGTGTAGCATAAAGCAGCCAAGGGTGCATTACACTGAGGGTACAGGTGCTTTTAAATAATGGTGTTGGCTCTGAGAACCCAACCATGGTCCTGGTCTGGTCACCCCCTGAAAGAGCAAATATTTCTTGCTCTACAGTATCAGATCTGGTCCTTGTCTTATTATGTTTTTAATAGTGCATGACCCATGTTATCTCTCTGCATTAAAATCCCCTAGATAATAGCCATCTGTGCTTTAAAGGCTTTGTAGGTAAACTACAGCTATTTAATAGTTTCTTTTATAGTCAATCAGTCTTTTCCTTTTTGTGAAGGAGACCATAGTGATCAAGTGATACAGCCTAGCACTGCTTTGTCTGTTACATGATTGTAATGCTTCCATTTATATCACAGTGTCCTCTGTACTATTCAGATTCAGAAAAAGAAAAAAAACCCTACTGCAGAGTTAGATTTTCTGTTTGTAGAAATGCATTTGATAGCAGGGGGAGGGTGTGTTTTCATAAAGTTCAATTTTGTAATAAAACTCAATTTCCTTTTCACATCAGAGCCACACTATGACAAAGGAATTGCAGCAGGTGTCTTTCACAGAGGGAACATAATTGTGAAGCTTGCTGGCATCCTGCTCGCTCAGTCTCTCCAGCACTGGCAGCTGGGTGAGGGGCTGCTGTTAGGGGAAAGGCTGTAGCCCAGCTGTGGCTGGAATTGTCCCCAGCAAAGGAAGCAGCAACAAAGCGTGCAGGACTCTGCTCTGGGGTCCCTGTCCCATGTCTGTCACCATGTGCTGTCCCCTGTTCTACTGAGGTGGGTGCTGCTGATGAACTCACAGTGCCCCAGAGGGCAGCAGCTTCCTCAGCTGGTGGTTTTGGTTTGGCTGTCACTCAATCATTGGCACAGGTTGCCTGAGCAAGTGGTGGAGTTCCCATCCTGGAGGCATTTAAAAGATGTGTAAATGTGACATTTAGGGACATGGTTTAGTGATGGGCTTGGCAGTGCTGGGTTAATGGCTGGATTCGATGATCTGAAAGGTCTTGTCCAACCTAGATGATTCTCTGATTCTACCCCCATTTGAAAGGCTCTAGGCTCACGCTTGCCATGCTCCAGCGTAATTGTGTTACAGAACAAACCTCCCTGAGGACAGGGAGGGGACAGTCCCTGCCTCTGTGCTGAAGCAGGAGAGGGAAGAAAGGGCACTGCAGTACAACAGGGCTGACCACAGCCAAGCCTCTGCGTTTTCTGTGTGGGAGGGATGCTTCAGACAGCCTCTGGTTTGTAACAGGACCCTGCACTTCCTCCTGCCACCCAGAGTCCTCAGTTCTGGGCTTGTAAGAGGGACAGAAGAGTGAAACAAAAGGTTGATTCTCTCTCTTCCTCTAACTTTTGCCTCCCAAAGCACTCCTTATCACATTCCTCTTAAGAGGGCACGGCCTGACACCACAGTGAGATGGGCTGCTGTGATACTGCAGACTTGGAGCATGTGAAGATCTGGATGACTTTCATCTTTGTAGCCAATGTGCAATTTCAAGAAAAGGGCACCCTGCCATGGATATTGTACCTTTGTCACTAGCACTTAAAACCTGTGTTGAAGCAGAGAAAGCAAAAAAGTTGAAATAAAAAAATTGTCAGTGCAATAGGCTGCTGGATATCTGCTGGATTTTACCTGTGTTCTGGATCTGAATAAGCAGCAATTTCAGTATTTCCCTTTCCAAAATGCCCTTGTTCTAGTGAAAAGCCTTCAGGTACTCGCTCCAGGGAGCTGATATGTTATAGTGCCCTCAGACAGGGCTGTCCCACCTAGACAGGGAATGCTCATTTCTCCAGCCATGTTAGTGCAACTCCCAAATCTGAATGACTTCGTTTCATCTTTTTATTTCTGGCTCATAATGTGAAATGTTGAGGCTGCTATGCCCAGTGCCATGTCTGTAGCTGCCCTTTTGCTGATAAAGTCTACTAGCCAGAAAGAAGGAATTACCACCAGTGTTTTGAAATCACCTGAAGACAAGGTGTCCTGCTGAGCACTGTGTGATAGCAGAGAGCAGCTCCTGGATGCTCCCTGATACTGTTTTCCCCTGTTTAGTAACCGCTGATTGTTGCTGTCAGTACAAGATTATAAAACCTGGCTTCCATCTTCAACTGCGAGTGCGTATCTCTTGTTGTTGTCTCTGTGCTTAGGTAATCACTCACGTTGACAGAGAATTTCCCTTGTTCTTCCAGGTCAGAGACACTCTAGTCATTACATGAATGTGAACAGTTTAAGAATGGCCAACAGCAAAAGCAGAAAACACTGTTTGCTTCCTTCAAATAAACAGCTCGCCTTCCTGCAAGTTCAATAATCTCTGCTTACCTCTCTCATAGGTTATGCCATAAATTTGTGCTGTCTGTGAGCTTTGAACTCCTGCATGTTTCATAATTCCTTGGATTGCATCCTTGGCAACAATTCTGACTTGCAGCCTGTCATTAGTTGTGTTGTCCAAGTATCTGAGATCAGGTGCAGTGTGCTGAGAAGCTGATGAAGCTAACAGTTCTAAAACCACTACTACCACAGATACCTTTTAGTAAGTCAGTAGGAAAAACTCTCCTTTAAAAAAAAATGGTCTTCAATTAGTCTTCAATAATATTAATGTTGATAGGTTTTAGCAAGGTCCCAATATATGCAGGTTGTTTGTAACCCAGCATTACACTGGGAGTATTACTGAATATTATGGGAAGTCGTCTTCTGTTGTGTTCTTCTCATTCAGGGCTTTTTTTTTTTTTGCTTTTTTTTTTTTGCCCTTTTTCTTTTTTTTAATCAGATCTTTGTACAAATGACACTTCACAAAAACAATTTGTTCTAAACCCTTACTTCAGGTTAACACGTTCACTTTTCCATGTCAAGTGTCCCAGTTTCAAAAAGCTGTGAACTCCTAAAAGCAATTTAGCACCATCAGACCAGTGACAGATTTAACTCTGGACAAATCCAAGCTGAATTTGTTAATCTGTCAGATGGACTTTTCAATATACAGCCTGCTCATTTCTTGCAAATAAACACAGCTGGTGTAGTGGTATTTGCTCCCAGTTTATGCATCAGGCTTTACCTTCTTATTTGTGCGTCTATACCCTTAATCTTCTGAAAATATTTTCTGAATGAATTTTTCTGTGTTTAATTTGTGGCTATTTTTCACATGCAACCAGAATTTTCCTGCAATGTTCCAGCTCCTAGGAGACTCCTGGCTCTAGATCAGGGATCCAGAGCTAAAAGGGGCTACAAACCCAGGAGAGGTGAGCAACCTCTGGTCTCAGTTACAAATTACATGAGGAGTGCTCAAATTGAAAGCTACAGATTTCTGTTCAGAGGTGCATCAGGGAGGTTTGCTGACTGTAAGGCATCACTGTGTTCATTACACCTTTGAAGTTGATCGAGTGACATAAGAATTTACAGAAAATGTATTGTTTGCATCCAGCATAGGAAATTGCTGTGACATTTGAGACCTTATTAACCATTTTCTTTCCCATCATCTATATTCAGAAAAGATGGCTTTTTTAAGTAGAGAGAGGTTTATTGGGCTGTTGCAGTAGTGGGCTAGTTTGGACTCCAACCACTGATTTAAATGCATGCTACCTGCCAACACCTTCAAGGGGAGCTAGTGGTTGTTTGTAGTGTAAGACACAAACTCTGCCAAATAAATCCAATATTAACAGTTTGTCTCCTCCCACCAATTACTTCAAAGCAATTGGCTGTTTTGAGACAAGTATTGAATTGTTATCAAAATGTCTCAATCTCTCAGTTCAGTCTTTGACATATTCTATAGGGAGTTTATTTCTTTAGCCAGAAATATGGCATTGAGGATTCCACTCAGTAAGTTCCCACTCAAGTTATAGATTTTCTGTCAGAAAAAATAAAATCATGCTTGTATACAGCTACATTTAAAACATATGGCTCTGCTTTGGCATCTGTTCTTTTTTCTATTTAAAGACTTGGAAGTGTATAATAAAAGGGACTGTATTCTGTGACTATAGTTTTTGTTAGGGATTTTACACTGATATCACTATAGCCATTCTTTAAGAGCTATAAAAACAGTTCTTTGCTCTTTGGTCTCTGGATCATCTTCACAGGAGCTGTATCACCTGAAGTAAAATGTGTCCGATTAAACTGATAGAAGACTAGACCTGGAAAAGGTATTAAAGTTTATTGTAGAAATTCAGCATAATTAAGCTGAAGGTTTGCATGGCCACAGACACAACTGGAGGCTCCTTTTGCACTTCTGAGCTTTCTAATTTGAAGATAAGCAGGGTTACAGTTGTAGTAGAGTAGAACACATACAGTGTCTTCAATACCTATCTAGACTAAATTTGGAGAGGAAAAAAGGGGTCTGAAATTTGCATGTAACTTCTTTCTGAGCCATACACTTCACTTCTCTGTAAAGTGTATCTGTTGTAAAATAAATTTTTTTTCCATTTTGATGCCATTTTTACTTTTCATGTTCCAGCTGCTGAGTTCTCAGATTGAGTGTTACAGCGTTATGGACACAAACATGGGAACGATCTTGTTTGGCAGTACCTTCACACTCACTGATCAAACACCAAGTGCCATCGGATTACTTTGACAAATCACAGCAAAGAAAACAGTTTACAGTTGGATTATCAGGATCCACAGAGCAAACTATGTGCTAACATATTCATCACCTTCAAACACGAATACATTTGAGGAAATCATGATCTTCACATTGATAATCTTTGAACCAAAGTAGGCTGAATTTAGTGAGTAAGTTACTCATGAATTATTTGTTCAGCTCTGAAAACAATGATGAATCTTTTAAAAGTAGCAGTGAATTTTTTGATTAATAGAGAGCCTTGAGAGCATCTGTTTTGAGTGTAACTGTATATTCATACTGACTGGATTCTTTCTGCACTAGCAGGCTAATGAGAGAAATAAAACTTCTACTGCCAAGAGAAAGACCCTCCCATTGAAGTTGTTGGGAGTCTGACCACTGATAAATGAAAACAACAATCCCCCACAGGTCCCTGCATGATCTTAACAGTCTGAGTAGAGTGCTGGCTAATGGCTGAGACCCAATGACAGCAGTCACCTTCTTTTTTTGAGTTTTTCTCTTACTCAGCCTTTATAATATTCTCCTTTTCTTTCTTGCAGCCTTCTACTTCAAACACATTCTCAAATCCCTTGTATATTTCTCCAGTTGTTTATTACAGCTGATTCAAGGAAAGTTTACATTAAATGACAATATATATCTGTCTATCTCAATTTCACATTTGAAGATAGTAAATAGTGGTAGGGGTTTTTTTTTATGACAGCACAGTTTTGGCCCTCAGGTTCTTAAATCAGCAATGTCACTTTATGGCTTTTAATTTATATGTTTTGGGTGCTTCAACCTGACATATTCTGAGCATAAGACATACATGAGCGCTCAATCTAAAAATGTAGATTCATTTCTGTGACTTAGAGAAAAAAATTACCATATAATAAATTCCTGGTAATCTGTCTTTCCCAGGGCACCTACAGTTTTTACCGTCTGCTCATATCGACTTCTCCCTTTTGGCTAACTGGAGTAGTCAGTTCCTTGAAACAGCAGAGATTTTCATTACATTAATGATTAAAGATTTTGAGATGGGTGGAGACTTGGGCAACAAACATAGCAAAAGTCTTTTCTTTTCAAATGCTCTTTGATTTTTAGCTGTTTGTTGTTCCTACAAAGCCTTCTTCACTTACTGTCCTTTGTGGATGCTCTGGCTTCCAGAAGCTCCATCCCTCACTTACTACTCATCAGGGAAAATATTTTTTTCTGTTTTTGAAAGCTACTCAAGATGTTACTTTTTGTCTTTTGCCAAACAACTTCTTTAAGAGAAGTTAGAGGAGCGTTTAGTGGGATGCAGATTAAGCCCTTCATCACTCCCACTACTTCTTTTTGCCTTGTAGGACAAAGGTCGTAGTACAGCTGAAGGAGGAGGATGGAAAAGGAGGATCGTGGTGGGAATTGCTCCATATTACTTTCCAGGGAAAAGTCACACGTGTGGAAGCTGTCTAATGACAGTGCCAGGGAAAGAGTAAAACAGCAACGTTTCAAAGGTCCAGCAAAGACTCCCAGTTTGAGGCCCAGAGAAGAGGATACTGTTCATATACTAAGAGTGAGACCTAAGCAGAAAGGTGGAAGGAACACAGAAAGCCCAAGCAAAGAGCTGGAGGTGAGTTTTGTTTAGTTTGCTTTTTAGTTTAGCCTTGCAAGGGTCAGATTTGGCTTTGGATAGAAGACTGCAATTACAGGAGCTTGTCTGAGACAGTGGTGGAAAAGTAGAGTAGGGTAGAAGGTTACAAGAAATTGGTTTTAACAGGTCAATTTTGGGCATGGAGAGACCTCAACAGAATATTTGTTAAATGGTAAGTGTGAAAATTTGTTGATAAAATCTCTCCACGCTCAGTTCAACTTTGTCATGCTGACTGTGGCCCTAGCAGGTGTTTTGTACCATACAGCACCCCTGCTTTTAGTCAGAATGTCATTTAATCATTTAGTTAAAATGAAAACTTCTGAGCATTTTACCCCAGAGCAGAGAACTATTCCTATGATTTTGTCGACATTTGAAGAATAATGGGTTCAGTTATGTTTGAATAAACATAAAGCTGTTATTCCTTCCAATTACTTTATTCACAACGAATATAATAAATCTGGTTTGCCCTTTTCATGTATTGTAGATCCCAATTCAGATATTGAAATTACAATTCTCTCACAGCTCATCTTTTTGTGAGCACGCTGGTGAGCCAGTTTTACTAGGAAGAATATTTACAGAAAGAGAATTTTAGATTCAAATAGATGTACATGTGGGAACCAACTGTTGTATTTCCATGAGGAGTTGCACCAAAAGCACTAAGCAGCTATTGTGTCATGAAAGCAAAACCTATAATTTACCTGAGAGCTGTAAGTCAATGTAAATTTATTGAGCAGGGAAATTCTCTTATTTATGCTTCCTAATTAATTTTCTAGCTTTTTATTCCATAAAAATGGTATCAAATTTGTTTTTAAAATAAAGAGACTGGTTATTTTTTTCACAGGGGGCCAATTTCATCACATTATTTGCTTAGTTCCAACTTCTTTGTTTAGACAGCTACCACATAGGCTTGTTTCTCAGGGAAAAAAAAAAGAGATTTTTCAAGCAAAAAGAGTACAATTACAGAAGGGCATTTCTTTTGTCTCTTTTTTTTCTGAAGAGGGAAACTGTTCTCACCTTGAATCAAATCTTCAGATCTGGTCTCAAGTTAGTGTTCTTTTCTCTCAGTGATTTTCTCTGCGAGCCTCTGTGTGCTCGACAAAGCCAGGCTGCCTGTGCCAACACCTGACCGGAGAGCCTGTGTGTCCCTTTGTGTCCCTTGCCGGGGCTGTGCCTGGGCTGCTGGGGTCTGCCCCTGAGTGCCACTTCACTTCCCCTGTGTCACTCAGCTTCCTGCTGCTTCTGGTGCCAAGCAGACAGAATGGGAAACAGTTCTGCTATTTCTCATTTTTATAATTTTGATGGCATTTTGACAAAAAGAAAGACATTCCCCTTACTTGCTCACACTTCTGTATCACGTGGCTTGCATCGAATTTCCTGGTGAGCTCTTTGCTTTACTCTGGGGTTTAACACTAGATGTTATAATTGGAACTTTTTTTCTCTGAGCTCAAGTCCTCTCTAAACATTTCCTTTGTTGCATGTGAGAAAAACGCATGACATTTGTCACTCTAAAACCTGATATGTCTGTCTTTTTCTTCTAAAGCTTCAGATAGATGTTAGCTAAGGGAATGTTGGAGGGAGGCTTCTGCTTCTTAAAGGAGAAACACTGACAGTGGAGCTACAGGCTTCTGCTGGAATTCAGTGTGTGTGCCCCTTCCCTGGCCAAAGCCAGAGCTGGGAGTGAAGCCTCGCTTCATTGGGGCTGCAGTCCTTACAAAAGTCCTTTGCAAAAGCACAATCTCTCACAAAGCAGGGGAAGCTGAAGTGACACTTTCTCTGACACTGACCGGCAACCCCTTCAGATTACACCAGGTCTGCAGCTTATTTTAGTTACCCTTGTGCTCTGAAGTGTTTTGAGGAGTATTTTTGGACCTTTTTGGAAATCGTGGGGAGTTTGGCACAAAGGCACTGTATTTTATCATGTTCAAACACCTGGTGAAAGAAGGCCTCCAAAGCAATTTTGGAAAATGTGAGTGAAGAGCTGATGCATTGACCCACAGGTTATGGTGGGGAGAAACGGCTGTTGTAATACACTTTGAAAAAACCTTTTTGCCTGCACGACTAGCACTTTTTGTAAAAGTAATGTAGACTTTAATAACCTGTAGCCTTTTGTGTGTCAAATTGCAAGCTTTAATAGCCTATTAAAAAGCCCTAAAAGCCCTTAATTCATTAAGGTGCAGATTCCCTTCTGTACAGGTGCATTAAATCCTGAGCTGTATGTTGAATATACAAAGTAAGTTTTAGTGGGCAAAGGAAAGTTCCCAGGTCGATTCTTGCACTGGAACCTGCAAAGCACTGACCATCACTCTTTGGATTTGTCTGCAGAAGTTCCCCTGACAACAGGGGAACTGCTGTGCACTCAGGCAGTGGGCTACAAGGGGCATCAAGGCATCTCTACTGAGCAGATGGAAAGAAAGGCTCTGACATGCTTTACAGATTATTTTCCCTAATCATTTTACAATGAAGTAGTAAAGAAATTGTCCATATTAAAAGAAGATATGGAGAAGATTTGAATATGCTGGTATTTTATAACAGGAGAAAGGGAAAGAGAGCGTTTCAAGTAGTTTTCATGATAAAAACAAATTTCTGGGGCACCCAAACCTGATTCTTAAATGGTATGATAGAACAAACGTGGCACTTATTTTGGTTCTATCTGTGGAACAATCAAATATTTCAGTACATTTGTTGTATAACTCCCTCAGCAGCAGATCAATCAGGTTGACACTGACTTATTTAGTAAAACATCAGCAGGGAAACAACAGGCAGGAAACTGAGGCCCGTGAGATGTGGTGGGTCGCCCTGCAGCTCCTCATGCATCCATTGCTGCCTGCCTTTGCAAACGTAGATACTTAAGCATGGCAGCCTCCTCTAATTAAATCTGTTCCTCCTCACCTACACACAGGAAATCTGCAGCTGCCAATGGGGCACAGAAATGGGAGCTGTGAATTACTCAGTGCAGGGCATTTGCATAATTTGGGTTTTTCATTCCTTTTCAATATCTGAGTTCCATTATCTGAGCTGACTTGGGGTCGAATGCCTGAAGCATTTCATGCACCCTAAGCACTGTAAGGGCCATAGTTGTGATCCTTAGGGAAATATAAGTAACATACTCTCTGCAGAAGGATCACAAGTTTCTCTGCAGACTGAGGAGATGTTTGTGACTTGCCACAGGACAAAGGGGATAAAAATCTGATGAACTCAGGGTTGTGTTCATTCATGCACTTGCCAGTGGCTGAAACAGCCCATGAACCAACTGAAACAGAGCAGGGAAGGGCCAAGGGACTTTCTCTTCAATGTTGCAAATGAGGTTTCTGCCCCTCTAACTCTGCTTTCTTGGTTCTCCTGGGGGATTCTCGTAGATAGGTATTTCCTTGTATCAATCAGAGGGAGAAAAAGCAAGCAATCCCTAAAGGAAAATACGTAAGAAAAAAATTACAAGCATCACAACAGCTTTGCAAACAGAATGGCATAAAGCCTACCAAGCTGTCATGTCAGCACCTCCCCAGAGGAAATAATGGGAAAAAATTCAACGTGGAATATTTTTACATCTGAAAAGGGAATGTAAGGTAGAAATCAGAACCATTTTTTAAAGCAAGTGTATTCCAGGAAACTTGCAATATAAGTTCCAATAAAGCTCAAATAAAGCCCCAGTGAAACGGATTCCCTGTTTTACTTAATAAAATGTGGGAAGTGAACCTTGAGCTAAGGCAGCAGTTAAGTGATGCAGCATAGCTGTGGATCAGGCAGCCCAGAGGGATGTTGTGCAGCTCTGAGGGGAGGGGAAGGTTGGTGAAGAAATGGTTAGAGATGTTTATTTTTTGGACATGCTGCATGGATGTGCCTTTGCAGAGAGAGGAAAGACATACAGAGAAGATGGCTCCTTGGGCTGTGTGCACACAGAGGGATTGCTTCCTGGTGCCCAGAGTGCACTGTGACACAGGACTGGGAGGCTGGCAAACGGGTACGGGGCACTTAGAGTTGTGTATTTCCCCCACAACCTTACGTTATATTCTCTAAATTTATTCCTCATTCATATCTACCTGAAACTTCCCAAATGAGGCATCTTCTGCAGGAGAAAGGAGATGATCTTCAGGCTCCTCCAAGGCAGGAAAGACTTCATGGTGTCCCTGCAATGTGGGAATGTGTAGGCAGATTTGGAAGGGGCAGAAAAGCTTCTGTTCCCTGTGAGATGCCTCTGCCCAGCCCTGCAGCACCTCTGCAACTCTGGGGTGCACAGCCCAGAAGCCACTTAACTGTGTTGAGAATTTCCAGGACAGGGGAGAAGCTGCAGCACAGCAGGGGCTGTGCCCTTGCTTTGTCACCTGGTTTGAGAAGAAACAATATTCCTCTGCCCCCATCCCATGGTAACAAAGCAGCTTCATCTGTGCAATTCTACAAGGAAACATGTAACAAACATATCCTCAGAAAGTTACACAAACGAGGTAAATGAACAAAAGAACTAGATCATATATTATACTGGCCCAATTAATTTTACTGAAATTCAGGGACGTGAACCCCTATGAGGTTACATAGCAGCATGCATTTGTGAGTAGATAATAAATTTGTGCAGGCTAGCAACTGGGGACAAAATTGCTTTTTAATATTTCTGCTGCAAAATAGGCTTTCTTCAGTTGTGTCATGTTGTTCTTATGCTTGTTCCTATTTCTAAGAAAAATTACTGTAACATCTTTGTTCAAAACCTTCAAGAGTTGATGTGCTTACAGTGCTGGGGAGAAACTAAATGCTGCCTAAAATGTTCTCTCAGTAAAGGGTAAGAGATATGCTTAAATGTTAAAACTTTGTTTAAAAAATAGTTTCAAGAAACCTCTGGCAAGGAAAACTAATACTAGAAGGGCTGTTTCCAAACTGATCCAGTGAACAGGTTTTTGTGGGATTGGTGATGTTTTCTGCTACAATCTAAGAGATTCCTGAGGAAAGGGGTACTTGATACTTTCTGACATTAGGAAAAATAATTGTCATCTGGATTTCCAGATGCTGACTTTCATAGCAGTAGTGTGTTATCTGAAAGATGGCCTTTTTTTCATTTGGGCACAATATAGGGAATCTCATTCTATGCTTTTATGGATGTGTGGGAATTGGAGTGGAGGCTGTCAGGGATGTCCTTCTTGTGCACACTTGAAAGACAAAAGCTGTTTTCATATTCCTAAGTAAATAATTTCAGATTTGGACAAAAATTAACATCAGTAAACATGAATTTCAAACTCCAGTGGTAGTGGCAGTATTGTTCTTTACATACAGAATTTTTTTAGTTTGTTATAATAACGCTATCTAATGGCAGTAAAGTGTCCAACTTAGAACTCAAGGCAGTTATAACTTCCTCAGCTAAAGACTGCCAGATATGAGAATAAATCTGTGACTAGTGTCATTGATAATAAAATATAGATCTCCATTTCCTTGATTTTTATTTTGGTTTTGTAATCAAGAAGAAACAGTCTATTTAAAAAAACCTAATTTATGCTCCGTGTTGAATAGTGAATTATTCCACTACTGTTTTGGTTTTTTTATTGCAGGACAACTGAAAGGCCCTATATTATTTTACCTAGGAAACAACCAGAAAAAAAAAAGGGGGGAGGAGGCATTTTTCACAGGAAAGACAACCAGTATTCAAGTCCTTCCATTCTTGTTGGCTTAGTAATATTTGTCTGGATCAGTTCTTCTGGGAGGATGTGTGAGAGCAGGGTAGGAGGCTAGTGAGAGATGTGGAAATGCAGAAGCTTAGGCAAGCATGGCAGTGAGAGCACGCAAAGCTCTAGGTCAATGGCTGGCAGATGGCTTACGAGCTGAGGAGGCTGCTGGCAGATGGTATTGACAGTGTGGACAAGACAAAGATTTTGGCTACAGAAAGGGAGCTTTGGAAAGATGCTAGAAGTTTATCTTTCCTGATAAGAATACTGTCCAATTTGGATGCACATCACATCTTGGTTTTTCTTGGGTTTTGTTTTCTATTTTTTTTACCACAGAAAAGGTGGAGAGGCTTTGCTGCTTTCGGAAAGAAAAAGTGACTGAAACAGAGATTGTGAGGTCTGTTATTTGGTCTAGTTCCCAAATTCTGACCATTCAATAACAACAAAACCCCCTTACTATGTGTAATTGGCACGTAATTATTTGTGATTACTAGTCTGATTCCTCTGCTGCTCTCGCTGTTACTGAACTAATTACGCCTCTTATGCAACATTAGCAAATTAAATCATTCCAATTATCCACATTTATATCCTTGTGCTTTCTCTACTGCCACAGTTCCTTCTCATCACCCTGTGTGACGGTGCCTGTCACACTTTCATTCGCAACCTACTTTCTTGGTAGGCAATTAGTGGATGGCGGGGCTGGCCCGGCTGCGAGCCCCGTCCCAGCCAAGCAAGAGCCTCAAGCTCCTTCCCTGCTCCTGTGGCCGGGGAAGGTGAGGAACTCTGCTGGGAGCGGCACACAGCTATGGGCGTACCCCTGGGGTCAGCTGTCCCAAAGGCAGAGAGCTTCTAACTCTGGGTTTAGAGAAAAGAGAATCCCTTCAAATGAAGCAAGAACCGCCTTAAAGCGTCACTTTAGACACACGCAAAAGACGGTTGCTACTCAGTTTGGAGTTTGTTCAGTTTAGGATGCCAAAATACAACGGGCAGTTAACTTTTAAACAAGCTGAAAATATGGTAGGAAAGTGCATGGTCTGCTGTCGATGTGTTTGTCAGCAATGAACCTCTGAGCTGGTTTGGTAGCAGTGAGAACAAGGGATTTTAGGAATAGCTCATACCTTCTTTCTGGGCGTGAGAGGGCAGCAGCAGAGCTGATGTTCTGTGGGATAAGTGGTGGCTCTCCATCAGGTGCCTGACAGCCCTTGATTGTCCTGATGGGCCTCACCTGGGGCCTCCCCATCTCCTGCCCTCGGCCCTGAGGGAGCTGCTGGAGCTCGGCCTGGGCCTCTCCGGAGCTGTGCCTTTCTGCGGCTCGGCCACGGCTGAAAGACTGCCCAGGCTTCTCTGCTTCTCTGCACCCTTCGGGGAGCACCATCTCTCACCATCCTCTGACATGTGCAGGAATGTGGCTTGGAGCCTAAAGCTGCGATGTGGATCTCAGCTTCTGCGGAGCTGAGTTGCCTTTGTGAGAGTGAGGGCACAGAAGCAGCTCCGAGTTCAAACGGCCGCGTCCGGCCCTCAGCGCCGGGAGCTGGCACCCTCAGGGCAGGGCCGGGGCTGCACCCCCTTCTGAGGCTCTCCAAGCCGCAAATGGACCTGCTGCTCCTGGTGGTGTGCTAGCAGGTAAGCCAGGTGTCAAAGAACTTTGCTTTTGGTCAGGAATAACCCCTGTGCTTTTCCATCCTCCCTTCTAAGAGAGGTATTGCTGTAGCTGTGATGTAGGTGTACTACTTCACACGTTGTAAGGTATCAGCATTACTGTTTTCATGGGATTTGGGCTGCACTGCATACTTAGAATATTCCCCTTCTGCTATAGTATTGTGAGGGAAATCACGCTCTCAAAAGCCAGGGTCCACAAAGGAGACAGTTGTTCTGCAACTTGATCCGAGTAAAGGGAGAGAGCGGCCTGGGCCACACCCCCGCGGGGGCTCAAGTTTTTGGAGGCCGTGATCTCCCGGCCGCTTGTTGCCCTCGTCTTTTCCCTTTTGGCTGCGGTAGCAGGAAGGTACAGCCTTCCCGAACCGCCCACCCCATATCCCTCCTTGAACATCTATGGTCATTTTCCGCTGTCAGAAGTTCAAGCTGTCGGGGTTCTGCGACAAACCTGATGTTAGTGCAGACCCGCAGAGCCGCTCCTCAGCACCCGACTGGTTTTTCAGACCGAGTTGTTAGTGAAGACTTTAACACCCATTGCTCAGATCAATCTAATGGGACATCAATCAAACCAGAAACTGCAGAGCAGAGGTGCATCCCCACTCTGCTGCCCAACAAATGCCTGTGGGGACTGGGCAGGGAGCTTCTGTTCCTGTGTGGGCTGTCTGTGGGGACAGCCACCCGCAGCTGCCAGCCCTCCCTTCACTCACCGGGCCCAGGCTGTGCAGTGCAGCTTGGGGGTTGAGGACCACAGCAGAGAGAAAAGGTAATTATGATAGCTCTGGGTGTAACTTCTGTCTTTTGGTTCAATATTTAATATGCTGTATCAAAAATACTGTCTGCTTACAAAATACTTAACTGTGGAACAGCTCTTCTCTGTTGCAGAGGATTTACCGTTACCTGGTTAGGCCTCAGAATCGTAAGGTGAACAGATGTTTTGAATATCTTGTTATATTTTTATTTCCTGCTGTAACAAAAATCTCCCTTTGTTACTGTAATATATATTTCTGCTGATTTTCAGACACAGCAGCTTTAAATGACAAGCCAATAGAATATGTAATTTTAGCATTTATCCTTATGAAAGGAGCATGATATGCTCTCATTAGGAAGGCCTAAGTAGAAACATGAGGAGACAGAAGCATAAAATAACTTTTCAACAAGAATCCAGTGTGGCCTAGGAAGGAATTTGGTTACCTTTGCCTAGGCCTTTTAGAACTTAGAAGAGATTAGAGTGCAAGTGTCCGTCCAGTCTTGAGCATTAAAGAGTGAAGTAGGAAGATGGCAAGCACAGAGCACCTCTGCACCTTTCAGACTTTTCTGAATGTTTTTTCCATGTGCCGAGCTGAGGGCAGGTGACAAGGGTTGGTAACTAGTCAGGCAGGGGAGTTGTTCCCTTTCTTAGTAGGTAAGAATCTTGCTTTATAGGAGGGCTAGAAGCAGATATTTAACTTGTTTTCTTTGTCTTTATGCTATTTCCTCAACCAACAGTGCTAATGCTGTGTGCTAATGATGTAATCTGGACTTCTTAGGACAGTGCTTGACAGAACATCCAGCATTGCTGAGCTGTCAGGGCAGGACTATATTGTAGAAAACCACTAAATTCAGCAAAATTGTCTTTAGGAAACCTGGCCATGTATCAGCACAAGCTCTAAGTCCATGGTGTTTGTCACTGCAGTGGAAATGGCTGCTGTATTCCAGAGCAATAAATTTACATGAGGAATGGCTCAAACCACACCTGCCTGCGTGGCAGTAACAGTGAAGAGCTCTGTATGTTTGTGATGACAGGTGAAATTTAGGATGGATGATCAATCTCACAAGACTCTCTTCCAGATTCTAACGTAAGTTCATGTATGAATCTTCCAGCTCATGAGCAAGTGAAGAGTTTTCATTAGCCAAGTTAATTAGCTCTGCCAGCAGCCTGAGGAACTTCCTGGTTCCCTTGGCTTCCTCCTAGAAGAATGTAAATGATACAGAAGGAATTGCTTCTATGTCTTTATTTTTAAACTTGCTGCTTTCTGTCCTTTTGAATGTGGGCAGCAACTGCAAGATTTAGAAATTAGAGTGGTGAGGAACGCTTGGAGGATTCCTGTTGAATGGTGTAGACTGTTTTAATGCCTTCTTAGTGGGGACTGCTTTGGATCTCTGGCAACTAGAAAGTCTAAATACAAGCTTTTAATTACTTAAATGCAAGTTGATTGGTTGAGTTTATGTGGTAATAATCTGCATCAACAGGTGAATTTCAGTCAGTGCTTATTAATGGTGCTGTACAAGGTGAGGGATATTTTCTTAATACTAGTAGCTAACCGTATTGGGCACATCAGTGTTAGTAGCAGCTGCTAGTTTGACTCTTCAATTTTGATCTGTTTAATAAAAGCTTCTGGCAGTTATAAAATGTTTTTGCCAGTGGTTCTGTGGTGATTCGGTGTTCTGCTTTTGAAAAAGTAAAGTTTTGAAGTTGCATACTTATTAAATTTACTGGCATCTTCTTGACAAGATATTCTTGGTGTTAACTGCACTTCTCAGGTACTGCAGTTCTGGAAGCACGATCACAATGTTTAGTGAGATTCTGCCATCCATTATCACCAACACCACCTACTTCTGCAGAGCTGTAGCAGTGGGCGTGATGCTGTCTGGTGTACATTATTGGCCTGCAATTCTGTACACAAGGAGAAAATAAACATCCGACTTGCAATAATGTGGTCATACATTTTAATTTAATTTTGGGATTGATATTCAGATTGCTAATTCAGGGATGGTTTTTAAAATGGGAAATTGCTCTCACCTGGAGAAGTGCAGCTTTTTTCTCCTCATGGCATGTATGGCTGCAGCAGAGTGGCAGCGTTTGGTCAGCAGGGCATGCTGTTCACAGTGTGCCAAAACCTCCTTACCTGGTCAAGATAGCATAGAATTTGGTGTAGACATCTGTTTGTGTCTCAGCCAGCTTAATTGCTGTGACCCTAATGAATCCTCTTTTCCAGTTCAAGGCAATCTGAACCAAATAAAATACATTTGTCTTTCAGAATGACATGAGGGAGGAGAGCAGATGCTCTCCTAGTGCAAGAGCTTATTTTATAGTCTGAATGGGATATGATAGAAAAATTGCTGGTAGGTTTTCTCAGGCATAAAGCAATATTCATCAGTCCAGTCATGTTACCATATAATGTTACTGTACACACCAGAGATGATGGCAAATGCTCTGTAACTGATGCTAAAAGATGCAAATATTTGCTGTATTTTGTACACAGTGATGAAAAGTTGTGACAGGGACCAAAGACTTCTTTTATGATAGCAGCCATCTGGTAAAATAGAAAGGCACAGTATTTGTGCAGGATGGCTTACAACTTTAAGGTAGGCTAAAATGCTGCCAGACTTGCTCTTGTTGCTCCTTTCTGGTCAAGCAGAGTCCTGCACTGCTTTCTCTACACATCAGGATGACTGATAAACCTTGGGTCACATTTCAACTGATATTCATTGGCCAGTATTTATTTCTAGTTAAATAATGAGCAGACTTTGTTGCAGTCATGTAAGGTTCTAGAGTGTCTGCACTGCAGGGTGTCATCTCGCTCAGGGATGAATATATAGGTACTTGGTTGCTTCACTACCTCATGACCTTGGTTGTTTTAGAAACGATGAGGGGGGAAGCCCTTGTCTCTCAGGTACTTCTCATTCCTGAATTCCTCAGAGCTCATCCAGCTTTCATTATCAGCCGCTCTGTCTCATTCACTTTGCAGCCTTCCCCTCCCACAGCCAGTGCAGGTTCCTGTGGTGGCACAGGTCCTTTGCTAGGCCCAAGGCAGGAGGCTGCTGCATGTGTGCTGTCCTGGCTGGACTAAGTTTTCCCTAATGAGGCCAGTTATTCTGTGACAGGTGCACATATAATAGTTATTGCACAGAAGAATTTAAATTACAAAACAACTTTAATTTCCTTACAGCTAACCTCAAAGCAGCACAAGCTTAAACAACCTTGGCTAGATTTTGAGCTGCATAATGTATAAATAACCTGCACTGCAATACATAAACACATGAAACTTATATTGCAGTTCAGATAGCCTTATTTCTTGCACTGCGATTGAGGAGCAGTAAAAAGAACTGGATCTCTTAATCAGACACTTAGTTCCTCTGGGGGGAAGGGACTGTTTCTCTATGCAGGGATTAATGTGTTTACTGGCTTTCTAGTAGGTCCTATACTACCAAAACACAAAGCAAGTGGTAGCTTCCTTTGACCTAGTACAAGATGAGGATAAGATACCCATGATGACTTAATTACATCTGTCAGCTGTTCTTAATTCTGTTAAGCATGGAACTCGGGGTGACTGGGTGGAAACAGCAGTTTTGGGTGAACTTTGTTACACTCTCAGGTTGATATGGCAGCAATCTTCTAAGCACATCTCTGTAGTAACTTGAAGTTGCTCTGAGATTCTGTGCTACTGATGGCTGACAGCCATACAAACACTACATACCTACCAGCGTCTTTTGAATTGTAGATCTGATGAGACAGAACATGTTCACCTCTCGGCTAGAGCAGACAAACAGCAGTGAAAATGGAGGAAAGTGGAAGATGGTATTTGCAATAGTAGCTGTGAGTTGCCAGTAGTGACCTGCTGCAGGGAGATTATTTCCTTAATTTTTGTCCTGTGATTGTCTTTAAGCCAGGCTGGCTGCAAGACAGTGACAGACCAGCTGTTACTCGGAGGGGAAATCCTACAAAGCTTGGCTGGAGGCATATGACCTTTTCCTGTCAAATGTTGACATTATTTTGTATTTTGTTATTTCAGACTTTGATTGCTACGACAGGTTTGACATGAGCTTCCAGGCTGATACTCTTCTCAGCTCTACCTTAGGAATTCAGGGTCCCTCTATGGCCTGTGAGAGGTCTCCACACAACAGCTCCAGCTCCAGTATTTCCAGTTTGGCTAAACCAAAGAAACATGGCTTAGCTTTGCCTTTGGAACATAGGATGATTCAAGTCAGCCAAGTCTGCCTTCAAAAAATATTTCTTCAAGTGGTTGCAGCCTGAGGTAAATCATTCCCACTGGAACTTTCATGGGGCCCCTGGAAGGGTTGTGAGCAGATTATCCAGTCTAATACCTCCTGCAGACCCCATGTCACATCCTGCACTTCCCCAAAACTCAGTGCCACTAAGGTTCTGTTGTCTCCCAGCCCTTTATTGAACCTGGGGGTGAGTCAGCTCCCTGGGGCACGTACATTCCGTTCTGGCTGTGGCAGCCTGTTCAGGCATTGCCTCTGTGAGCTGAGAGGACGTGCAGTCCTGTTTGTGGGGCTGGCACAGCACCTGCCCTCCCCTTCGGGCGGGTACAGCCTTGGCATAAAGGATGAGGAGGCTGTCAGGACATTGGCACAACACCTTGCCCTGGCCTGTAGGTTTTGGCCAATCTTGCCTCTTATCTCCGTTATCGCAAAGCGTGTGGTATGTTCTTAGTGCAGCAGCCAGGTGTAGGGGACTTCTGGAGAGAAGAGGAAGGAAGGAGGCTGGCGGTGGTTCTGAGAGCATCTAGTGTGCTGCCTTTCTTCTTTCTCTGCTCCAGGTTTGTCTGAAAGCACTGGAACAGATGCTTTTTCTACAACTTTAACATCTGACTGGGTTTAGTAGTTTCTGGCTTGTGTTTCACTTAAATGTGCAAGTGTAAGGGCTGAAAATATTGTGTGTGAATAATGTTAAATATTTAATAGAATATTAAAGTTTTGGGGAAATGCTGCAGTAATTAGCAAGTGCTGGGAAAGAATCAATGTACAGAACATCAGAAAAGCCGAAGGATGATTTTGTAGAAGCTACACAAGACACTGCTAGAAACTAATGGCATTGTGTGGTGTGCATCAAATGTATTAATATTGTAAATAAGCCTTGATCAGCAGATTATCTGGTCATCTTTTGTTATGTTATACATTTTCACAGTGGGAAGACTGGGACATGTTTCTGCTGTAGCAGCCTTGTAGTCAGGCTAGATAACAGAAACTTGTGGTGCTGTTTGCATGCTTTGAATTCTATTGGCACAATCTGGTCCAATACTTTCAAAAGCTTTTTTAAAAGCTAAGATGCTGGGCAAAGCGGCAAAGATTTTAGATTTCATTCCATAGTCATTTTCTAAACTAGACCTAGAAAGGAGTTTTCCAGAAATCTTTATTTTCACTCTGGCTGTTTGAACAGCAAAGACCAGTGTTAAGGATTGTTTTGTAAATTCCTTTCTTTACTCAGCTCTTACAAGAGAGGCAAATGTCCATCTGAATTCAGGCCTGTTGGGCTGGTTGTACCACAAACAGTTTTTAAATTTTAGAATTTTTTTCAGAAGAGTTTCATATACATGAATTACTTGAATTGCATTTTGATGCTAGCCAATGTTTGCAATCCCCAAAATAACAGTACTGTCATAAGCTAGGATGCTAGCTAGGTAACTCTTGGAAAAAACAATAATTCTTTCAGTAGATATTTGTTGTCCTTGAAGCGAGTTAAGAGACTAAGATAAATATTTAGTTCTAACCACAAAATTAGCACATTCTATGTAAAATATTCATAATGACATTCTACTCAGAATTCAACAAAGCTTCTCTGATTAAATCACAAATGGACTTGTGATAACAGACACTTCTGCAGTGGTGCTAGTACATGGATTTTCTGGGAAAAGAAGGAAAGGAATATCTTGGGAAATAGACAGTTCTGGTTATGAAAATGGTTGTATTTTTCAAGTGCAGGTATCTCATACCACAGGAAGTAAAGGTCATATATTTTCTAAATTCAGATTGCAATATGAGATGTCTCTTTTCAAGTAATGGCGAACAACCAAATAGGAGCACTGCAAAAGCACGTGAAATGAATTGGTGTGTATTGCAGCAGTATCTCAGACAAAACTGAATTTTGCAGACCTTTAATGACTAGTTAACTAGATTCAAGATGGATCTGTATGTAAGCTAAACAATAGATACAAAAGAGCATTATGCGGAACACAACATGCCTCTAACCATTGTTTGTTCCACTTGATTTGAAGTTCCACATAACAAGATGCCATTTGGACTGAGATTTACTGCATGCCTTACCTTTAGCAGTTATGCAGAAATTTTTTAATCATCTATAGTCATTACTCCAATTAGAAGTTAACTATTCCTAAGCTTTATTTCTTTTAGAAATATATTTTTAAAGATATATTTCATTATAATAGATGGGAGTATAAACTCACAGCTCTTAGTAGCTGAACTGAATAACTGTTATCACTCTGAATACCTACAAGCACTATTTACTTCACTGATTTTAGGCATAGCTTGAGCTATATCTGCTTTATGTACGTGCACATACCTAGGTGTTTTGAAAATATCTTTCTGTCTACATGGTCTTTGAGTTAGGTTGGACAGTTGGGCAGTTACTGGGCAGTGAGTGCATCTAACCTCTCTGGGGTGAGCACTTGGGGATTCATTACTTCCGCAGGGCTCAGGTAGAGGACTGGGCTTAAATATGTGAAAATGAAAAGCCCTTTTAAGTTTTCCTCTGACTTATGGCTTGGTGCTGTATGATGTGTGGAGCAGCCTGGATGCTGTCTGCTGCCTGTGGGAGGGAAGGCAAATCGCATTGCTCTGGCTCTGTCATCCCTTGAAGAAGGAGTTCCCAACTTTGGCACTGCAAGGATGCTTCTCCTTCCAGCTCCCATATTTGTGGAGTGTTTTGCCTCTTGCAGCAGTTGGGAACACAGCTGGGTTGGCCGTGGAGACGCTTGTTCCCTGTGTGATGTCTCTCTCAAAAAGGGGTAGGCCAAGGCTGTTGGAGGGTGAAACACTGTTTAAAAAAAAAAAGTCATATCTGGAGACAGCACCCTTGTCACTACATGTAAGAGGCTGTCAATACTCACATGACTCTGGCAGGGCCCAAGTCATCTGTGGGAACAAACTGGAGTTAATGTGAGTGAGCAACAGCAGTTCACCACAGCTCGTGGGACCTTGGGTCAGCATCATGGCAGCTATTGCTGGGAATTCCCGCATGTAGTGTGTTAATAAACACACTTACTATTAATTAAACCACAGTCTATGCATCTTGTCCTTTCTTCTAAGCATCCAGAACAAAGAAGATCTCCCGGTGTAGACGTTGCACAGATTACAATATGGATCCACTATTTTTCTGCTAGGAAAGGGTCTGCTGAATTAATTCCATGTTGAGATCTACAACATGCATTATTTTTCAATTAAATAACCAAATAAATGTGAGTTGTTTGTATTCCTGTGCAAGCAATTGTAGCAACATAATAGCAGGTATGAAAGAGCCCTATTGCTTTCTGCGATCAGTGGGTGTTTATTTATGGAACAAATGGCACTGACAGTTCATCAGAACTTAAATTTGCAATCCACATTAGAAATTCAGTAATATCTTTCATCTGTACTTGCAAATATAAATTGCCCTCTGCAGAATGGCTTACATGAATTTCTGAGGAAACTGTCAAGAAGAGTATTACAGCATGTTTTTCAAGAAGAAAAAGGGCTTCAAAAGAATCTGCCCCTTAACTTTATGGAGGAGCTGGAGCAGTGCTGCTTTGATTACTTGTCCCAGCTTCTTCCAGCTTTTCTCACTCCTTTGGTCACTGTCTCAACATGCAGAGCAACAACAGAGTGAGGGACTGGAAAAGCTTTGGCTGTGAGGCTTTCAGCTCTAAGACAGGAGATGTAAAGCTCTCGTGGCTGCACAGCAGGCCAGAAAGGACAGCTGGGCAGAAACAAGGAAACAAACTGTTGGAGTATGGTACAGCTGTAACTTGTCACAAACCATTGTAGTTGCTTATTCTGTTCTGTGCTCTCCACATTTGTGCGTATCCTGTGATATTTCATCTCAGGTCTGTGATCAGTAACAGCAGCATGGAGTAAGTTTTCTTTTATTACTGAAATGGGGGGAATAGATGTCTGTTGCTTTTTGTTATGATACTGCTAGTGGAGAAAAAGGAGCAGGTAAATGGTGAAATGCTTGTAGATTTGTGCTGGTCCTTTCTCCTCTCTTCACGAGAACAGTTTGGTGGGTTTGGGGCAGTCTTTCAGCAACAGTAAAGCAAATAGGGGATCAGGAGTTTAAATTTCCACCTACTCAAGTAGGACTCATGAGCCATGTGTTATGTCATTGTAGACTTGAAAGGGTTTACTTTCATAACAGAATAGAAAGTAAAACAGGTTGTTTAATTGAAAGTAATCCGTAGACACCTACTGTGTAGAAATACAGGAATAACTGGGCTGTTAGAAGAAAGATCAAAGAGTGTTTTTCACCTTCACTGTTGGATTCATTATAAAAATGCATGATTCATTACACTTTAAGTGTCACGTGCATCTACTGATTTTGCAGATTAAGCAGACATCAATTTAAAAAAGATTCTATATTTTATCAACAAAAAATATCAAGTTGTACCAAATTTGGAATATTAACTAAGGACAAGATCTCATGCTTGGATCTGATGAAAACATAATTGTGTTATGCTTCAGATAAAACTATTTGGACACATGTGTAACAAGGGTCCCTGCTTTGAGCACCTTGCTTTCACAAATTCTAGTGCAAGGAGAGGCAGGTCTTCAGCAGGTGGGATTTGCAGAGAGGGTGAAGCACAATTCTCTGGATGCTGGTGATGTGTTAGCCCCTCTATTGCCTGGAAGTTGGTTGTTTCAAGCCAGGCCACAGCCCCTGCACAGTGCGAAACCAAACATGGAAGTTCTGACTATTAACCCTGTGAACCTGGAATGGAGAACAGACGTGGCTGTTTTCACTATCATAACAGTCTGGGAAGAAATTATTAAAAAAAAACCCCTCTGCCATTTGTTTCATTGTTTGTTGCCTGGCAGATGCTGTCAAGGGAAGGTCAGAGGATGCCCACTCATCAATACAAGAAGGTGATAAATGTCAGATGATATTTTGTAAACACTTTGCTTTGATGTATCTATGCTTGTTTTAAAATTAGATGCATTGAAACACACAAATCCTGTCCCTCAGCTGCGTTCTGTGTTTCTTGAGACATAAATGTATAGAGTTCTATGATGGGAATTCTCTGTGGATGCACAACCTGAAGTGTATCAGCATGATGGAAATAGCAGAAGGGAATATTGTCCCGCTTGTAATCAGTGAAATTCAGCAGGCTTTAAAGGCATAGGTGTGTCCAGTTGTATTAACTTAAAGGAAAAACTGTGATCTTAAGGAGCCTGTGAGATTTTTCAGAGTGGCAATGGCCGAGTTTGAAGCCCTACCATTTGTGCCCCTTCCCTCAGGCCCTGTGGGCACTGTGGGTCAGGTGCAGGTGTTGGCTCCAGCTAAGGGCAGCCCTCTCTGAGCTGGGAGCTGCTGCTGGCACTCGCTCTGCCACTGCTCAGGATTTGATCAGCACGTGCATATTCGTGACAACATCATGTTCCTGACAGTCCTCATCCCATGTTCCTGGTGCTCTGGAGATAACGACGGTGTCTCCCTCCCAGTGTGGCTGTTGGATCTGGCTGCACTCCTCGGGTTTGACCTGAGGAGGGCAAGGGCAGTGCCAGATGGGACTTTCTGGTACACTCAGATTTTTGGCAAGGTGCAAATTAATACCTTTTCTAGCAGCTGTTGATGAAGTGGTCCTGAAGGAAGTGCTAACTGTGAGCATAGCTTAATCTAGAGAGGAAAAAAATGTTTTGGAAGTGCCTTATATGAGTAGTCTCCTGCATTTAGAAATAGGTAGGATAAGGTAACTTATCCTTTAATGGATAAGTTAACACGTTTGTGGAAAACTTCTACACAGCACATTGGGAAAGAAGAGTATCACAATTGACTCAAGAGACAAGACACCACAGGCTGGATTTCAAAGATATGCAGTATTTAATTACTGTCCTGATAGTGACATAATCACAGTATCCATCCAGTGCTCAAGGAAACCAGTTCTGTTTTTAACAGTGTTCAGGGAGGTCTGGACCAGGATACAGTCTACACCTGTGTTCATGTTTGCTTAACAATAATATTTTTTTTGCAGTGTGACTAAATAACATTAGATATTTGCATAATGTCTCTTACCTGGAAAATTCATCTAACTGCTAAAAATTAATTTCAAGCAGATAACTGCTTTGACTGATCAAAAGCACAGAAATGTCAAAAGCTGCATGTCTTTCATTCATTGTTGCAAGGCATTTGGTTTTGATGATAAATTCTTCCCTGGAAAGGAAGCTCAGCTTGGTTGTTACGGTATCTCCTTGCACTGTGTGACAGGGTGCTATAATGGCCATGGGCACATGAAACATTGAGAGAGAAGGCAGGGTGTGTGTTACAGTGCATTGGTTACTCTGCAGCACTTGCTGTGTGTATTCTTACCCTGCAGAGCCCCTGATGGACCAGGTTTCCTGCTGGGGGAGAGCCTGCACCAGTTCCATTCTCCAGCCACACCAGAGAGCCCCAAGTGCTGTAAGTTCACACCCCAGCTGACTTTGCAATATTTCATTTGCATGCTGACTCTTGGTTTCTGGTATTTGTAGCAAAAATGCTTTTTGAATTTTAGAGGAAATACATTTTGTAGATACCCAGTTACACTGGGTCAATGTTTCAAAAAATTCTTTAAAAATAATTAAGCACTATATAACTTGGGGGACTGATAAGACTAACAGATGTGCTGTCACATGTCTTGGCATATGCATGCTGATATATTTCAATGCATTTATTTTTAATCTATTCTCACTTTTCTTGCCTCTGTTGCACCCTTTCTTCCCTTCCCCTTGCATGGGACCTTTGCTGTGCTAGCAAACAATAAAACTTGTTCTTTGAGAGACAAAAATATTTTCCTCTTGTGCAAGATACCCTCCTTATATGCTGGCCCTTCTGCTTGTGCCCTGAGGGGTTACTGGAGGCTGCTGGCAGTGAAATGTCTCCAGCAGCAGAAGAGCTTTCAGACTCACAGTTATGGTCACTTAGTAACTTCAGCTGAGAAACCTGGCTCTTGAGGCAATACATCATCATGGTGCAGGTGCAATTGTATGCCAAACTCAGTAAAAATATTTTGCATATTAAAAAATTGTTTTTAAACTTATTTCAAGGCCATTCATTTTAGTTTTCTGATGGATATATGCTGTCTAGTCAGCAAGAATTTAAAGGAACACGTTTTGCTTTGTTCTTTGCTATCATGAAGCACATTAGAACCTGCAGGACTTCTAGGGCACGTATCTTGTCTATAAAAGGGTTATTTGATGTAGAAAAACGCATTGAGTTTGTTCCTGCTTTCTTTTTATTACAGGTAATCTTTCAGCCACAGGATGTGAACAAAAGTGGTTAGAGGATTTCTTTAAGCTGAGGAAGCTGCCAGCCACTCAATGAATTCTGTTTCTTTGAACAGTTTTTAAGTTAAGGATAGATTTAACAAAGATGAATTTTATTGTTGAAGTGGGACTTTATGCACAGCACATTCAAACACAAAGAAATTTTCTGATATCATTAGGGAAAAGTGCTGGTCTTGGTCTTGGAATGTTGCCATAGGCAGTCAAGTTGTAACCAGTCTTATGGTCCAGGATTTGATTTGTTTTCTTTTTCTGTTCACTCTAATAATTTGCTTTCTCTTTGAGAGATCTTTTCTGCCTCTGAAGTAAACAGGCATCATAACCAACAGAACACAATCTAAAGGTCTAACTAGCAAGAGGAGAAGGATCCTCAGAAGTATGGGCAGTTCCAGAGCAGGCAAACCAAGCTGTGCTGACCTTTGAGCAGGGAAGGTGCTGATGGTGCAAACAGCCATGGGATAACTGAGCATTGATGCAGACCACAGATATTCAGAGGCCTTCCATGGCAGTTATGTTGGGAAGTGGAATCATTGCTGTGTGTGCTGTGGCTCCTTTGGCTGGCAGGATGACAACTGCAACAGACTGTCAATATCACGTGCTCGGCTTTACTTTTTCCCCTTAGGGTATTGCATGTTTAGCTCAGCTGGTAAAGCCCAGCACATCTCTACTTGATCTCTGTTTGTCCCCATAACTACATGTGCTCAGTAGGCTACTTTTGGACTAGTGCTCTCCAGCTCTCCTTTTACTACAAATAACTGCTGCAGCAAGGAATGAATGTTTCATTCTGGTAGATAAAAACAGCTTTATAGAACACAGATTTTATTTCTTTTTTCTTCTTGCCTGCTTGCCAGTACCCTGCCAATTGACATCATTGGGCTGTGATGCTCTCTGATTTCTTATATTTAATTCTGGGTCTTACCTGAGGGGAAATGATTACTTTGTACTTACCAGACAGGGCAGCAGTACTTGTTCTTCCCTTGTTACACTTATCATGGGTCCAGTTTATATTATATTAATCATACTTTGTTTCTAATTTACAGCTGCATGGTGAGTTGAATCTTTGTCTTTCAGTCTCTTTTTGCTGGTGCCCTCGCTTCTCCTGATGTCTCCCATGCAACATGATTTATTTTTGAGTTTAAATGCTATTTCATGTCATCACACTGCATCATTCTGTGTTACTTTCCTGTCCTGGAAACCCTCTCCTTGCAGTACAGAGTGTGGTGGGTTTTTGTATCTGCCATTACTGTGCATTGACCAGCTGATTCTAGGCTGGGTTTTGTCTTCATTGTTTTCAGTCCAAGTGTGACCCTTTAATCAGGCTTAATAGATAGTCTGCTCTTTTATTGTTAATCTTCCTGTAATCCATAACTGATGGCCACTGCTCAAGTTGGTGCTGTTACAGGAGAACGTGCAGAATATAGAATTGTTGTCTTTTAACAACTGTAGTTTTCTCTCTGCTTCTTCCTGTAACTGTTGTTCAGTCTGCTGTGGATTTTGATTTGTATAACCAAATAGTGTTCCTACTTCTCAACCACAGGATAAAATATCTTAGTTTAAAACCACATCAGATTTGTCCCTCTAATGGGGACAAGGCACTGGAAGGGTCAAAGACTCCTAGTTTACTGTGTGGATTGCAAATACTCAGGGAAATGTGTTTTCATTAATATTCATGGAACACTCTCATTCTGCAAGCATTTGTGTGAACAGTATTTGTCAGAATCTACTTATTATACCTAAGCCTCCAATAGAAGTTTAACATCCTAGGCCAGCATTTCTTTCAAGGCTGTAACAGGTTATTCATTTCGTCAAGCAGGCTGTTTGCAACACTTTGTGTTTAACTGCATGTCAGCCATAGGAAATCACGGATAAGCTACAAGATTGGCTTCTCCATGGGAATTCATGTCGGCTTGCACACAACTTCTTTAGCTAACTCTATTACTGTACAGTTATTATCAAGTAGATATATGTGGTGCTGACAGCTCCTGACAGGAGAATGCTTTATTACATAAAGTTTGCAAAGAAAAAAACCTTACAACATGACAATCTTTTATGCCCAGAAAGCTACGTATTGGACAAGAATCCACATAATTAATATTAATTGTAATAAAGTGTGACAATCAAGAAAGAATAACATAAGTCTGCTCGTAAGTCAAGACCTTAACAGTGTGGAAGAAATAGAGCCAGCCAGAGATGGGTGATGGAAGAACACTGGTGCTTGAATAATTCATTGAAAAGCACAGTATATTGCATGTGAGGTCTGGAGCCTTTTAAAGGCCCGTGAATTAGATGACAGAATTCACTCAGTTCAGGTAAGTAAGAGAGGGGAATGGGGAATTCACATGTGATGTAGCATAAACTATTAATAAGGGTTAAAAGGTCATGTACTTCCCATGTCAAGTGCAAATGATCAGGAACAAAAATTGCCAAAAGATGTATGTAATTTTTAAGGAAACAAAAGCAAATATGACCTTTGTAAAAGCTCTGATAATGTGAAGACTTGTTAGCTGCATGTTTTTGGCATTTAAAAACCCCCAGATGATTCCATTTTGTGAACAATATGTACAGTGGGTATTAAAACTGAGCATGAAGTCTGCAGGAGCAGTAGGTGAACAGCACTGTTACATTATAGTTTGGGCTATAATGAACAGCACTGGTACATAGTTTGGGCTCTAATTGGACGTGAGTGTGAGAAGATAAATGCTTGTGTGAATCACATTACTTGTGTGAATGTTTTGACCTCATGTAATATTGCTTCAGTAAATTATGGCCATGCTCTTAAAAAAGATAAGCTGAAAACAAGGAGGTAATGCTATGGGGGATGGAGTGGTAAAAATGTCTTGTGCTGAATGAGGATTTTGCTACAGATGTGAACAAGGGTATTTCTGGGGAAAACACTGTTTGGTAGAGAGACCATTTGAACTGAAAGAAAAGTATGATTGAATTTTTACGTTTGTCAGCAGGATTTAATAATGAAACTTGAAATCTGCTGGTTTTGCAAAGTCAATTAGTTTGACCATTAGCCTTGGCAGTGATCAGCCAGGCCTGTCCTCCCTTCTGTGGTTTTGAAAAGGTGTATCTGACATTTACAATGGCCTGATAGATGTTTCTGGGCAGTTCCTTTTCATTTACTCAAACAGAACAAATCAAATAGTGCAATGCCTAAGTGGGAAATGAGAGAGTTTTTGGTTATTGTTTTGTCTATGCAGTTATCAGTCTACCAATTTTCTCCTGTCCAATGAAGCTGTTGATTTTGTTCTTACCAAGAAAGTAGAAAGAGCAATCTTAGGTTTGAGGGGAGAAAGGGTAAGCAAGTAAACTCTGGGCTGCAGAGCACACCTGTGCAGGCCTGAGACGGGCAGCACTGCTTCCGGCTCTGCAGCACGAGACCCTTGTGAGCACCACGCCTTTGAAGGCCCATTTCTTTGAGAGCATTGCAGGACAGTTATTTTCCAGCACAATCATTCAAGAGCATCTGCCTTGGTGGCAAAAGCCAGAAACATAGGAATCCATTCTTAGGAGCAGTAAGGACATAGTTTGTGGCAGTGGGTACACCTTGGGCTTGGGGAATGAGGTACTGCAGGTCTGGTACATCCTCTGTCAGATATTTGGATAGCAAACAGAGTTTATTTTGCACTCTCTTCCCTTTCTTCTTTCTGATGTGACAGATTTGTGTTAATGTATATAGTTGCACCATAGAGGTTGTCACAGGGAAGTGAGAAGTTCTGGCAGCTGAGTAAAGGGTGTTTGGGAACTATCAGTGTTGGGAATGGTGTGGGAAATAATTTGGAAGCTGGGTATGAGCATGTTGTTTCTGCCTTCAACACTCAAGGAGCAAACAATATACTTTCATCTTGTAATTCAACTGAAATGTATGAGTAGTTGACACTCTGCATTACTATAATTTTGACTTTAAACAAATCCAATAAAGGGGTGTGGAATGGGTTCTCATACAATTAGTACTTTCTTGGTTATCTCTAACTACAAGAATTAAGGGTAAAATTTTTCTGTTCTCTCATCTGGGGTTGTAGCTGAGTGGGAGCACTGCCTTGTTGGTCTGCCTGTTACAACACCTTGAAACAATACAGCAAAATGTTCCTTTCAGCAGAAGAACTTATTCCTAAAGAAAAAAAAAAGAGGAAATGAACATTACAAATACATAGTTCCTTTAGCTGTGTACTGCGCTAGCTGGGATATAGGGGCAAAGTATTTAGAAGCTGGTTTATTTTTCAGCAAGCATTTGTATTTGAGGAGCATTTATGACAAGTAGTAGAATCCTTCACTGTATCATCTTCAGCATTTTGCTGTGGTCATTTCTGCTAAGGAGCTGAAACTTCAATGTATACAGAAACAGTAAATCTACAAAACAGGGAATCTGTCCCTGTCTAGGGAGTTGGGTAGGTGTCCATAATTATGGCAAGGTGATCACTGAAGACACATGCAGATGTGGTTGTAAGAGCAGATGGGGAAAGGCACTTAGCTGAAGAAAATCTGTTCCTGTAGCTGAAGTGTTTCAGGAACATGCTTTAATCCTAACTTTAGGTGGAGTTAAGCTTTTGAATAACCAATAGGAGTTGGCTGGCAAGATGGTTTTTTACACGTGTATATGCTAATGTAAATGTCATAAAGCAAATTTAAGCATTCAAGAACATTATGTGGATTTGGGAAAATCCCTAAAATTTTAATTCCATAAGCAAAATATTATTTTGGCAGCACATGACAGAAATAATCCTGCTCCCAGATGCTTCATACTGTTGCAGTTGAGACTAGTTGCATGGTTGTCTTCAAGACAGCTCTAAAATAACACAAAAGCTTCTTGGAATATGAAGCAACTCAATTATACAATGAAGCAAAGAACCATGTCTGAATTCTTAACATTGCAGAGTCTTCTGGGGAAATACAATGGGGAACAGAGTCTTCTCCAAGAGTAAAGTATGTCAGCTAGAGGACAGAGTCAAAGAAAACTCTTGAAACCAAAGAAGGGAGAAGTCACCTTCTGCACATTTTCTGTGGATGCCGTGGTGGACTGTGTGCCTGTGTTCCAGGCTGGGCACTGACAGCTGGCTGGGGCATTCTGGGGCTGGCATGGAGGACTCTGAGTATTCAGACTCTTTCTTGAGCATTAAGATGTCCTCACTTGGTTACATGCCTATTTTGCCAGCAAGTTCAAATGTAGGTAAATTTCTTACTCTAAGAACTGGGTCTTAGTGGAAATTGCCAGGTGCTGAACAAAATATACAGAGATACTTGGAAATGTATTGATGTGTTGTTGTGAGAGATGTGCATCCTTCACTTCTATTTCTTTAGAAACTACAAGGAATCTTCAGCTAGAGAAATGCTTTTTAAAAGTAATTAAGTTTGAATGTTTGCTTTTATTGACCTATGTTTCAGTGTCATAAACTGAACCCCATAAGAAGTGTGTGTTGCTGTGCGGGTGACTGAGCAGATTGCCCAGAGAGGGTGTGGATTCTCCATCCCTGGAGATATTCCAGAGCTGTCTGGATGCAATCCTGTGCCATGTGCTCTGGGATGACTCTGTTGGAACCAGGAGGTTGCACCAGATGACCCACTGTGGTCCCTTCGAGTCTTACCCATTCCGTGATTCAATGTTCATCAATGTTCAAGATAATTCTTTACTGTTGTTTTCGTCACTGGGAACTCAGATGTATAGGTTTTATTAAATAAAGCTGTATGAAGAGAGCTTATCCTTCCTCCATCTAGGACATGCTGCAAATGCCTTTCAGACTCCTTGTGGTGCCTTTTCTAAAGCTGCAGGGAAGGCTATGACTATTCCCTCTCTGCTTCTGAGGTGGCTTTGCAGGCCCACTGCTGCCACTTTGCCAGACCTCTGCTGCATTTGGGGGGCATGCAGCAGTTGGACAGACAGACAACTGTGGCCTTAGCAGGCTGTGTGGCCATCCTAGTGTGCAAAGCAGAGCATGCAGGAATCTGCCCCTGCCAGGTCACACCTGCATACAGCCTGCTTAGGTGGAAATCTATGAAGTGCTCAATTTGACTTATTTTCCCAAGAACTAATTGGGAATTAATTTCCGAGTACTTTGCAAAACAAACACAAAAATGAGGTGTTAGCTCATCAGAATATTTTACAAGCTCTAACGGAAAGTTATCAGGCCACCCTTGAAACTGGTCCCAGTTTGGTCACTGACCCATGGTGTGGGACTGCCAGGGCAAAGCTACAACTCTGTGTCTTCCATGGCCCAGCACAGCCCCACTGTGAGGAGCAGTGCTCCCTGTGCATCATGGCCTTGCAAAGTGCTTCTGTACGATGATTTTAATTGAGGTAACTGTGGGGTGTGTGTTTGTGAGGTGCAGTACTTGGTTACCTGCCTTTTCATAGCTCACCATGGCTCTCCTGTGGGTCCAGTAAGGTCCTGTTTAACAGCCTCAAGACAACAGCTGTCCCAGGAAAATAGCCAAGTGTGGCAAAGAGATCTATGCACACGGGGGGGTGACACTAGCTATAACCTGGATGCCAACATCAGTGAGAGCCTTCAAATGAGTGGTCTTGCTTACAGCTCTCTTTAGCTACTTGCTTTCCTGTAAACATGCTGTTGTTTTTTTCCCTGTTGCAGGGTAAATCAGATCTGAAATCATCTGTGCAAGTACAAGAGGGGATTTTCTCTAGGGCAAGAGTCTTGTTAAAGTTGGAAGTTCTCCATGTGGACCAACACATCCCCCTTCTGTGAGCAGACTTCTCCTGGAATGCTGAGGATTTGTTTATGGTGAGTACAGTTGGTGTAAGCAAGATATGAAAGAGAAGGATATGAAAATAAAACCACAGGTTGGAAATCAAGAGAGGTAAGACTTTCTATATTGTTTTATATAGTGTATATTTTCTGATTTTGCTTTTCAGCAACGTGTAATTGTAAGTATTGCAAATTTTAAAATTTACTGCATTACCCACTGGGTGGGGGAGAAGGACAACTTGTTCTCAATGTGGTTTAATGGTACAAAGCCCAACAAATTCGCTGTCACATGCAGCACGTTTCTTTCTGCCCTGGAGTTACCCTTAATTGTTTAATGTGTTGTCATGCTATAGTGCCTTGTACAATGGCTTTGCTTGGCTGCCTACTTGAATGGGGAGGGAAGGGAAGGAGGAGGATGGATTCCCCCTCCTGCATCTCAGTGCAGCAGTGGAGAGTCCTTGTTAGGTATGTTTGGGTTTGGGGGGGGGTGGAACAGACTTTAGTGTGCTACAGCTTTGTGGGATTAGCAGAGGCTTGAGGGGCCCAATTTAATTGAGTGTTCTGGCTGTACTGCTTCTAATGTCCTTTGCAATTATGGATACAGAGAATATCTGGTATCTAAGACTGGAGTGCATTTTGTATTTCAAATTTTGTAATATTGACCAGTAATAAAATGAAAATACAAGTAGAGGGAGAGGACCCTTATAAATTGATGTTTGGTCATATAATAGTTACCATAAGGGAGGGCTGAATATAAGAAGCTTAGAGTGAGGCTGGACCTATTCCAAACACTTTTTACACTCTTATGAAAAATTTAAGGAAATAGAATGTTGAGCACTTTCAACTTGAATTATGAAAAAATAAATTGTAAAATCAGACTGTCTGGCTGAAATCTCTTGGACTCTTAACAGTAACATACCTTTCTGTATGTCTAATGTAGTATGCAGTTACATGGGTTTTATTTTACACAGAAGCTAGAAAAGTCTAGATTTCTTTTTTGAAAACACTGTTTGATAAGAAGCTTGGTTTGAATTTAATGACACCCTATGAGGCACTTTTCCCCATGTCCTAATGCTAAATGGAGGAAAAGAGGAAACATTTTATTTTCCTTAATCACCTTATGATACCAGGGTACTTGTTAGGCAGTCCCCTTACATCCTTCCTCAGTAACATGCCCAGCCTTTGACTGTGTAGTTAACCCCCCTTTAAGTATGGAAAGACACAAGAACCCAGAATGGGAAACAAGCTGTTAGCCTCACTTTTGACCTCTGACAACGCTTCACACTTGTGTTGAGCCTTCCGTAAGAGGATCTCCACATGCTCACAACCATTAAGAAATTTAACCTGCCAGCTGCCTTGGTAGGTGAGCACTGTGTTCATAGGCTGCCCCTTCAAATGGGGAAACTGAGAGACACCATTTCTGCGTTATTGCCTGAAAAAGCACTTTGCAGAACATACGGAAGGACGTGCTTGCCTGGAGGAGATTAGAGCATAAAAACAACCACAGCAGATCAAATGGATGGGAGAGAACAAAAGAGATTGGGGCGAATGAAAAGGGGAGAAAGGCTGCAAGCCCATGTGGTCACTTCGGGAGTGATATGCAAATCTTTGTGCTGTTGCTGTGCATTTCATTTTGTAAGGTTTGAGATTTCTCTATGTCACGTTTGTAGACTTGAAAACCAGGGACAGGTCTGAGGATGATCACAGACACAGGTCAAGAGATGCTAAGCAGCACGCAATTCCAACTGGTAGGAAGAAGGCAGTTTAAAAGTGGTTCATCTATCACAGACAATGAAATAAGGCAAAAAAAGCCTGGCATGAGTGAGACTTGGCTGACTTGGGTGCAGCTGTGGAAAAGCCAGTTTCCAGCACAGGGCTGCCTGCCCCCAAGGAGCACCAACAGGTCACTGGGGAGCAGAACCAACCAGCTCCAATAGCCCTACCTCAAACTGCCTTTCATGCATTTCCTGACTAATCAGCCTTGCGTGACACACGTATCTGAGATGATTTGGAGGAAAAGGGAATGTTCTTTCTAGGAGATGTTAGGAAGATGCCTTTCCACTGTGGTTTTTGTTCTTACCTATTTTCATGCACAGCATCTTATTAGAAGATAGGAAGCCTTCAACACTGAAAAGAGCGCCGTGGCATCAACATGTATTATTCAGGATTCTAGAAGTTGCTATTACTGTGTCTCATTTCATATCCAGAAATACATTGCTGTTGGAAATGAAGCAGATTGGTAGACCTTCATCTGTAGGATGAGTTTTGTAAAAAGTTGCATGCAGAGAAGGGCAAAATTGAGCTTGACTACTGTATGCTAGAAACTATTGGCTATATTTTGATTAATATTTGTCACTAGCACCACTTAATGTCAAATGCTTATTCAGCTTATGATTTAAAGTCATTCAATGCACTGCATAATTGTAAGTAGGAGACATTTGTGCATCTGGTATTTAAATGGAGTATGTGTACTTTGCATTCCAGAGCATCCCTAAGCACTGCTGTTAGAATTGTCATTTTAAAAATATGTTTTGTCCTGCTTTTAGAGCCCATTTAATCTTTTCCCCATTAATCTGCTTTCCCTAAACCTTTCTCTAATTCTTCTGAAGGATCCCCCACCTGCTGTGCAGGCTACACAACACAGTGAATCTAATCATGTCTGGAATTATCATTTTTATCAGTTTAATCCATATTTTTCTGTTATTTGCTTTACAAAGCCTTAGACATTTTATGCACTGTGGTAAGTAATGGAGCAATTGTGGTGGTTAGTGTCTTTTCAAAAAAAACAGTGACAATACAGTTAAAATAATCAATTTAGATTATTTTCTGGAATGCAGCATTAGTGTTCCATGGAAGTTAAGCTTGATCCTTAGAATTATGGAATATATTTTAAACTTCAAATTGTAGATGAGTCAAGAAGTGTCCCTGTGTTTCTTCAAGCAGTCGTTCAAATTTGTCCTGATCAACACTTGCATGTTCTTGATTGCACACTCAGCATTCTGCTACCTCCCTGAATTTCTTCACAAACCTTTTTTTTTTTTAAGCAGTCTTACATTTATATTTTCTTGAATGCTTTTATGAAATAATTGCAGCTAAGATAGCAACTATTTTCTTTATGCTATGATTTCCTATCATGAAGTGCAGTTTCCAACATTTGAAGAGAGCAGCAGCTTAACTGAAGCAGGTGCTTTTATGGAGTTCATCTAAATTTATGGTGGTCTAAAGAAGAGAATTTGGGTTGGTGTTTCCTTGTCTTACTCCTGTCACCTGTGTTGCTTAGGGTCATAGGCAGTACCAGCAAGGTCCTCATCAGACAGCATCTCCCAGCAACACCCTGCACTAATTTGGAAGAGAATATTTTGCCATAGATGCTTAGGAGCAAACTAGATGACTTCATGTAGATGCCATAAGTGAAGAGCTGTGGAGGTGCTGTCCTGGTTTTCAGGTTTTATCCTTTCCTTCATTTATGTCAGAGCTGCTTTTTCTCTCCTGCTCCTGCCCTTCACTCCTTGTTTTCTGTGAGGCTCTGGGATGCTTGGCAACAGCTTAGCTGCTTGTCTACAGAAAGGTCTGGTAGTGCTACATTGGTAAGGCTGTTCTGTAAAAATGTAATTTAGCAGAGTTTTTGCATAAACTCTCAGACTGTAAAACATTTGCAGAAGAGCTATGGTTTGTACTATTTTCATTCAAAGCAGGACATTAAGGCTCCAACCACATTTCATTATCCATTTGAATAACATTTTTCAATTTAAAGCTCTCTCTCTAACCACGAGCACTAAATTAATACTAGATTCTCTCTCTGCCTAGTGGGAACACTAAATAGATAAATAAAAATCATTGCAGGATAATTGTAGGTGCTGTGGGCTGAAAGCCAAACCAGGCCAATTCAGCCTTTGAGCCCTGTCTGTCTGTCTGCTTTTCTTTTTCCTTGCCCATCAAAATAGGGTATTCAATTATAATCTTTTTTCTGCATACAGTGGCCCAGAGGCATTATTAATCTCAGTGCATTTGGAGAGTGAGTGAAAAGACTAAAGGTTTGGGGTGGGGGGGGGGAATCTCTCCCCCCTGTAGCTGTATTCATCACTTAGGGTCTTTGTCAAAAATGTACTTTTCTTTCTCCCTCCCCCCATTCCTTGGAGCATAAGCTGGAATTGACTCCAGAAGTTAAAGGACAATGGAAGCATTAGCACAGGGATTAGGGATCTTCTTGTGCAAGATGGGGGCTGGGGGGAGAAGGTAGAGGCATACTACTGGCAGGATAAAAATTTAAAATTTGTGGCTAGAACAGTGCCTATCACTACATAAGAAAAAGCAATAGTGCAATCTCTATTCACATGAAGCTTTTCAGGTACCTGAAAAGAGTATGCAAAACCTGTTTCTGAAGCTGGTGCATAAATACTTGGGTTGCAAGTTTAAGTGTCTAAATAAAATTTTAAAGAAAAATATTGTGTATTAATGCATTTTCCAATGAAAGAACAGTCTTCTGGTAGCTTATGACTTTCTGTAATTGATTAAGTCCAAGTCCTCTGGATGGGTTCTATAAATGATTTGTGTCTGGCTTTAGTTTGTTTGTTCTTGCTTTTTTTTTATAATGAGCCCTTACCCATAATATTCCCATGGGGACTTTAAGGTTTGGAGAAACTGAATGTTATGGCTGCAATACAAAGGGTTTTGGTGGCATTTAGTTGTGTGTGTAGCCATACACTTGAATCAGGTGTTCAGCATTGTCAATCCATTCAACATGATTTTCAAGGCAATTTTCTGCAACAGGAGGGGCTTGGATCAGCCACAGACTACGATGGGGCAATGAGCCAAGTCACTAAGTCATAATCTCTATTTGATGTAGGTTAATCATGAATTTTAGCAGTCCAAATTATCAATTCAATGAGTGTTGCTCGCTCCTAGTGATGACACTAAGTTTTGGGGCTTTAACTTTGGTAGTCAAGCTGGTTTGTGCACTGCAAATTATTGCTTCCTCTGCTTCAATGAAATTGGTTCACCCCATCTGTAGTTACACAAAATTACTTATAGAGCTTCTCCCAGTCTTCCCAAGTGGGTCTAGCAGAAACTCTTTGATTACTGCACTCTTTAAAGCAGAGTAAACTGTTTATTTTCTTTCTGTCGTAATAGATCTTTTCCAAAAGTTTAGGTGCCAAAATATTGTTTTAAATGCCTGGGCATATCTAAGTAGGAATTTTAGAAGAAAATCTACTATGTTGCCCAACTATATTCTCAGTGATGCCTGCCTTTCTTATATCCTACTGGCCTAATGAAAATAGACCAGAAATTATTTTAATGAGAAATAAAAAATGGCCCTACCTTCCTCTGCTCACTCTCCCCTCTTGCTAGGACAGCTTCAGTGACTACTCAAAATTTAAAAAAAAAACCCAAAAAACAAGTAAGAGTATTTAAAAACAAACAAATACATTTCCCCAGATAAACCAAGGCTCCAAACTTGTAGAATTCCTCAGTGGAAGACTTCACGCCTGCCTACTGGTAAATCGGTATTTTTCAGAATCTGATTTAACCTGGATAATGCTTTAACAGTGTCTTCCAGCATAAAAGCTTTAACATTTCACATCAGGACCTTGATTTACTTACCATCTGCTCAGAGGTCTGTCATCAACAGAGATGATTTCTAGCTCCCTTCAGATAACTGGCGTTTGGCAGAGTTCTGCTAAACAGTCTATAACCTTGAAGACAAGGAGTATATGATAACCCATGCATATCAGTTAACTTTTAAGTGGCTTAATAGTCTCTTTTCTTAAATAAATCTGCCAAATACTTCAGTTTGGTCCTGCTTTTCCCTGAATTTTCTTTTTTTATCCTTTAAGTCAGTAAAAGTCAATGAGACCTTGGAGGCAGTAGAGAAATTATTTTTTCTGTTTTATCTTTATTTGCCATTAACTTCCTTAAACTTGCTTTTCTTTTTGTCTGTATATTTTTTATGATTCTTCCAGTGCTGTTTCTATCAGAAGAGTTGATCTAGAGATTTATGTATTTGTGGCAAAATAAGAAAAAGCAATTTTTTTAGTGTGTTATACCAGTAAAGTCAAGAAAATTATTAGGATCAGTTTCTCAAAAGTCAGGCAGTCAAAAAAACAAGTGACATCAATTTTACCCTTAATAACAAGTTTGATGTTTCAGGAGGTTAATAATACATTTCTTAGGCTGTTGACTTAACGATAGCATTACTCATTAAATTTATAGAGCAAAAAAATACATTTCTGTAGAGGCATTGGCATGCTTAAGGGCCTGCTTAGATTTAGGTTTAGATGTTAAGACAAGCTTAGCAGTATTTGCTATATATATCAGACTTAAGCACGTAGACCAGTGTTGCTATTAGATCAAGGCCAAAAACTTTTGTGAAGTTAGTCTTTCTTTTAATTTAGCAGATAATTATAGAAGTTTGAGACGACATCGTCCAAAATTACAGCAGCTCTTGAAGCAGTGGGGATTCTGCTAACAGATCATGTCATTGCCCAGGGTGCACAGTAGACTGGCCAGCTACCAGGTGATGTGTCTCTTAATATATTGGACTGATTGCAGGACAGATGGGTGGCTTCTTTCTGTAGGTTTTATTTTTGTTTTTACTCTTGGTTCAAAATCTGCTTTTTTTCTGCTTTTTTTTTTGACTGATTGGGTGTGGAGGATTTTTTAGGATAAGCTGGCCAGTTGTCTTCAGACAACTGGAAAGACTGAGTACTGCAGTTGGGCCAAAATCAACTAGGAAGAGTTTGTGTTGTGACCAGGACACTGTATTCTACCTAGTCAAAATCCTCCTCTGCTCTTTTCTTCTGGGAACAATTCTGACTTGCTCCTTTTTCTAGCTGCAGCAATAACAAGCAGTGTGCTGCTGGGCAAAGAGCTGAACTCAGAGGAATTTGATCTCTGCTCTCCTTCCTGATCTTTTAAACAGGCTTCAACCTGCAGTGCCCAAACCCCTTGGCCACTTGAAGAACAATTGCTGGAACCTTTGTCTTTATGGATAAATTCTTCTCAGCAAATATTCCTCATAACATTTTTAGGCTCATCTCATCAAAAACTATCAAAAATAGGTCAACTTTGCTTCCTTCTGTCAAAAGAAGCACCAAGCAGTTAGAGATGACTGCGGTGTGAGCCATGCTTTGGGACAGGGAGGTACATCCCAGTGGGCACCCTGCATCCAGAGCAAGGGCTGTGTGTTTGCTCCATGGTTGTGAGTTTGCATCCAATATAATTTTTGGTTTTTTGGGGAGGAGGACTTGAAAGGCCAGTTGGGAATTCTACCACAAACTGTTCTTCAGTCTTTACTTCTAAAGCATCTGAGTTGCAAAAGGAGACTTCTAATGCTTAATTCGTCAAAACACTCTGCAGTAATTTCTTGGATGGTTTGGGTATCAATTTTAATGGCATTATGCCTGATGTGCTTTGTTTTCTCTAGCTAAGATGAAAAACTGAATAGCAGAACTCTGAATGGTGTCCAGGTGCAGCAACACCTTCCTGTATTGCCTTTGGAATTCCTGACTGTGCACTAGGACTGAAATTAATTCATAATAAGGTTTGGCACAAGCCACCATAATTTGGCTCTGAAAGAGCCAAAATTAGCTTAGCCATGATTAGCCTATGAATGTTTCTATACTGCTTGTGATTGACAGGAGTCCTGTGGACTTTGTACTACAAATAGATGTGATTTATCCCTCAATGAAAGTTGCTTTGTTTACTTCTAGGCACATTAAAATAAGAAAAATCACTCTGCAAATGTGTTGTTCTTGAAGCCCTGATGCTTGTTGATTAGTGCCCAGGCAGTATTCACAGCATCTGTTTGTATTGTAAACCTCTGTCAGCTCTGCCTGTGCACATGTTCCTTTTTGTTCGTGGCTGTCTATGAGAACAGGCTGGGAACATCTTCTGGGGGTACAAGGAGGCCCATTTGCTATGCATGAGATGAGCTTCTGTGCCCCAAAGGGCCTTGTGACACGGGTCAAAACCAGTGGGTTTTTTTCACTTGAAGGTATTTAATCTAAATATCAAAAAGCTAGAAAGATCATATATTTCCACAGAAATTGTCGTTTTCTGGTTTGGCTCTATTGTAGCACACATCAAGAATTTATTGTGACCAAATTAGGCATGTTCTTGGTGGGATTTTCAGGAGATTTAGCATCTGTGTGGCACTGAGCTACAATGGAGGAGCTGGAAGGGTTAATTCGGAAAATCTACATGAGCTCGGAGGAAGTTGGAAAGAAAACAATATACCATGATCAAACCTACTTCTCTTTGAGATTAGTAGTTCATTGGCACTTGAATGTTGATTTTTATAATGTATATTTAGCTAAATTTCTGTCAGTTTCCTTCCACTATTTAAATTTCTTCTTCTGCAGCTCCATTCCGTGCTCTATTTTTTACATTGTGCTCTGTGAAACTCACCTCTGTGTCACTCTTCAGGCCATCTCTCTGTCTTTCTTTGGCCTTCTGCAAGCTATCAATTCTGTTTCCAAACATCACCTGCACTAATACCTTAAATTGCTCTGACAGTCTTTTGAGCAGGTAACGTGTTACACCGAAAGAGCTGGATATGTAAACCTCTCCAAATGCTGTGTTGTGAATAGAAAAATCTCCCTTATGGTAAACAACTAAGCCTTCTAGAGGGAAGGTTGGATGGGTTACCACGTTATCAGCCCTTCTGAACCGGTGAAGCAGCACCAACAAAGAGATTTTCATCTGCAAATGCCTGAAAGAAAGAAAGAATTTTAAGTGGACAGAAATTCGTTTCTGCTTGCTGATCATTGTCTGGCCTGTGATTCTTTAAGTCATTCATGGATGGCATAAATTAGAGTAACCTAAAGGAGCCAGGATAAATTAGGGCAACCTGTCTCGGAAGTAAGGAGCTGAAATCAGGGATGTGACACCACTCCATTTTCCCATTCCCATGTTGAGTGGTGCTCTGGCACAGAGGGAGGGTCTTCCCTCTTCTCTTTTTGTTATAATATTTTTAGATGCCAGAGATTACAACATCATAATTATTTTTTTAGTGTGTAATATTCTTTTGATACACTTTTTGTATTTAATTCTCTAAATAGCCAGCCTTTTCCTTAAATGTCCTGGCTGTATTTCCCTGATTTACTTTCTCATTTAGGACTGTAATGATCTCTGGAGCTGCCAGAAGTATTAGATGATTCTGTTTAACATTTGGAAACTGTCCCAGTTTCTGCTTCACCTTCAGAGGGGGTGATCTTCTGTTTCAAGTCCTCCATTGATCTTCTGTCTTTCAAAACTTCTCCAAAATGCATGAGAGCAGACTGCAAACGTAAATCAGGCTTAAAGAAAATGTATTCTGCTATCCTCACTAAAAGTAGGTAAGTAGAAGGTAATGCAGTCTGGTCATGAACTACCAGCTAAATGAAAAGGCCTGGATCTTCTGTCATCCCCTCTGTTACTCTGGCTCCGAAATCTCACAGCATGGTTTCTGTCTGGAGATTTACTCTTGGAGCAGCAGATAAACTAAACTTGTGCTAATTCAATCTGACTGGGTTCTTTATTGTATAGATATTCTTTCTTTTTCTTTTTTCCAAGTAATTCTTACAGATCTCAATCTTTTGCACTGTTTTCAACTTCTGGGAAGCCATTTGCATACAACAAATATTTGAGTTTTTATATA
>WAAE01002481.1:31480-62688 GCA_013400495.1 Nicator chloris | reverse complement strand
ATATATATATATGCATGTGTGTGTTTGTATTCAAATATAGTTGCCTTTTCAAAAGAGGAATTTTCTCCTATGTTTTATGTTTTAAAGGATTTTTTTGTGTGTTTTGCAGAAGTTATCACAGGAGAGGAAAAAATAGCAATTTCAGAAGAATGATATAGAAGTTATTTGGGCAAAAACAACTGGTGAAAAAGAAACTAAAGTATCCTTAATAGTATGAGTTTTCTTGAAATCTGTAGACTTAGTCCAAATATTTCAAACATAAAAGGACACATTTCAGTTTAACTGGAAGTAACTTGTGGGAAATACAGTTGTGTGAAAGATCTCAATTTTTATCAAATTGGCTTTTTTTTTTAAGCAGAGAAGTCTGAGTGTCAAGTGAGTCAGCTTATGAACTGTGTGCCAGACTGTATTAATAAGTCAGAAAATGAAAATAATAATTGCAAATGATTCACAGTGTCTGTGGGTATCATATGTGCTTTCACTTGCCAGGGCCATCCTTCTTGTTTAGGAAAACATGGAAGTAAATGGTGAGATTAAGAGAAACATGACAGCTGAAGATACCCAGCTTTATGGCAGATCTGGAAGGCAATCCTTGGATGTCTTCTCAAATACTGATGGGAGAGTCAGGGGCATTGTGGGGTGTTATCTGACCCCTTGTCTGGGCATTCTCCTACCCACACAGCTCTGCCTGGCTCCCAGCTGTGCTTGTGGAGTGGCACCAACTTCAGTGGAGGCTTCTCTGAGTCCCCATGGAGGTGCATGGAGACTGACCAGGATGTGTTTTCATTTCACCTTCCTTTCACTGTCCTTCCTATCCTTGGTTATTTATACAACAGATAAGCAAATTTGAGGCAGGAAAACATTCTGTTTTTCCTGCTTGTATATCAGTCCTGTTAAAATATAGTGCTTCTCTTGTCAGGGGTTTTATTAACATCTATAAATGGGCTGTATTTAAAAAAAGGACAAAAGTCTTGTTATGTTGTTTTTGCTGACCTTCCTCCTAAGAGTGATGTGACTGATGACATAATAGATAATAGGGAGAGACTGTACATTAATATTTAATAGGGATAGATAGGTTTATTACTGAAACATGTAAAATGCCCTCACAGTTGCCAGCTGTAATTACTGCCTCTGTCTAGACAGTATTTGTGTGTTTATGGAATTAAGTTTAGAAAGTCAAGATGTTCAAAGTTAAGCACTTAAATAGCCAGTGTTTGTCAGAATTGGCTATTATAATTGGAGGATTTTGAAAAAACAGAACATGTTTCAGAGCATTAGGAATTTAGGTTTTGCCCTTATTAATCCGTCCTGTTTGAGATAGATGGAAATTCCTGCAGCTTTAAGGATTGATGCTGATTTTGAAGAAACAGCAGAGCTGTCTCCAGGTTACTGAATATTGTCCATAGTCAGGAGAGCCATGACATTTGCCATGGTCTTTGTCTTTGTGGGTTAGTCTTCAGCTGGGGTTTTCATGCCCTTTAGCATCGAATCTTCTTCATACCTTGTTTTCAGGTTCTGGACTTCAAATTGCAGCTCTGCAGGGGTTTGACACAACTTTGAGGTACTGCTGCTATGTTCTTTGGCAGGTGCAAAATATTTGCATCCCCAAAGCCAGAAGGAGCTTGTGAAGTGGCTGAAACAGAAAAGGTCTAAAACAGATATTATTGCACTTCACAATGGAAATAAATGGGATATTTCTATTGGCAGATAAAACTGATTTTTAAAATATTTATTTGATGTTTAAGTGACAGATTTTATCAGCCTAGAGGTTGTCTTTGAGTGTTTCCATTCCAACAGACATATAGTAACATCAAAGCTTTCCAAGCTTTCTGTCACTTCTGCTTTCTGTCAACATATACACAGTCCAAAATTGTATCCTGTTATTAAATGAGCGAGAACAGTGTGCTGGAAGCATGGTTATTCTCACCCAGTGGGCAGAGATCTTATGAAAAAGTATGTCTCTTCACATAACAGTGTTGTTTGTTTGTGTTTCTTTCCCTTGAAATCCCACCACATTGTTATGAAGTTAATTTAGTTGCTGTTGCTTATGATGCACACTTCACAGGAATGTATGCTGTGGCTGAGGAAACAGCTTCTATGCTTTTTAAAGATCAATTCAGTCTTAAAATAGAAGTTAGGTTTTAGGAGAAGGAATAGGAATTGTCTTTCAGGGGCTGAAGAGTTTCCTTATTTTTTATCATTTGACCCTTAGAATGGTCAAAATGACTTCTCAAATCAAATTCAGAGAATTTTCTGTGCCATCGTGATGTCCACTGCATGGCTGCTGTACACAGCAGGGTGAGGAGGACTGTTCCTACTTCCCTTCTGTTTTGTGCTTAAAGTTAGGAGAGTTTTAATATACACCATCTGACAGCATTTACTATAAAGAAGCACATCCCCTGGACTGTGCAAGTAAGGCAAGCTGTGCTTGTCAGCCTTGAGCAGTGCTCAGACATGCAGCTCTTGAGGTGCTCTCACTCAGACAAGTATTGCCGTGCATTCCCAAGGGATTTTTTTTAAAGCCTGTAAAAGTGGGAATGAATTAAGCATCTGTTCCCTGGTTCCCACAGGTTTGTGGTCCCTGAATTTCACATTTAAATGGGTCCCAAAAGCAAGCTTAGTGAATTTTTACCTTTATAAAATTCCCCAATCACATATCTTAGCCCTTGTCATTTGGAATGCATCCCAGATGTGCTACAATGCTCATACACCTTGAATTTCTCCTAGTTTTAAGGAAGTTGTCCTAGTTTTCTTAGGAGATCTTCACAGTCTTTGCCAAGTGCTGGAATATAATTTATTCATACAAAAGAGCAGACCTGGTGAATGCTTCTGGATATAGGACTGGTTTGGAAGGATATGAACTTTGAGGGGATCAGCTCAAGAGCCAATCTTTGATGATACTTTATATATATACAAATATACTATTTGTATATGTTGCCAATATCTCTCTTGAGATGCAGAAAATTCCCAAATGTAGAGGAAAGTCTGTATCTTCAAATGGGCCACTTGCCATCCCAGCTAATTGGTGTAGTTCAAAACACCTGGAAGTGCACTAGCTCTGCAGGTCCTGAAGAAGAATTAGAGGAGGGAATTCCCATGCTTCCCACACCCATCGCTTTCCTTGGCTCCATGGTAGATCCAGAGCCAATATGCTGGCAGCAGGGGTGGGCTGTGGCAGCTGTAGGTTAAGTGTAATTGCTGCCTGTGTGGATTAATCTAATAAACGTGCAATTATGCAATCATGACACTTGCGTGACTGTATTGTCTGCATGGTGTATGGAAATAATATGATGATTATAAAGTCATTATCCCACATAGCAGCGTGCCTGTGAAATCCAATGCCTTCCCTGCACAGTTGATAGCTATCTGCACTCTGTACAAGGGATGGCTCTCCCTGGAAGGTTGGTGATGTTTATTTACTTTTATCTGTTACCCTTCACTGTGAAAAATTTAACAAATTTCCTCAATTTAGACTTTAATGATTTTCTCTAACTACTGGCCATCTCTTGTACTGCAAAGAGATTTCCTACAAGATTTCTATTTTAACGTAGTTTTGCCATTGCTGCTGTATCAGTAGTGTTTTCCTGTCATCTTTCTGTTGTGATAAATGATTTCCAAATTGACAGCTGTTGCATACGTGCTTGGTTAGTGATTGGGAAGATCCATTTATGGACTGTATCTGAATTCTTTTACTTGGTCATGGCATCTGAAGAAAGGAAGGGCAGATAAAAGGTTTTCTGTAACGTTTTAAAATGAACTGTAGAATTTAATCAAATTTCTGTGACTTATCAAAATTAGTATATAGCAACATTTCTTGCTATAAGAAGTCAAAGAGAATCACTGTAATGCACAATTGACCGGACATGGTCATGCCTAATTTGTAGGCACAGAATTTCATTTATTTCAGTAGGACATCATTTACACATAAAATGATTGGTCATTTTATACAAAGGGTTTTCAAGATGCATTTTATATGACAAATGGTAATTGCTTAATATTTTCCCATTTCCTGAATTAAGATTTTCTGATGATTTTACTGTAAACAAGCTGCTGCCATTTGGAGCCCAGTGACTGTTTGGAGACTTACAGAAGCAAGTCCAGACTGAGAAAAATACCGTATGGGCTGAAAAGCAGTAAGTCTTTAAGAATGAGAGCAATCCTGTATTTAGAAGAGAGTCTCCAGTGTGGAGAGTATTGTGTGTATTTGACTTAAATTGGAAAAGAAGCAGGATGGGCATAGATGTATGGAGGGTTGATTTTATTTCAGCCTTGGTGATGTGTTGGAGCTTAACACCTTTGGGGTTCTGTGCTGCCAGGTGGTGGCATTGCTAGAGGATGTCTTCTGTCTGAAGTCCTTGCCTGCTGATTGTACCCTGCTCAGGCTGTGTGCAGCCAGTGCCAAGGACAGCACAATGGAGGATGTGTGGATGTAGCATCAGGGAGTAGGTACCACCTGGCCTGATGTGTCTAACCAAAGAGTTACTGTACAGGAGTGAGACCTGGTCTGCAGCAGACAGCTCTGTGGCAGCCTGGGTGCTTGACTCAGGGGCAGGCAGAAAAGCAAACACAATGTTATGGGCTATTAAGAGAGAAATAGGGAACAAAATGGAGAAACGCTGTTGTACCACCATATCTGTGTTGCTCCAGCACCTTGAATATCTCATGTAGTTTTGGTGCTTTTTTAGCAGAAAGAGTAGGATAGAGTAGGAAAGTCTTATGGGAGGGCTACAAGCAAGTTTGGGGCAGGGATCCAAGAGGTGCAAAGACAGGTCTGAGGCAAGCAGGGAGGGAATTAGGAAAGCCAAAGCTCAGCTGTAATTGAACTGGGGAGATAGATTTCTTCCTGCCATTTTGTCTGTATAGCTGTTGGATTCCCCTCCCTTATTCCTATCTGCTCCTCTACAAGGACACTGTTGACGGTGCCATGGGAAACAAAACTGCCCTTTCTTCTTCTGTTCTTTCCCTCCCTACACTGGTTTCTCCCCAGCTCAAGCCTCCACTTTATTCAGTGCTGTGCACTTCCCAGACTATCCCCCATGAAGCTGCCGTCCCAGTTGGGGTGCCTCACTGCAGAGCAGCTCTGTAGGGTGCTGGGGGTCTGTGAAAACCCACCTAGGCAGCACAGAAAAGCCATGCAGGGTCACACACCACATCTGCAATCAGTCTGACAGTGGCAAGAGCAGGTCTATGTTTCCAGACAGCACGGATGGGCTCAGAAACCTTCCCCAGCTACCCTCAGTCAGAGTCCCACCACACTCTGTGGGACAAATCAGACCCAAGTGGGCAATTTGGTAGTTTGCAATGGTGCATTTTTGTGGATGGTCAAATGTACCTTGGAGAGGAAAATTCTTGAGGAGAGCCACGTTTTATCTGAGTTTTATAATTGAGTTATTACGGAAGTGTGTAAAAAATGGGGGTTTAGAATAGAAGTGCTGACAGTAGAACAGCATGAACACAGCTGTTATAATATAGTAAATTTGTAAGAAATTGTATAGCTAACAAAGTAGGTCAACAGCTTCAGAGGAAAAACTGTTTCAGATGGCAGGCTACTCTATCTTAGAAATCTTGGTATTTTTTCAACATGAGAACAGAGATATTTTCCCTTCTGTGCTAATTCCTATCATTTTTGCTTTTAAAAATTTTCGTGCTGGAAAGTGGGGCTGACCTCCAACTGTGATTAAATACAAATCCAGCATGCACAGGTACAGCACAGTGCATCACAGACCAGGAGATGTGAGGATGACTGTTCTATGCCAGATCACAGGCCACACTTGCCAGGTATCCCCATGAGACAGTGGCCAGTAATGGCTGGATGTTAAGAAGGGTGAGAGGGCAACTGTCATTTGCAGCAGTTTTACCAGAGCAGTCTCCTAGACAGAAGCAACTCTCATTCCTTAGAGACTCTCTAAAGCAGAAGGGTTGCCTTTGTACCTAACAGTCCTTATGGTAACCACGAATTTGTCCAGTATCTTTGTGAACTTTTTCAGACCTTCAATACACTCCTGTGGAAAGCAATACTAGAGCTTGGGAAGGGACATATGACTTGACTTACCTAATTTCTTGCCCGCCTTGCCTACCTGGGCAATGCCTCTGTGCTCATTCTGGACAGCAAGTCCGTGCCCTGCCCTTGCTGTTTTTTGCTTTCCAGCTCAGTTTGGAGCTCTTTTTTCAGCTATGCTGGTTTCTGCACATTGAGGTGGGTTGTTCTTTTCCTCCACTTAGGTAATCCCTGAAGATCATCCAGCTCATGTCCTCCTATTTGCCCTTCAGAGCAGCTTCTGATAAGATGAGTTCTCCAAGAAGCAATTCATATATTTAGCACTGCATGTCATTTAAGCCTCTAAAGTGCTAGTAGTCTCGGTTTTCCTCAGGTATTCTCCTTTATTGTTGCTCCCTAAATGTGCCTTTGCCTGTCCTGTATCACGTTCCAGCTCTTGAAAAGACTGGTCCATCTCCCTTTAACTGGGGAGGCCCCAGGTCCCCAGTGCCCTCTGAGGGAGATGTGCCCCAGCAGTGATCAGAAGAGCAGGACATTTTCTGATAAACCAGAAGATGAATAAGAAAACTCCCCACTGATTTACAACTCAGAGCAAATTATTCTTCCCCTGTTTCTCTCATTCTTGGAAGGGTTTACATTGCTGTAAGTGAACTACCAACATTAGAGTTTCATTAGCTCATAATGAAGCTGACAACTGGAATACCTTCCTCAAACCCATTTGTTGCATCTCTGGTCCCTTGTGGTCCACCTCAAGTCTCCACTTTCCACTTTGCTCTCCTGCCCTGCTTGCCCATCTGGCTTACAGCCCCACGTAACTACTTAGTCAGACTCATTGGGTTTGGTGAATGATAGTGTCAAACTGTTCTAGGGGACAAGGTTAATCCAAATACTATGTACAGCCATTAGACTTTCTGTAAACACTTTTTTGTGTTTGCCTTAACAAATATTGCCGCACAAATGTGGCACTTCTCAGTCTCTCTATCCATCTGCAACTCTGTTTAGATTCCAGTGCCTCGATCTCATCTTCCTTGTCCTATTTTGCTTTCTTTAGTCTGCTTCTGGCATAAAGGTTTTGAGGTGCTTTTCTTGCCCTCTTTTAACCTTCTTGTGTATTTCCATTGCCAGCCAATTTGTTGCTTTGAGATTGGCTGTTGCTGCTGGGAAGGTTCAGCAGTGATTCCTGCCTGGCTCAGAACAGTGTATTTATAGGTACAGTTGTTCTTGGGAACCTCCAGTTCTGAACACACATAAATACCGTGGTACTTTGACTGACAAGTTTGTTGCTTAATGGCATCGTTTCCATAAGGAACAAGATTGGGACTATGGGTAAGATTTTAAGAAATTCTGCCTTCCCTTCTCAGAAGTGATCTATTTAATGAGGAGACAAAATTCAGCTGGTTTTTGATGGGTTAAAGACTCAATGTTGAATTCATTCATGACAGTGACACTTGATTGCTCTGTGGAGCCCAGGATCTTACAATGATTTGGGCTGTTTAAGCAGCATCCTATTTAATTCAAACTTTTTATTGAAGCATTTCAAAACATCTAGTATTTTATGACAGAGGAAACAACCTTTGTTGTCTTTTCTATGTTGTGGCATGAGTGTGTCATGCCATTTTGAAACAATTTCTTCTCAAAACAAATTGATCTATATTTTAAACAAAATTAATACTGCAGGATTTCCAATTCTTATTTCTTATGTTGGCAGTCCTTGGATTGCTTTCATATCTACACAGCTTTTTTTTTCCTTTTTTTTTTTAATAAACTGTAAACTGCTGTAATTTTGTTATGTGGTACGAAAATTCTGTTCTCCGTGAATAATATTCTTACGATTCCCGTCTTGTATGATACCACAATCTGGGGCCTGAATATTTCAATGAAATATGTCTGTTCTTTGCAGAAGCTAATGCCAGTGTTTTGGTTTTTTTGAGTTTTGTAATAAGCCTATGGTTTTTTTGCACAGAAATGGACCCAGATGTGACTTGTAGTGCCAGTCTCAAAATCTGAATTATTCCATGTTTGAGTCACTTATTTTCATGCTGACTTGCAGTTAGATGTTCACACTATTTTTTCCTTGGCTTACATAACCCTTATCTAGGCAGCTGACATTGCAATCTAAGTTGCTGTGGTACTTAGCAAGGAGTGGAAAAATGATTGGAATGATATGTTTTAACATTTCAGAGTCACAGGATGTTCAGCTTATGCTGAGTAACTTTATTGATAACAAGAAATGTTACTGAAATACTGACCCTCTTTTTAATAATACAGCAAAGTCATGCTATCATGTGCTACTATGTTTTACCAGTAGAGAATCGGAAAAATTATTTACTCCTACGTGTAGTAAATAGGTACTGTTATTCAGAGAAAATAAAATAGTAAGAATTGAACCTCTTCCTTGCAGTGAAATTAATGTTGCACTAACAACTGTGTTTCAACTTAATGTTCTTTCCTTTGGTTTTGTATTTGCAAAGAAGTTTGTTCACAGAGGATGCAATTTTATCTACATGATATACAACAGGTAATGAAAGACTAATATTCAATACATCTAGTACAAATAAAGTACTAGACTTGACTCATCAACATGAACAAGCATTTTGGCTGCATATAAGTTTTAAAGGCAGGCAGGCAGTGGCTGATAAAGAGCTTAATAGAAACCTTACCAAAGTTGTGAGTGAGTCAGTAAACCGGGACCATTCTTGCCCAGACCATCTGCGTCAGGGGCTATGAGCAAAATTAAATACTTGTTTTTGAACTGAACACTCCTTTGCAATGTATGGAGAATATAATCTTTCATGTGTGAAGGCCTTGAGCTCAGTCTTAATCATCCATCACTTCACACTGCCCAGCTGGAAAGCAGCTTTGCAGAAAAGGACCGGGTGGTCCTGGTGGGCACCAAGCTGGCCATGAGCCAATAAACCTGCACTTCCCAGAAAGAAATTCAGTGGTATCTTGGGCTGTATTAGAAGTATTACCAGCAGGATGCAGGAGGTCATCCTTTCCCTCTATTCAGCACTTGCTAGGTTGCACCTGGAGTGCTGTGCCCAGTTCTGTGCTCCCAAGTGCAAGACAGACATGGACATATTGGAAAGAGACCAACAAGGGGCCACAGTTGAAGGGACTGGAGCATCTCCCGTGAGGAACAGCTGAGGGAGCTCAGACAGTTTAGCCTGGACAAGAAGAGGCTTATGGAGATCTTACCAGTGTGTGTAAATACTTAAAGGTACTGGCTCACTGCTGTAGAAGGGACAGAACTCAAGAGTGGCTAAGAAAGGGTGAAAATTAATTTTGAAATTGTGAGTATCACTGAATTGTATGAAACTAATGAATCCCTGTTGTTTGGAAACCTGTACATGTCATGTTAGAACCTGTGTTTGTGGCTAGAGTGTGTGTTAATGCTGCCATGGGCAATGGACACTCCACTCATCTGATATTGTACTGAAGTGTGGAGTTTGAGTAGTACTTAATCAGTAATAATCACAATCAAGATTGAATTTTAATGTAGTTTAGGATAATTAGTCATTTATGAAATGGCTTTGGTTGGGGGCATGTGAAATGTCTGACAGCACAAAGCTGTGTTCTTCTAAGATTCATTCAAGAACATTTGGCAGATTATTTAAATGAGCAGTTTTTGGCCTGTAGCTCATTTACAAATGGATTTTGTGCAAATCTGTGATGGGTCATGTGTAGGTTGGGAGGGGTTTATGTTGTCAGTGTCTGATAAATTTCAGTCAGAGCTCTGAATGATGATATGCCAAAGTACCCATACATAGTTTGTGTCAGAGGAGTCGTATCCAGGTTCTTTGCATCCCTAGGGTGCTGCGAGGAAATGCAGCAGAACAAAGCAGAGATCCACTGAGCATTTTTGAAAAACCATTTGGATCTGCTAATGGCTGCTAAAATGAAATTTTGCAAATACATTTTTGTGGGACTGATGAATTTGTGAAAATAATTCCATGAAATCAATTGAGAGACTGCCAAAAAGGACACTATGGAAGTTGGGAAAGTGTTCAAAGATATTTGAATAGATGCCCAAATGTAACCCATGTGACCTAGCAATAAAAGTACTAGGAGTTAAGGAAAACAGGTAGTGTATGTGAACAAGGATATGCAAAGTAACCAAGGTAAAAAAATCCTTATTTTTATAGCATAAACATTGAGATTATTGCAGACTGAAACGATAATGGGAGATAAGTGTGTGCAGAAAGGCAGCCAGTGGAGTGTGTAAGAGACGGTCCAAAGATCCCTCATTTTGCTGGTGCATTATTGGTATTGTGTTTGCAGTGTCTGCTGGGGAATGGATATGTTTGCTGAGTGAGATGCCACATACAGCACTTGTCTGTGCTTGTTCTGAGAGAAAATTATACCATATTTCAGAAAAAAAAGTCTTCTAACAGGGATGAAGTGGCCTTCTGGCCTCAGAAATCAGATGATCTCCCATCTGGTCAGCTGCAATGCAATTTTGGGAAGTTTTCTACGCTGGCTAGAATTTTGGCTGAAAACATGAAGTGAGCATTCACTGCAAACATGAACCACTGCAGTCCTCATGGGTCAGGGAGATGGTAGATAATGCTGTAAAGAAACAAAGACTGAATGCCTCTGCTTGGCCCACAACCCCCAAATTGTTGTGGAATCAAGTTCGTGGAAAAAAGGATTATATAGGGCATTAAGATCTTGCAATAGCAAGATCAAGGAAAAATGTGAATCAATGGGTTGAAAATTACTGACTTGTTTTGAAAAGACATTTTTTCTATTATGGGTAAATTGGTTTTTAAGGTTTTAAACTTTTTTTGGACCCTGTGTAAGAAGAAAAGCTACTAAGAACTTGCTTTGCTAAATAAAATCTCTCTTATTTTTCTCTGTTGGAATATTTGAGTAAACTCTCAGTGTGTTCTTTAGATCTTTATTTCTCTCAATTTTCTTAAAATATTTCATTTAGAAGTTTAGTGGATTGAATAATGTCTACTTGAAATGAAAAACTGAAACCTGCTGCTCCATAAGTGCAGAGAAGCAGTGCTTTGTTTGCATTTTCCAGATATTTTCAATTTTTTCTAAATAAGAATGTGAAAGTGGATCTGATGCTGTGAAAATCAGATGTGTCTTTGTTCATCTGCTGGGAAATGCTACAGTGGAATTATTTTTGACCTGTTCTGAAGGAGGAGTGTGGAGATAGGCACAGAGATCGTTTGGAGCATGCATGTTTCTGAGGCATCTGAGGCTGGAGCCTTTCCCTGGGAACCAGCTCTTCGATTGTGTATTCATATGTGCTTCAAAGGACCATAGAAGAAGTAGTAGAGTTTCGAGGATTTTATATTTATTTTTATTTTTAAAATCATGCTCAGTGTAATCCAATTTGTCTTGTCTGTCTTCGGATTCATATAGGGCAAAGGCAGTGACGTGGGTGAGGCAGGCAGATATTAACTTACCTCTCATTTAAAAGTAGGGATATCAAACAGATGTTTTAAAGTCATACTTCAGCATCTTATCTAATTTTTATGGTTAGTTATTGCTGTAACTACCTCAACTAGAAAGGAAAGAGAGAATTGATATCGCTTCTAAAATCAGTGAGCCATTAAATAGGTGACAATAACTTGATATAAACATAGAATATTTATTTGGCACACAAAATGCCTCTAGAGAACATTACCATTTCAGGCTGTTCTCTAAATGGCAAGTGTTTATCCCTTGCCAATGAAGTTCAAGGGCAGCCAGCCCTGATGGGATCACCCCTGCCCTGCTCCCGTGAGACATGGATTGTGTCTCTTCCTGGGTGTTTTTTGTGTCTGTGCTTGCTTTTGTGATTTTGTTTTTACTTCTGTGTGAACAGGTGGGGCCGTGACATTCTGCCAAATTATACCAATTGATGTAAATGCCCCCACCTTATTTTGCTGAGCAGGATTGGTTTTCTTACACTGCATTTTCAGGTGTGACTTCACTGTCATGCATAACACAAGGAACAGGATCTCTACTGCACTCTGCCAGAGAGGCCTTTATAGCCTGGCTGTGAGCAACAGCTTGGGTTTGGTTTTCTGGTTGGTTTGTCTTTGCTTTTTCTAGCTGATATTCTTCCTTGTCCCACGTGCCACCTGTAATAATTTCTGTTTTTATAGCACTGGAGAGCATCTGTGCCCACAGAGGGTGCTGAGCTGGCACCATACTTTGGTTTACATAGTAGAATACATTTCCATGTTGAGCTTGATATTTCAGGGGAAAAAATTCATCTGGACAAAGAAAAATAAGACAAAGTATTGAGGCGGCAAATGGAAGCACTATGGCTTGTCCAGACATACGGAGTTGACGGAATCAAGGGTGGATCTCGTGGTATCTGAACCACTATGACCTGGTGGCCTGACCACGTAAGATTATGTTCACAGCAAGTGCTGTCTGAGGTTGTTTTCTGTTCCTGATTTTTGCATTGGTGTGCCTGTTTTACTCCAAGTTCACAAATTGGTTTCATATTGATAATAATTGCGGGGTTTATGTTGTTCTTAGTTGAAGTACTGAAACTGTATATTATGCAGCCCGATCTTCTAGAAGTGAGACAAGACAGTATAACCAAGACTTAGAACTGAAATCACATGCAATTTAGATTGATCCTTTCCCCCCCAGAAAATAAGAATTTTAACCTCTCAAAACTGTTTACATGAAGATAGACAAAAATGCATCATGCAAAAAGAAAATCATATAAAGATAATATTATATTTCATTCTCCTACAGTGCTGAATTTTCAAAGCCTTTCCCCCTTGCCCTGAAAGCATTTTCTCATGTGTTTGTTGTGCTCTGTTGTTGAAAATCTACCCTGGGAACATCCAGAACCCCTCTATTAAGTTGCCAAATGATTTTAGCAATCTTATTTTCCACATCTGCTTTTTTAACCTCTTTGAAAAGCAGCCAGGCCTGTGAAAAGAAGTCATGAATTGCAAATGTGTGTGTCCCTGAAAGTTACCTCACATTTTAAACCTATCAGTGCTGTTCTGGCAGGGTGCAAACAGTGCCTGCACTGAGTGATGCTTCTAGCAGCCTGGTGCTGGGGGTGACGGTGCAGCTGCAGAGCTCTGCAAACAGTGTGGCTCAGGTAGGAAAATTCACCACAAAGGGCATCTCTGGTTAAGTGCTCGTGTGCTGGAGTGACCTTAGAGATGTGTTGCTTTTAGCATCTATTTCTCTTGCTGCTTCTACTCAGTCTCTGGTCTTCTCAGGGAAGATTTTCAAGTGTTTTTTTTTCAGATGCTGGGTTTACAAATGTTAAATGTTTAATGTAAAGTTCCAGCTCAGCACTACTTTCCAGTATGATTCCTTCCAACCAACACCCTCATTTTCTTTCTGTGTCATGAGATGATACAATGATGGCCAGTCAGCCCCTGTAGGACACAGCAGAAGACATGTATGCCCACAATCCCTCTCTGCCACCATCAAGGAGCAAAGGAACAAGATGTAGGACCTGAAAGTCCCAATTACAGCTGAAATGGGCATGTTGGTCACCTCCACTGCCTGCCCAGAACCCCATTCAGAGCTCAGAAAGCATAAACCTCTCCTCTTGCAGAGTTGAGTGTTGTGCCTTTTGGTATGTTGGGACAAAGAAATTGCTTCTCCACTTCTTACTGTGACTGTTGTGTGATATAAACCTGTGCTGTGGCTGGTAGATGATTCATCAAGCTGCAACCATAATAACCAAAATTCTTCAGGTCTGAAAGCAGCTTTGACCTCTTTATTACTGTACGGATATTATTAGTACTGTACAACTAGTACTAGCATGTACATTAGTAATTAAGAAGTCAGAAATGGGGAGATGTGAACAATAGTCCAGCTGTTTGACAGAAATAACTCTTAAGATCAGTATGTATTTAGATGCTTCTTTACTACTTAAATTGCTCTAATGAATAATGTTCTTGTGGTAGAGTTGGCTCATTAGCTAACGAAAATTCTTTGGGAAACCCCCAGGAAGAAGAAGAAGAACTTTTTCTAGGCAAAAATTAAATATTGATTATTTTTAATGCATGAAATTAGACTTAATCATACTTTAGGAAATACATAATGTTTCCCAGAAATAATTTAAATCCCAGTGCTGTTTTTTGTACAAGGTGGTTTCATCCTGAAATGAGTTGCAGTACAATAGACGTTATTGCCAACGTATAATTTGTGAAATTCAAAAAAGTGTTAGCATATCATTTAGATAATGAAACCTTTACACCCATCTAGATTGTAAGTACCAACTTGAGCAGAGGAAATGCTATTTCAGTGCTATTATATTAAATTACATACATTTGCTGGGGGGTTTAGATGGCTGTATATTTAATTTACAAGCTTTTCATTCCAAGCTTTTTATTTTTTCTTAGCAATTAAGTGGTTTTAAAGACTACTGATAGTACTGTTAAAATCAAGTGCATATTCACAAGGTTGACCAAAGTCTGAATGATCAAAGTAGTCAATAAAAACAAATAATTTCCTAGATACTTTTAATAGCTATTTTTTCTGAATATTTTAATTGCACTTTCCTCTTTTGAGCCACCATCACTCTCCCCCTCTTCCCCCTTTGATTTAGGAGCAGCAGCTGGATATCTTGCTGCAAGTGGAGGGAAGAGGGAGGAGTGAAGCACGCAGCAGTCTCTGGCTGTGGCAGTGCTGGTGAGAGGGGTCGGCCAAGCCCTGCCACACGTTCTTCCATGGACAGCTGAACTGCTGGGTCCATTCAGCTCCACCATCTACTGAAGGCTTTTTGCTTGGGGGTTATCACAGAGCAGCTTCGTGGTCTGATTTGCCTATTCAGTGCCAGGATTTGTCTGGGAGCTGCTGCCCAGATGTTGCAGTGGGGGCACATCTGGCTCCCAAAGGACACACCTGTGGGGTTGTGTGAGTCACAGCCACCCATGGGGAACACACAGCTCTCGTGCTGCCATCTGCCCTCGCCAGTCATCACGCAGTCCTGCTGCGTGGTCTGAGTCATGGGGTCTCACATGTTCAGTAAATGCAGGGTTTCCAGGTACAGCTGACACTGGTTTGGTCTGTTGTTTGCAGCGCAGTCTGGTAGTCTTACAGGAAGCTTTGGAAAAGATCTGTGAAAGATGATACATTTTCATATATCGTGTGTCGAAGTCTTGGAAAGTACTAGGAGCTCAAAACTGAAGAGGTAACTTGTTGAGTGTTTTCTGTAACTATTGGATTTTAAAATATGCTGGTGATAGATGCCTAAGGAAAAAAAAAGCAAAACAAAGGGTTCAGGAGTTAGAGTCTGCAGAAATATTTGTAAAGTGCTGGGAGATTCTCACACACAATTGTGAGAATTTGAAGCAGGTTTTGTTTAATTGTAAGGAATCTCTTCATGGCTGAGTTTATTTTTATGGACTTGCTGCATTGTTTGCTTGTTGAAAATAGTTTCTGAAGGTAAAGCTGAAGCTTGTAGAGTGGTAGAAAATTTTCAGCTTAGGGAAGAAGGGAGGAAAGTTTCAGCTTTGCTCAACCCTCCAACTCCTTGGGCTTTTCAAATTAATTGCCAGTATTGGGGGTCCTGGTGTCATTGCATGCTGGTTCCAAAAATGGTAGATATTTTTGAGATGCCTGCACCTGATTTAATGGGTTTTATGCATGTTGAATGTGAGTAGTTTTCTTGGAGCGATTTATGATTATAGTCTGTTCCATGAGCCTCTGCTTTATGCTCAAAGTTGAGCATAAGGTTGCTCAAAAGGTTGCTCAACCTTTACTCCAAAGGTTGCTGTATCTCAAGGCCTGGGCCAAGGTCTGTGTAGGACCAGGGAGGGAGGATCTTTGGGCTTTTTGGCAGGAATTTTTGAAGCCTCAATGCTCAAGTGCTCTGTGGTACAGTTCAGTTTGGTTTTGCTTGGCCAGCTTGGTTTTGTTGGCCCTGGCAAAAAGCTTTTTTCCCTTCCCAGCTTCCCTTCTCACAAAGGAGAAGCAATCTTTCAGCTGCCTTGAGGTGAACAGAGGAGCTGCTGGTCTAAGGCCAGAGGAGCGGGACTGGTGGGAGCAGGGCTGGCCTGTTCCAGCCCCAAACCTCGGAAAGCCAAACCAGCAAGAGAAAACACACCAAGAGGCTCCAGCCCAGCTGCCCAGCTGCTTCGTCTGCCGTGACAAAGAGGTTGACGCCAGAGAGTCACCAGGTTTTTGCCTCTTGCTCGAACTCCTTCATGGAAGCTCCACTTCTTCCGATTGAGAGCCAGCCCCATTTTGCACCACGGGTCAGGAAGGGCTATGTCTTCAACATTTTCCCCATTCTTCAGGCAATTTTGGGCCTTTTTTCCTTTGTGTGTGTGTGTTCCTCTGTGTGCATGTGTGTGGGGTGAGTTCTGATAGTTCGGTGTTCAGCAGTTATTTACTTTTCTTCCTTGCCTCATGGGCATTCTGTTGTTAATAAACCACTGTGTTGGTATTTTTTTCCACTTTCCTCTATTAGTATTCATTTTCTGTTAGTGGAGGGTGATTGTTGAAACCCTTTAGAAGAGACTACTCACTTCAGAATGTCTTCTCTTAAATTTGTCTCAGAACTGAGACAGTAGTGTTAGTGTGTGTTCCAGAAGAACTAAGAGTTCAAGACTGCCCCCAAATAAACTTTGAAGAATGAATGCAGTAAGTATTCTTGCTGTTTTAGTACCAGAACCACGTGATATGTCTGTGCCTGCTCATATTCTGGTGCTATGTTTGCCTTCCAATGCTGTTAAGAGCCCAGCTTGGAGGTATCATGGCACTTCAGAATCTGCTTGAGTAGGAAATGGTCTATAAAATGAGAAGGACCTAATGGATACTGTGTATTTCCATAATCGTCATGAACTGTCAGTTTGAATACGGTTATTTCTGTTAGTATCATTGATGTGCTGTCAGCATTTTTTTAAGTCATCTCCCCTTCTAAGGAGGGATTTCCTTCTTTCTAACAGCTAAAATAATTTTGAATCTTAGCACAAACCACGGCACTTTGTTTGAGGTCATTAATTTTTATTTTATTTGGAGGACTGTAAGGTGGTCAAAAGATTGCATCAATAAAGCAAACAGAGTGTGCAGAGATATTTCAGGAAAGGACTTGTTCCTGTAATTTCAGGCTTCCAAGAGAAAAGGAGTGATTTGCAAGGATACACTTTCCTATTGTCAGGGTCCGCTAATGGGTGCGGGGCCCTGATGGTTCGTTTTAGGGATCTCAGAGTACAAAAGACACAACAGGGGACAAAAATCAGTATTCTTGAACAGAAATGCACTTTTATTGAGTGCCAACTTCAGTATTGCGATAGAGGGGAAGGAAAAGAGAATGAAAGGATGAAGAAAAGGAAAAGATAAAGTCTGGGATTTTATAGCTACCAACAGGAATGGAGCCCTCGTGGTTCTCAGGCCAATGGAACCTTCGTAGAAAGGGGGGTAGGAGTCCTCGTGGTCCTGGTCCAGTGGGTCCTCCATCTTGCCGGGGAAGATCTTCGAAGAAGCCTCGCTTTGAGACTGAATATATAGGTCTTTTCTGAATCGAAGGCAGCTGGCCAGAGCAAAGGTGGGGGGGTGAGTTCGTGGCCCATAGGCAATGGGGGAACAGTGCAAGCCTGATCTGTTCCATCTCCAGCACAGGTGGTTATAGCCATGTACCGTGGCTTCCATTGTTTCCTGGCACCAACCAGGGTTGCCAGTTCAGTTTCGTACAGGCTCCAGTGAACACAACCTGCAGACAGAACTTGGCAGACATCCCACCTCAGCCAGGCCAGGGCCCCCCCCCCCCCCGGCCCCCCCCCCCCCGGTGCTCCCAGAGTCTCAGTCTTTGGGGTCTCAGTTCTTGGGGTCTCAGTTCTCAGAGACGGTCGTGAGGCAGAATCAGGGATCTTCGGACTGACTCTTACACCTATTCATACTCCAAGTTAATGCATTGCAGTGTTCCATAGTCAGTCATCAGTGCTCAGTGCTGATGGAGAATGAAAATGTTGGGAAATAAATGTGGAGATACAAAGGCGTTTGTCCAAAGATGCACAGTGGATTGAGAGAGCTTCTGGTGTGTAATCACGCCATGGACCCTCATGTGGTGTTTTATCTTTGAGCTGTGTACTCAGCTGTGAGCCCTGGGCTTGGTCCATCCCTTCCTCCTCCTCTTCTTCATCCACAGCTGCCAGTGTCCTGGTGCTTGAAGCCAAAATGTGGCTGCTGACACTGCTCAGGTGATAGAAGAGGGAGCTTGGGAATGGTCACCATGGATTTGAAGAGAGAGCATGGAGATGACAGACACACACATGGCTCATGCCCTCATGGCTGTTGGGCAGGACCATCCTCTGCTATGCAGAGACATTTTGGAGAACTTTCCATCCTGATTTGTCTGTTTGATCTTTGTTTTGTTTTGTTTTTTTGGGGGGAAGTTGTGTGTGAGAATGAATTGGGAAATAAAACTGGCTCCTGCAGAGCACACTGAGTACATCCAGTCTGTCTGGGCAGAGCACCATTGGTGAGTATCTTCAAAGAAGGTTATTTTACTTGCTTTTGAACCATCTCTGTAGTTGGTCATAAAGAGTTTCTGACCTTATGTCAAAAATCCACCTACGGAGCTTCCAGTGCTCCCAGAGCAACAATGTAACAGAGGCTGTAACAATGCGAGAGGAGGAACTTCAAAAAGGTCTTGAAAGGGTTTTGTGAAGTGCATTATGATGGATTGTTTGAAGCTGTTAGAACTGATCTTTAATAGTTGCACCCTTTAAAAGCTCCTGAAATCCATTCATGTTTACAAGATGAGACATGAATTTCAAAAGTCTTTTTTTCTCCTCTTCTTCATTTTAGTTCCTACGTTAATAGGCATGGTTCCTGTGGAGAGATGAGCATTGATCATCTCAAGAGGTCAATAATATGTCTTTAATGTGAACTGTAAGGATAATCACCTCTGCTGAAATTCACCTTGACCCAGAAGATGTGTGCAAAGCCCTCACATTCGGGTAGTCCAGTGCAACCCCCCTGATTTCTTTAGGATAATCTTGCTCAAAATGCCTGGAATGGGCTGGGGAGGGAGCACTGCCAGGTTAGTCAGGTGGGAGACTGATGCATTTGGGTAAAGTACAAGATAGTGTTGCTAAAAGAAATAATAAAGGTCTCCAGAAATGGGATATCTAAGACATATCACACCTTTGGGCTGGGTTTCATAGAATAAAGGGAGAAATTTGTGTAAGTTTAGGTTCATTTACTAAAACTGTGGAAAAAGAAATCAGCCTTTTATATGTAGAGGTATTGTTTCCAACAGTAGCTGAAGGTGGCTCATTAAGCTTGCTGGTACAAGTAGGCCTTTGAGAAGTGGGTTACTTAAACTGTAGGAAAATTACTGGAAGTAAACTATCCACTATTATGAAAATCCTTTACAACTTTATTATGGAATTTAAAAATAACTTTAATAATCTTCAATGTTTGGCTTCAGGTATTTGGCAGACTGACTTGAACACATTTTTAAGCAAGTATTTTGCATGTTTGTGTTATTATCATAATTTGCAAATGAATAGTTGGAATCTTGTTTTGTGGTAGCATCGATTAATAAAACTTGTTGTACCTTGAGACAGCACTGACAGCTTTTAAGAAGACAGGGTGTAGAACCAATATTGCAAGAGGAAAGCTAATTACTATTAATTAAAGGTAGGCAAAAATCATGAACTTCAGGTCACAATCTAACAATGTCCCCAAGGCTTAAGGCTTTTTCATTAAAATGAAGTTTCAGTAAAGCAAAACTGATTCTGCAAAGAAATCTGGTAGTCTTATCCATAGTTCCTCAAGCAAAATTCTCATTAGCTTCACTGTCATGAGCATGCAGACTGTGGTTCATAAGCTAAAAAGTGTAAATATTATTTGCTTTAAATTTTTGTCCTAGATCTAGTAACTTTGACACTAGGAATAACTGATTTGAGAAGGTGACTAGAGAGCAAATATTTATTGTTCCTCATTATAAAAAACCCAGAAGGCGCTTAGTGAGGACTGAGGCAGCAGACTTAAAATAAGTAAAAGCAGTTTGTTTTAGACAAGAATGAAGTTAAATTGTGGTGCTCATTGCTGCTGCGTGTTATGAAGATCAAATATATATAGGGGTTAGAAGTTCATCGGCTGGGTTAATGGGGGATAGATATGTCAAAATCTCTTAAATACGGTGCTCTGAATCCAGCTCCTGCTTCTGGAAGTCCCAGGGCCAGTATTTCTGGAAGTGGGGAGGCTGAGCCAGTCCGTGTCCTACCCCAGCGACCCTGGCAGAGTCCTGAGACCGGACACCTATAGGTGGGCAGCACATCCCCGTGCATGGAGCTGAGCCCTGCACAGCTCAGTGCAGGGGTGCTAAAGGTTCCTGTGCAGCTCCAGTCTGGGTGGCTTCCCCGCCATGAGCTGTCAGCTGGATGTTTGCCGGGGGCTGGCAGAGAGAACACAGCTCCTGCTTAGAGCGGATGGTTGGGAAGGGAGTGTTTCGGTTTGAATTGGTCTTGAGAACTGATGTGTTCAGCTTCAGCTGAGACAGTGTGCATTTGTTAATTTCCACATGTCCTTACTAATGCTTTTCAAAGGTTTCATTTACAGAAAATGTTCAAATTCTGGGGAAAGTGATGTTGGGGCACTGTATCACTTTAATTATGTCTTCTGCAATAATTAGCTTATTTAGGTGTAGGAATTTACCTCTCTATACAAACACAAATATTCGGATGATTTATTGGTGAAGAATACTTTGACAAGCTGTCACAAGGATTTCAGCTTTTTTACATGTCTTCTATTTTGGTTGCTTCTGTCAAGAGGATTTTTTAAACATGAACAAAATTCTGTTAAATGGGGCAGATTTCTTTCCAGAAGATAATTTTAAATGTTTAGTTAGATGTAGTGGTTTTCCTCCAGCTGTCACTGCTTTCTTGTTCCTACATTCCTGAGAAAAGATTTTAAAAATAATTAAGTGTGAGTGCATCTGTATCAGCCTTTTTTTGCAAGGGCTTTTGTTTATTTAAATTTGTCAGCTTCTCGGGTTTGTACTGCAGACTCTGCACCACATTGTTTCCCACAGGTCACAGAGTGGAGGATTATTGTTCAGTCCTCACCCTTAGAGTGTGTTTTGGAGAGGCAAAGAAAAGGGCTGATAGACTACGAAGTCATGCCACAGATGCCATGTATGGGATTGTCAGATGAGTAGTGCAAGCTACCTAGCTCCTCAGTTGCTTTGGAGGAGGGGGGATAAACCCTGACTTGGTGTCCATCAGCAAGACCATAGGCATGTCACCCAGAGCCCTGATAAATATAATGGATTTAGGCTGAAAATGCCTCTGATGGAGGTATATCTCTGTAGACATGGAGCTGTAAGGCAACAGGGAAGAGAACCTAGAGCAGTAAAGCCAGGGCATAGCATTGAGTTGAATTCCTCAGCATTCTCTGATTTGGAAAACAGAAATCAAAAGGCAAAAAATACATAAATTTCAGTAGCAGTGTTGTTAGTTGAGAAGTGTTGCTTACCCTGTTCCAGTGAGGCTTAGATGCCTGTGCTTGGAGTAGTTCCATAATTCACTTCTGCAAATTTTCCTGAGGGAGCCAGCAGGAGCATCCCTCGCCTTGCTGTATCCAGAGTAGTCATGGCTGGTCAAAGCACAGGCACTGGGAAAGCTGCTTAGAGTCAAGGGGGTTCCCCACAGCTCTCTGCAGGCACTTCACTGCAGGAATTTGGCTGCCCCTTTTCTTCTCCCTGTCAGGAAGAAACTCACCTTTGGGGCTAGTATGGGAAGGAGCAGGGAGGGCAGAGTGCTCACCCTCGAGTGCAGGAGGGTTTGTACCATGTCAGAGCAGTGCCTTTCCCTCATCTGCAACAGAAAAATATTTCCCTCTTGGTGCTTTTGGCACTACTTGACTTGGTGTTTGGGAGCTGGTGACCACTGTGGAGAGCACTTGTGGAATCACACAGGCATGAACAATTAATCTTTTAAAAGGTCTGTTGCTTGGCAATGTGCCAGGGAAGCTAGTGTAGCCCTACTATATAATATCAATTTTTAATGATGAGAACTTTGCTAAATTCAGCCCTTGATAAATCTTAGAGTTGGGTTTTCAAAGTTTAAAATCGAACATAACCCAATTATTTCAGTATTTGATTAAACTAAACTGCCACTTTGGTAAAGTGTTTAAATAAATCAGTATTAATATATTTTTCTACAGTAAATAAAGTTATGTCTGTATAGTTCAGATATTAATATTCACACAGAGCTCTTGGAAGTGAAGCAGTGAAAGTTTGCACAGAACATATATTAACTTACAGAAAAAAATATTTTATTGATCTTTAAAAGGATTATGATCATGGTGGTGATGACTGAAAATGCTGTTTTTAGAGCAGTGAAACCAGTATCTGTAAATATGTTTTAGGAAATCTATTGTATTTTATTCTGTGAACTCTGAAGAACCACCTGCTGTAAACACCTGGGGGCTGACAGACTCTGGGAGTTGATGTCAATGGGCTTTTTTCAGGTTGCTCTGCTGGCATTGGCACTGGCACTGCCAGGAGACTTTAAAGTCAGTTCTCAAACACAAAATAGTTCTTCACCCAGTGAGGCTTCCTGGCTCCAACTCTATCAGTGCCCTGCCCCATTTGTGTGCAGTGATATCCCCTCTCCAATGGAACCGCATCCCTTTGCCCCAGCAGGAACCTACCAAGTGGCTGGATCAGCTTTGAAATGCATCTTTGTAAGAGAGCTGAGTACCAGGGCCTTAATATGCAGTTGAGTGCTCATGCACGAAGAAATAATTCTAAAAAGTGAGAATTAGGGACTGTTATGTCCTTCAGAGCCACCTGCAGAATGCTTGAAACCTGCTCTGTCAGAAGCCATCAGCCAGAGGTGGCCCAAGGCCTGTGCAGTTTGACCTTGGCTGCCTGTGGAGTATAAAAAGGGCACAACCAGCTGAACTCTGTGTAAAGATTTCTGAGCTGTCAGGAATTCACATGCTGACTTGCTTTCAGTTGCTCATCTCCCAGCTTGTTTCAACAGGTCTTACTAGAGACATGATCTTCTTGTTAAGCAAATCATAGGCCTTCCAGAAATGCCATGAAAGGCAAATCAAGGTATTTTCATGAATTATTTCATTTTTCCAGGCTCATAAGATTCGGGAAATTAGATCCTTAGTTCTTCAGTTCATGGTAATCTGAAGAAGTGGGCTTTGCTCATTACCTTCAGCTGGGCTCAATTAAGCCATTAGTAAAAAGAAGAAGAAGACAATAGCAAGAAGACAATACCCCAGAATGTGAAAACTAGCAGTGCTTTTGGATCTGTCTGTCTTGGAGCCCTTGTCTCTAGTGTCACAAAACATGTCTTTATTTCCAGGAGGTTTACTTTGTGCTCCCAGGAGCAGCTTTCTACCATGCAGAGATTCTGGGTGTGTTGTGCTTGTTTGAGGCTTCAAAAGTCTGTTCTGAAATCTTCCACATTTCAACCTGTGCCTGTTTCAAGCTGCTTGACCTGATGTAGCCCATACCCAGGATACTGTGGTACTCTGTCCTTTTTAAATTTTATCTGAAGTTCCCCACTGAAGTGTGAGAAAACATCCATCTTCTGAAGCTGGGCGTGATTCTCTCTGTAGCTGCCCATTAAAGGGACATCTTCATCCCAGGATGCTGCTGGAGTATTCTTTGAAAAGAGACTAAAAGTTGGAAAATAACAAGAGATACTCAGTGAGCCCACTAATTAGAGGTGACAAAGGAAAAGTACAATACAGCAAAACTGCACAAATCCAAAAAACTGGGTCTTTCTCTGATTGGTCTTATTGAGAGGGTGATAAAACTATTTCTCAGAGTGGGAGATTGAGAGACTAATGTGTCATTACATTCAACTCAAGAGATAAAAATTCTTGTTGCTTTTTAGAACATGTCCAGTCTCAGCTCTTTTCTTATGTAGACTTTTATGCTTAGTGCCTGCTTAAAGGCATTTTTTCCCTACAGGTTTATACCATTTCTTTTACTTCCTTGGGCCATCAGGTGTAGTCATGCTGGATGAGGTTTCTTACCTGGCCTCCTATGCTGTGCACATATGGATGAGAGGCTTTTTACCTTAAAAACCAATTCACTCCTGCAGTTTGCAGGTGGGAGTAGAAAGTCCCAGAAGACTAGAGCATGGAACTGCTTGGTTCCTGGGTGTGTTATAGAAAGAATCTCCTGAAGAAGTGTGTAACTTGGCTTTTTGTGGTTGATTTAGGAAATTTCAGCGTCTGATATTTCTGTGAGAATTCCCCTATTTCATAGCAGGGGACCTGGAGACATGTTTGATCCTTGAGATCAGCTATATGTGCTGCTTTCCTATGTTGCCTAATTTTCTGCACTGCTTTTTCTTCCCCCCATCCTCACAGATGCATATTCTGATGCTCTTTATGATAAGTTTCAGTCTCACCCTGCTAGAGGAGCATGGCTATGCATTCAGTTTCCCAGCTGTGTAGAATCTGCGTGGCACTTCAGGGTCAGCTTGAACAGGGCTCTGAGCAACCTGATCTCATTGAAGATGTCCATGCCCACTGCAAGGGAGTCAGACTAGATGACCTCCAGAGGTGCCTTCCAGCCCAAATCAACCTGTAATTCTATCTGCTCTCATAGGAAAGCCAGTAGTTCTGTTTTGCTGGCTGCCATCCCCTGCCTGATCAGTCATGTGAAACTCCTCTTTTCTTCTCTCATGGCTCTCAATTAGTTAAATTCCTGTAAGAATGTTTAAAAGGCATGCACAGCCCTGTAAGGCTAAGGTGTGGGGACAAATGGGAAGTCTCTGTCCATTGGGGGGAAAGAATAAGATGGAATTAAATCAATTCAAATGACGGCATTGATGTGTGGAAGTAAGTTTCAGTGTGAGGCTGACCATTGTGAATGATGGCCTGTCAGATTTTAGAATAGAATTACAGTTACATAGATAGAGGCAGAGGATCATGTGAACAGTATTTCTGGCTAATTATCACAAATATTAACAGGTACAGCCCTGGCTATGCATTTGAGTGTTTGGCAAGCAAAACAAAAGATCTTTTTTGTGCTGTCAGCCAGAGATCGATATATTTCATAAGTAAACACAATCGATGTATAATTTTTTTCCTGAGGAGTGATACAAACGTGGCTGTGATTCCTAGTGTTCCTAAATATGTATTATCTGGGCATTGTTCATTTTCATCTATGGCAGAAATCACATATTTTCAAAAAGAGCTTGTCAGTGTTTGCACCAACAAGAAGATCTCTCTGCAGCACTCAGGAATACATTGGCTTTAGCAGTTGAACTTCAAGCTTTGAATCTGACTTCAGTGTTACATGGGCAGCTACAAGAGTTCTTTGTGTTTCCCAGTTTCATTGTGGGTTAAAGCAGATCAACACAGGATTTGAGCCAAAGCTCATTATGGTCAATGTAAGTTTTGTCCAGTTGATTTCTAAACAATGATTCTGTTATGTAGCAAGGGCTGTATTCAGAGAAAAAAAGTCAAATAGCATTGTGTAATTTGCAGAAGTGGAGGATCCTGCTACTTTAGTAACATCAGTTGCATTTCTAATTAGTGTTTACTGTCTTCCCAGGCTGTGAACAAGTCAGGGAATAACCAGTACTAGGTCTTTTGCCATCTCTTTGCTATAATATAAAACAAAACAAAAAAGGAGTAGGAGGATATAGCTACTATCATGCTTTTTATTCCCGTAAGTAATTTGCATGCCAGATAATTGTTTTGATAGGGTTAGAAATATGCAGCAGTGTATACCTGTGCTTATGAATCTGGTGCTCTGTGTACTCCCAGGATTGATAATATTACATCAGTACCTTCACAGGGGATCCTGCTCAATAAAAACACATTGATCCAGATGGTCACTAATTTAAATGTAATGTGACATCTTTGCTGATGTGGTGTCCTGCATAAATGATTGATTCTTTGCTGCGGTTAATTTGCAAAGTTCAAATTAAAAGTTCTTACAACTGTATTCTTTAGAGTAATGAAGGATTATGTCTCAGATCACAAGCTATGTGAAATTATTAGAGATCAAAAAAGTACTAATGTTGTGCTTTTCTCAAAGGACCAAAAGTTAATCGGGAATAGCAAGCAGCTGGGATGTTCTGCAAAAAACGGTGCTAGTCCTGCCACACTTGTTTTTCAGAGAAGTAAAATAAAAAATTCTTCTGATTAAATTGGTAGAAGGATTAGATGTTGGCAAAGTGGTAAATAATGATTGATGTGAGCGCTGTCAACAGGGTAAGAATAATTTATTTTAAACAACTTTGAAGATACATCTAGGAATAAGAATGTAGCTTGTGCTTATGTGGGTGGAGAGCTGTGCCTGGAGAGCAGCAGCTCTGAGCATGTGAGCTCATGTTGGAGAACCTATTGAACATGCACCCAAGATGTAGAGTTGTGGTTAAGAGGAATAACATGAATTTCTAAGCACTGAAATACCAAGAGGGGAGAGAGGCAGCTTCTTTGTTGTATACATTACTAGCAGTTACTGCAATATATCACATTCTGGTGCTTTAAAAGAACTGGGAAGAATTAGGAAAATAATTTCTAATTAATAAAGCTGCCTTTTAAAGAGTTATTAAAGGATCTTGATGTATTTATCTAGCACAAGAAAAGAAAAAACAACAAAAAATTATTTATTTGTGGAGATATTATCTGATTGTTTGAAAACCACTAGTAGACCTGAATCTAGTGCTTGAAGAGTCTGCTAGAAAGCAGTTTGCTCTTCTACCATGTTATCAATTTTCCACCTATCCCGTCACATAAGAATCAGACTGAATTAGTGTTAGTCATCACCAGTAGGGGATGAGAGCCTGATCATATTAGAGACTGTCACACTGTATTAGCAAAAATTAATGCAGAAAGAATATGATTTTTAAAAGTGCCAGTGTTTCAAATGCTGTATCCTATTAGCACAGGAAGCTTTCTGTTCATAAAGCCAGTGTTTTCTCCTCAGTCCCTCTTGTTGATGTGAGACGAAATGCCATGCTCCATTTACACAGGATGCTAATGCTCTGCACAGAGGACTTTTCCAGGGGAGCTCAGGTGACAGGAGGCTTCGGAGCCCTGAAGGGTCAGGGTTTGGACTGCTGTTGACCTTAACTTTATAAGATGCAAGGTAGGAATGTAGTTATCATTTACAGTTCCTGACATGTCACTTTACAGCCTGACTTGTTAATGTAGGGCAGCATCAATTTTTTTTCATCCTGTAGCAGACTGTAGTTTGCAGACTTCACCAGGTGTCACATGGGGACCAAGGGGGACAACTGGGATTAGTAAAACCATTCCTCCATCCTGGGGAAATAGAAGCCAGAACTGAATTACAATGAGAAAACTGCTTATGGTTATGTATCATGCCTGGCATTACACCCCAGTTTACTTAGAGCTAAGCAGCTTGTAGAAGGGAAGGCACAACTTTCCATGGGGTTGCCAGCACCTGGCTGGAGATGCCAGGTCCAGGAGGTACCTGCTTTGGGCTGCAGCAGCTGCCTGGCACTTGGCAATGTGAGTCATTGTTCCTGTGTGCTTTAGACATAGAAATACGTTGCCTCTTTGGATGAAATTAATTAGGTTTTTTCCTATAAACGTGAAATAGATTTTGTGGTAATGACATAGTATTTAGCTGTATTGGCTGCACAGAAGAATATCCTATCCTGTACCTGATGCACAATTATTGTTTTAAAGCTATAAATATTAATGCAGTGACCTGAAATCTTGTTCAATTTTAGCTCAGAAGCTCTTTTCTCTGAGACACTTTGGATTAATGGAAGTAATTTCAAAGCTGGACAAAAAACTTAAAAGAAATATCTGAAATTAATTGTGGGAGGGGGAAGCCTTTAAAACTTAAGACAGAAAGATTTCTAGGCAAAAATTGGTTCCAGGCAAAGTGGAAAAGAATTTGCGAGCTGCTTTATCTGCCGCATGAAAGTTCCTATGAGCTGATTGCTGAGGTTGGGATCTTCATTTTCCCCTCTGGGGAACCAGTAGCTCCCAACTTCCCTCAGCTGCTGCATGAGGCACTGGCTGGCCCTGCTCCTGCTCCAGCTGTCTCTGCTGTTACAGGAAGGCTGTTATCACAAGGTTTTGCTGTTTTGTTTTGCTTTTTTTCTGGAGGAAAGGGTGATTTTGCAAATTGATGATTTCTTTTGGAGTGCCCCAGTGAGGAGAGCTCTGCAACAGCCTAATCCCCCCATCAACTGTGCTGTGTTGCCCACAGTGAGCCTGTGGACAGGACTGTGGGAATGAAGGAGGCTTCTCTTAAACCTCAGGCATGAGGGGATGTACTTGACTGAAGTAAGGATCTGCAAAGAGACTTGAAAAAATTAAGACTGGAAAAACTGTTTCCAGGAGCTTTCTAAATAACTTGTTAGTACAGGTGTGGATGTAGTTCATTTGAGGGGAGGCCGTATGTCAGAGACGATGTCTGATGTCTGGAATGTGGTGGCTTTGTCAGTCTGTGGAGCCTTTGTCTGTGAGTTCAGCTGATTTCCAGGAGCTCCAGGGACCTGCTGTGTGCCACAGCTCAGAGGGGCCAGGCTTGCGCTGCAGTGAGCAGCTACGAGCTCTGCTGGAAAGGGATCAGAAACAAAAAGACTCATCAGTGTGTCTTGTAAGGGGAGAATAACTTACGTCAAAAAGCCCAATTCCTGTAGACATCACAGGAGCTGTTTCCTGCATCCTGCCTGTGACTTGTTAAGATTAAACAGTGAAGGGGTTTGATTTTCTGTGCCCTATTTCTGATTGGAGATGGTGATACCATAGGAGTCTGGTTGTGCTTCAGCAACAACATCCAGTTAAGATGAAGAAAGGTGTTCCACAACCTGTTTCCATGGGTTTATGTGGTTGGGCTCTTGAATGTGCTTGGTCTGCAATTTGCATTATGTATCTTTTTAAAATTCACTGCTTGTAACACTTTGGTGACTGCTAAAATATGTACCTATGTTAATTCAGTGTATTGATACATCAGCCTTCTGTGCAAATATCTACCTCTGGGCTGGCTGCCTTCTCTGCTTAAACCTGTATGGACTGAGGCCAGGTCCTGTGTTTGTGCAGCCTGACCCGTGGGAGGGGATGTGAAGCCAGTAGCGTTTAAAGGAACCAGAGCTGCTTTCAGGCCTCGTTGGATCTTTTGAAATATAAAGTGGGATGAAAATTGTCTGATCATTTGTCACTCTGTAACTGTGAAGCTTGTGTGTAAGTTGTCACAGGGACTGTGTGTTTCCATGTAATCCCTGCTGCATCTGTGACCAACACACTGAAACATTCCCATCAGCTCACAAACATGCATCAGTTAATTTTTTAGGATATGTATGTCTTTGCTGAGGCTCAGAAAGGAGAAGAAAATGCTGCAGCTAATCTTCAGTAGTTGCAGCATACATAAGTAGATTATGCAAAATTGTTAATTTTTTATTACTAAATAGCACTTTAGGGAGTGGAAGGCCTTAATACTCTGGCTAAAGATGCTAGTCACACCAGATTAGTATTGTTGTATATTAATAATAAAAATAGCTAGGTCTGATTAGTGTCAGTTAAAGTTTCCTGAATGAGAGATATAACTCTTTGAATTGAACTGCTTGAATAGCAGCTAAGGATTCCTGAGGAATAATTTGTATTAAAAAAATTAAGTCCTTCCCTACTTTTCTAAAGGAATATCTGTGGCTAGTGTGGGAGTTGGATACCATTCACATAACAGCATGAAAATAAAGGATCTTCACAGACCATAAAGTGTAATAAAGGAACATCCAAAATTGATTTCCATTTAAGTAGATTACTTATGTTTTCTTCTAGACCAGGGAAAGCACACTCTAATCTCCATTACTTTTCACAAGTAGACCTACTGGTTTGATCCAGATATCCATCATTAAATGCACCAAGCCATTCTTCCCAAGTACCTGCTTGTGACTTGGGACAGACCTGACAGTCTGCCAGACACCAGTTCTCCTGTCCCTCAGCAAACTCTGGAGGGAAATACAGCGTGGCATGGGTCACTGCAGTTTTGAAGGCATGATGACAGACCAGGGGCTAATCCTGATTTTGGGTTTTGTTAATGTTTTGTTGAATTGATGCTGAGTCTACTATGTAGATCCATGCTCAAAGCTATTCAACTTTGTAGATGCTTTAGCTGGTTCACTCATGTTTGTTTTAAAACCACAAAATTGGGCCTTTCATTATCCTAGCTGCTTTCTGAGGTTGTTCACACTCCCCCTTCAACAGGTCTTTTACTAGACAGAAACATCTTCAGAGGCTGCTTTTATCACTGTAATGATGATGATTGTACTGACTGTGCAAAGAGATGGAAATGAGAACATTGCTATTTCCCTGTGCACAAGCAAACAAGTTGCTGTCCACAAGAATTTTCCTTGATCTCTGTGACACGTCTGCTGTAGGGACGTCAGGAGAACAGTCAGTTTGTCTATGATCATGCATTGCAAATAGGTTTTTTTTACCCAATAAAAACACAACAAAGGAGACTAAAACATTTGTAGTGAGGATGCATGCTTAGTACCCAGAAATTTCCAAAGTAAATCAACAATTTAAATGGAATATGTTCATACTGTTGTAGAGAGAACATATTAGCTGCTTTCACTAGGCTGTTGTAGTGGCAGGATATTGCAGAAGTGATCAGAGTGAGACGTCTCCTAATCTTACAAATTCCCAGTCCAAGAATCGCTGTAAATGTTTATTTGATGTGAAAGAGCTAATTGTACAAATCATTACTTTCAGCCTGATGTGCCTCTGCTGTTTTTTCTGTGGCAGTAATTAATTCTATAATTAGAAAATGTCCTACTAGATAATTTCTCTGGGAACTCAGGCTATTGTCCAATGCAGGAAGCCTTCAAGAAACTGAAATTTTTTGGTTATGACCTTGGCAATCTGACTGCTTTTATTGGCAAGGGCTGGTGTGCTTCACGGGGGGATCATTACTGAAGAATTTAGCTTTTATGAGTTGGACTGGAGATGAGTCTCTTGATGCTGAGATTTGGTGCTGCGGGTGAATGGATTTGCCCTGGCTTTGCCCGTCTCTAGAAGGGGACACTGGACCTACCTGTGAATTTGTATCTGTTGTTGATCCGTCAGCATCTGCCATTCTATGAGAAGTTTGGATGAAATGAATGTGCTTCATAAGGTATCAGAGTGAACACAAGAAAATCAATAAGCAATCTGTGTGATAATTAATTAGTGTGCCAGGATAAATTACTGTTTCTTCCCCGCCTGATTTGGGTCACAGTCACATCTGATTTGGGAAGTTGTCAGTTTTTCAATTGTAGCTTGGTCTTTGTTCTTGGCATGGCTTTTCACCTTTTTT
>WAAE01002481.1:0-31451 GCA_013400495.1 Nicator chloris | reverse complement strand
TTTTTTTTTTCTTTTTTTTTTGCTGTGCCCAGAATGAAGGACTGGCAGAGAGAAACTCACACTACAAAATTGCTTGTTGTGGGAAGGAGACAATACTGAGCTCAGCATCTAGCAGAACCTGTTGATGAGGAGATATACTGTTCACTGTCAAAGCTGGCCTGAGCCTGAGTATTTGAGCCCCCAGGAGCAGGGGCATTTGTTCAGGGATCTGACGCCTACTCCAGTCTACAGGCTCTTATCTCTTCAGATTTCCCTGAGACTCAGATGGCATTTCTGGGAAGTAGAGTCTCTCCAGCCCATGTACTCTTGGAAACTTACCCACTGCCGTCCCAAAACACACAAGTAGTTTAGCCTGTTCTCAACTAGATTTAGTATGGGCATTATTCCTCAGGGTCAGCCCCAGGATTTTTACTGCCTTCTTAAGGAGGAGGGCTGGTGTTGTGAGCTTTCCAGAGACTCCTGTGAAGACAAAGTAACTATCAGCTTATTATCAAACTTCAGGTATAAATTCCAGCCCTTGCTAGCCTTTTTCCTTTCTGTGGTCACAAAAAAGACTAATTATATGTGATGGATTAATGAACTCATTTTGTAAATACACCAGGTAGTGAGACAGATGCCTATTTAACTTTCTCAGTGAACTTCAGGAACCCAGATTTCCCTTCTTTAGAACAAATTGGTTTCTATCAACAGAATAAAGTCTCTCAAAGCATCTCTGCTGGCTCTCTAATGGTAACAAATAACTCTGCTTTTGCTGGATAGTAGACAAAGCGAAAACGCTCTACATCTGACACTCTGAGTGTTCAGAAAGGATAGGAAGTAAACTGGCGATGATCACCTGGAGCTTTAGACATTATCATTTGCAATGGAATGGTGGGGGATTTTATTTGGGTTTTTGTGTGTGTGAATTTGTCAACGAGTTCATACGGTGTCTGAAAGAATTAATGGAAAATTAAATGAATCCATAAATTTCACAAAACCTACTTCAAAAAGCAGTTTTATTTTTCTTCTTCCTAATTCCTAAATTTTCAAGGATTTTTCAGTTTGCCTTCTCTTAAACATTTTGTCCTTTTTTCTTTTGGAAACCTTGGGGAATATGGAATTTATTTCCTATTTGTGTCACTATTAAAATATTTTCAATATAGCTTTCAGGGCACACCAGGAGCTCATTTTTATTAACGGTCACATATTGAGAGACCCTGATTACCTGAAATTAGGGATGGTCACCAGCGTGGAGTAATTACATGAGAACAGTTTTGATCTGAAACAGTTTGTTTGATCTGTAAGAAGTTAATGATATTTTTACAGAAATTTCAGGGTTTTATGACAACCTAACCCTAACGTGTAGCTGATGTTACTATTACTCCTGCGCTCAGTGTATCTGTACTATTTCATCTGATTGCCATCCTTGTGGTATTTTAACCACCTCTGCCTTAAATGGACCAAGTGTGGTTTCAGAAGTATGACTAACGTGTGAGGAAGGGAGATCTTATTTTTCTTTGTAATGCATGGCATCAAAAAGAATATCTTGTGCATACAATAAATATTCTGAAAGACTTCTACACATATTCATCACTTTCTGGCCATCCTTAGTTAGTTCTATAGTTTGGATCAATTCAAACGCGACTTTGGGAAGGGCCCAGTGGAGGGTTTCCTCCATCAGCAGACCACAGCTGGTGGCCATCAGAATAATTCTAACATGGCTATAAATACATTCAGGGAGAAAATCCTCTAGCCCATTCATGCTCTGTTTCAGAATCAGAGGCATTACAAGGAAGCTGAAGTTTGGCCCTTGGCACATTGTGGAGGCAGCAGCTTCTTACTCAACGTCTGTCTGTTATGTCTGTCACTTTTTCAGGAACTGAAAGCAGAGAGTCACATGCTGCCTACTCAAACCCAACTAAACTGCTGCTCCATTTGTAAGGAGTCATTTGGTTTTAATTAGCAGAACCTCTTGGCTGACTGTATTGATACAGTTGAAAGTCTCCTCTGGTTATGTGGAGTCAGGTTTCTCAGGTCCTGTGCTAGACTCCTTTTTTTTCCCCAAGTGCAAGAGTACAAGGCTTATTTATAAAGCAGCATTTGCGGCAAGTTTCTTATCCAACGTCAGCTAGATAAGTTTAGGTTTTTAAGGAAATTGTGTTTGGCATAGATTGGCTGGAAGGCATCAGCTCAAATATGATGTAACTTTTATTTTAGAATGAAGCCAAGAATTGCTTGGTATGTCAATGTTAAGAAACAGAGGGTGAAAGAGCTTAATAAGAGTAAAGTGCAAAATTATGGTATAAGGTACTACTGTGTGCCAGCTTAAATGACTGGAAAGAAGTATAGAAAACCTTCTAGTTTTCCCAAGCAATGACGGACTAAGTATCCTCCAGTTGCCGATAATTCAGGGTGAACGAAGGGTTCTAAGCAGGAGCTGAAAATTGGAAGTAGTCCAGAGTGATGGAAGTGCACATCTGTAATGAGCCTCCCTGCCCTGAACTCTGACTGCTGTGGAGAAAAATTATTTTAGCTTCAGGTGTTGTGTTCCCAACAAAGTAGCAAAAGTAATGGATGTTGGGTAGCTTCTTAACTTCAGAATATCTCCAAGATCAAATTATTCAATTTAAATCATGCAAGTTACTTGTGAAAACGAACCCGGAGTTCTCAGAACTCAGTAGTTCAGGCACATCTAATTTTGAACTGAAATGGGGACGCTCTCAATTGAGTTCTGAGTGCAGTCCTCAGACTATCCCTTCGACTGTGGCTTTACAACCTTTTCAGGCACAATTTTCCACCTGAAATTTTACGCCTGACCCTTCACATCTTGCCTTTACTCATCACCGCTGTATCAGCCCACTTCACCAATGTGAAATTCTGCTTTTGTTTTGAGTGAGTACTTCTAAAACTTGAGCAAAATCTATGTTCACAAAAAGCCACAGAGTAGGGTTTTGATGGTGAAAAGGTGTGTAAAGACACTGGGAGAGTCAGGTTCCTGGTCAGACTGGTGGTAGATGTGTAATGACTGGGAGGTGCAGGCCATCCTTCATCCTCACCCCAGGCAATGAACTTGAGCCACACATCTCAACATTGAAATAGATTAGAAAGACTGGATAAGCGCTATGAGTCTAAAACCTGAAATTGCAAGAGCTAAGTAGCATTGTTAGATCTTCTGAGGGATCAAGCAACAAATTTTACAGGAAACAGCACTGATTATGCCTCCTTCTCCCCTTCGTTTTCACAGGTGGCATTTCTACAAGAATTTTTTTTTCTATTTCACTTCATGAAGGAATTTCAAAATTAAGCTTTTTTTCTGAAATTTCTATTTATAGATCATAGAAACCCAACACTTTTCTTTGTTGGTGGTGGTAATTTTTCCCTCTTTCCCTAATTGCAAACTGCTGCCCTCTCATTCCTGCTCAGCAGGAAAAAGCTGAACTGCTTAGAAAGAAGGCAGTGATTATGAAGCACTTTTTCTCGCAATTTGACAGCTCCTTTTTCCATTTCTTCCATTTAGGAAAATAGGCAAAGAGTATTAAGAATCAATTATTAATCAATATTAAATAATCAAGTAGAAGCTGTTTTTTCTGGCTTCCTGTTTTTGATACATTTGGCAGTGATTTGGGATTCTGTCAAAACACCCTCTGGGCAATAATAGAGTATGGAGGAATTTTAGTGATGTTTTCAGGCCAGTTAAAGTCTGCCTTTCCATGATGGCAAAGGGTTCTGTAGTTTGTGTTGGCACCTCTAACATATCCTGATACCTGATCTGAACACTGAACAGTTTATCAGAGTTGCAAATGGAATGGCTGACATAGATCACTGCTAGAAAAGCCTACTTAACTGTAGTATTTAGAGAACCTGAACTACAACTTCCAATTTCTTTTGGTGTTCACCTTTCCTAAAGAATTTGCAGCAGAAGACAAGTGCCAAGAATTTAAATTTCTTGCTGATAGGTAGTTACTTTGCAGGTGTGAACACTGCAGTGATTTCTGTAAGCTGAGGATTTCAAATGGAGCAGTGCTATGATAAGATGATAAACCCTCTATGCGTCCAGGTAGTGTTAGGGATTTTATGTGATCTGCTCTTCCTAGTGGACCTATTTTTGTTATATTTGCTAGCACAGTGGGTATGTTGTGCATGTGGACAGGCATATGCCATGAGATGATTCTTTGCGGTGTGCTGATCTATGTAATACAAAGCCTTTTTGTCAGTATACCAGTCTGGCATCTCTCATCTCTCACAGGGTAACTTGAGGGGTCTGACATAATTAGTGCTGGATACAGTAGATCAGTTTTAATACTAATGTTTTGGAAAAGATCTTGTATTTGATATAGAATTTATATTCTGTGATTCTTTGCACATTAGTGTGCATGTGCAGCTCTTGGTAAGAAGGTTTGGCTTAGTAATGCACAGGTAAAAATAATTCAATTCTAGTGACTGTATGTACTGAAGATCACAACACGGCAAATGAACCAGATCACTGAATTTGTGAGAAATAAAGTTATTGAATAAAATTCTGCAGTACATACCAACTCCATATGCTGTCTTAGTAATGCTATAATTAAGCCAAAGAGTCATGTCAAATTGGCCTTTTCCATCTGCTCTGTGATCTGCTCGGGGAGCAATTTGGAAAGAATGACAGCTGACCTCAAAACCGACAAGTTCAGTTAATGTATGATCCACCAGAACTGATACTTAAACAGAGCTCGTCCACTTTCCTATACGGGTGCCAATTGTCCTTTGTTTAATTGGGAAAATCAAAATAAGGCTTGCCTGATGCAGGCTTGTTCAAAATTTTTGTTTCAGTAAAAGCCTCTTGATACTAGCTGAGCTGTTTTATGGCTCATAAAAACATTCTTCCATTTTATTTGCAGCTATGTAAACAGCAGTATGGTGGTACAAGTTTAAAATAGCACTGTTGGGTTTTTCTGTTCATTTTTTATAGCTTTTGCCAAAACAAACCTGTTAATAATAAAGTCTCAGAAGTTCATATGAGTAATCGACATGTGAGACACATGAAACTCAGCCTGTATTTATAATACTAATTGATTTCATTTATTTTGCATCCCCTGTGAATTTCTCACTGCCAGTCTTGTCATTATCTTAATGTTGTTGTTTCCAATAACACTCAGAAAAGTCGTTTTGAAGGCAGGGGCTCTTTCAGCACAGATGCACCAGGTGTAAAACTTCCTTTCCTGCGAGGTGATCAAATGGGCTAAAGGAAACCCCGTGGAACGGTACAGCTTAAAAACCAGGGCCTGTCCATCTGTTTGAATCTGTGTTACCTTGTGAAAATCTGCTTAATGCTTGCTCCCATGAGTGTCTGTATTCAGATAATGTGGGCAGGGTTTTTTGTTGTGACAGGGAAGTGTGAAAAATATTGCTGCTGCAATCAGTGAAGTATCTGGAAGGTCATAGTCAGGATACACAAACCTAAAGCATTTCCTCACATGTTTGTTCTGCTGGCCTGGAATAAGAAAAGTACTCTGAATACTTGGATGGAAAAATCTAGTTTCCATTTCTATTTGATAAACAGAGTTAAAATGTAAATGTGGTTGAGAATATTTTCAGTTAATTGTGTTTTGCATGTCTGGCAGGTGGACTCTGCCTTGGTGCCTGGTGGGCAGTGTCCTGGTGAGTCAGTATTCTCAGAGAAACAAACTTAGAGCCATCCACAAATTTTAGCACCCGGCATAATTCAAAGTAATCTTTAAAACATAAGTTGTCTTTAATCTGAGCTTATTTGAGCTCCCCTCCCCTCCCTTGCTGCTTTTTAGCAATTCTTTGGCTTTACAATTTACTCCATAGCCCAGTGCTAGTGATTTTGCTGGAGAGAAGTGCAGCTAGCTCAGGGTTGGTGTCCTGGGACAGCTGCAGTGACTCACACGGTTCTCTACCTGCTGCTCCTCTTGGCACCTTGGAGAGGAATTTTCTGAAGTCTTGAGCAGCTTTACATTGACTGTTCCAAGTCACCACACACAGTGGGCTTTCACCAAGGGCTTTGTTCAAGGTGAATTTCAGGAAAGGAAATTTGAATGAAGCATGCTCTTCTTTTTTTCTTTTTTCCTTTTTCCCCCCTTTTTTTCTTTTTTAAGTTTCTGGTTTGATTTCTTGGACAAAACTGTGGAAAATATTTTCCGGTTGTACTCTCTCTCCTTTTCCTGCCCCTTCTTCTAAAAGGTGAGTAAACAGACATCACCTGCTGTATCCTGAAGTGTCTTAGAAGACAGTAAGTGACAAACAGGAAGAAAATCAGAGTTAGGAGCGGTGAATGTCCTGATGGTGTTCATATTTTAAATACCATATTGGGATACTCCTTTTCCTTTGCCTGCGTGCTAGGTGTTACATGCTGAAGGGATGCAGGAGGTGTGGCCCTCCTGCAGCAGTTGCACATGGGCAGAGCAATGTGTGTTTGATGCTGCCTTTTAGTGTGTGTTGAGAGGGGAAAGGCACTTTACGTGCACTGTAGTTACTTGGGAAGCCTCAGAGCTTCTGTGTCTTGGAGCAGCTGGGGTAATGTTTCCTCAGAACACAATTTCCCAGCTCTGCTCCTGGAAAAGCCATATTGAGCTCACAGTGGAAACTGCATTATCAGTGTCATCAGTAATGAGCTGCACCTTTTAAGTAACAAGGGCTGAAGCAGCGTGAGTGGGAGTGAGCCAAAGTGTGTCTGGAGTGACCTGCTGAGGCTTTCTGGGGGATGCCACAGGTTTGAGTGGCCACAGGCTGGTCATGGCCAGGCAGCAGCCAGCACCTCCATGCAGTGTCCAGCTTCTTTGCTTCAGCATTGATGTGCAAAGGGAAAGAAAGAACGGGTGTCTCAGCTTCAGGTGGATGTTACAGAGCTTTTAATTCACACTCTGTTAATTATGCTGCATTGAAGGTTTACCTGTTTGAGGTGGCAGGTTTGCACTGAAGACTGTTGTCAGGGGTATTATGCAATGGTCTGTTATTTCAATGAAGTATTAAATGAAATGATTTCCACATCAGGGAATAGGGAGATGACCTGCCAGAAAGCCTTAGATAAACTTTCAAACATGCCTGAACCTACTGACCTTCAAGATACAGTGCAAGGCTTATCTTTTCTTTTTACTTCAGACCTTGGCTAGATGGGATGGCTGGAGGCACTGTATCAGTGCATGGGGAAAGGCCTCTCAATGCAGTCACCATCATTTAAATATTGATCAGAGCATGCAGAAGGACCATGTTAGCTGTGGGAGGTGAGTGAGCACAGTCCCTGTAGGCTTTTCTCTGCTTCTGTGAGCAGGAGCTGTGTAATCACTGTCTGCTTATGGGTCAGCACTGCCCCGCAAGACCAGCCTTGCACAGTGGTTGAACTATGAATCACCAGGACCATGCGAGGAGGTGGCTCTGCAGATGGGGAGGGGAAGCCTCAGCCGTCCCACGTGCTTGGTGGGCCTTGCAGACGAGGTGTGCAGGACATGGTGCAGATGGTGCTGGCCCCAGTGCCGTGGCAGTGGTCCCAGGCCCTGCTCGTGTGAGCACAACACAGCTGTTGGGCCAGAGCTGCAGCCGGTTTAGCAGCTTGCAGTGCAGATCTGAAAGATATGTGTGTGTGCTCCTGTGTAAGGTTCAGTACCTGCATGTCTCCCTTCCCTTGGGATGTTGCTTCAGGATGTGCAGCCTCCTCAGTGCCCAGTGGCTGCCAGGGCTGTGCAGCAGAACGGGGTAGCTCAGCTAAGAGCAGCTTGTGTTTGTAGTGGTGATGATGCTTCAAGATCCTACTGGGAGCCCTTGTACTCATACCTACACTCTGCTGCTGGAAAGAAGACATTTAAAGACAGGCTTGTCTGCACTGATTGTTTGCCAGCACTGGTCCTCTAAAGTACCCTTGGGGAGACTGGGTTCTCTAGGGGAGGGGTTCTGTCCCATGGTACCCAGCTATGGATACCATGGCATGGCTAGGGCACTCTGCCAACTGAGTTTCACCCTCTGCACAACTGGAAGAGTCACACTCCTCCCAAACCCTTTGCACAGGAACTTGCCCAGGGCCTCCTGCTCCTCAGCTGCTTATCCTGGGAAAGTATGGTCTCCCAGTCTCTGCTCTTCAGTACATTGTGCGGGAAGCAAAAGAAAAATAAAAGAATAAAGTGTGAAAAGTAGGAGTAAGAGTAAGATCTTGCCAGTTACTGCAATATTCTGGAATCTGGATTTTGTCTCTTTTTACTGGCTCCTGGTACTGCATGTCCATTCTTATATGCTTCAAGTGAGCCAAGGTGAAGAAAAGGCAGTTAGCTTTTATAAGGATCACAATTCACTTCAGGTGTACATTTCCTTTTCAAAATAGATTTTTTCCATGCATGCTCTGAAGGTCAGGTTAGAGCATTGCAGGTCAGAGTTGAAGGAAGTTATGGGAGGGCAGTGACAAACCTGCCAGATATGACCAGGAGCTGCTGCCAGCCCAAACAAGCCACCACTTCAGGCTCGCTGCTGCTTTGTTCTAAGGGGTAGTGAGAGCAGTTGGTGATGATTATTAGGTTTCTCCTGCTCTGAGGGGAAAGCAAAGCTTTGCAAATACATTGCTGTAACGTGACGACCTGGCTGGCAGCCCTTGAACTCCACCTGATAAATGCGGAAATACAGCAGCCTGTTTGGAAAAAGCCACTCATTCAGTGTGGCCACAAGTAAAATTTTTGGCAACCTTTGCCTGGATCCATAGACTTGACTCAGTGGGATCTGTGAATAGTTGTCTGGAATCCCGCAAAGCATCCCAGCTCTGTGGCAGGTTTGTACCACCCATGAGCTGCATGAAATGTTGTTGTGATTTGACACTGGCCAAATGCCAGGCACCCACAAAAGCCAATTGCCCACCTCCCCTTCCACAGTTGGGCAGAGGAGAGAAAATAATTCACAAAGGGTTCATGAGGTAAGGACTGGGGGAAAACACTCCAAGGGCAAAACAGGCTCAACTTAAAATTGCAAAGTGAATGTACTACTAACAGAATCAGAAGAGGATAATGAAAAGTAAAATAAACCCTTAAAGACACAGGGCATGGGAGAGGGAGACAGGGCATGCGGGTTTGGTCAGTTTATCACGCAAGGTCTTCTTCCGCTGCTCCAAGAGGGGAGTTCTTCCCTTGTGAGACCATGGGGTCCCTTCCATGGGAGACAGTTCTCCATTAACTTCTCCAGCATGGCTCCAAATCTCATAAGCAGCAGCCCTACCACACCTGGTGCAAAGTGAACTCCCCTCACAGGCAGACAAAACGGCTGTGGTGGGGGACACTCTTCCATGGGATGCAGTCCTCCAAGGACAAACTGCTTGTTTGGAAGCAGGGTCCCCCTCTCTCCACCAGGTCTCCCACTGCATCACAGCTTTCTCTGGGCATCTACCTGCTGTGGCGTGGGCACCTCCCCCATGGGCTGTGGGTGGATCTCTGCATCCCCTGTGGATCCCCACAGGCTGTGCATGGATCTCTGCATCCTCTGTGGATCCCCATGGGCTGTGGGTGGATCTCTGCATCCCCTGTGGATCCCCATGGGCTGTGCATGGATCTCTGCATCCCCTGTGGATCCCCACAGGCTGTGCATGGATCTCTGCATCCTCTGTGGATCCCCATGGGCTGTGGGTGGATCTCTGCATCCCCTGTGGATCCCCATGGGCTGTGCATGGATCTCTGCATCCCCTGTGGATCCCCACAGGCTGTGCATGGATCTCTGCATCCTCTGTGGATCCCCATGGGCTGTGGGTGGATCTCTGCATCCCCTGTGGATCCCCATGGGCTGTGCATGGATCTCTGCATCCCCTGTGGATCCCCACAGGCTGTGCATGGATCTCTGCATCCTCTGTGGATCCCCATGGGCTGTGGGTGGATCTCTGCATCCCCTGTGGATCCCCATGGGCTGTGCATGGATCTCTGCATCCCCTGTGGATCCCCAGGGGCTGCAGGGGAACAGCTGCTTCACCATGGTCTCCCCACAGCCTGCAAAAGAATGTGGGCTCCAGTGCCTGGAGCACCTCCTGCCCCTCCTTCTCCACTGACCTTGGTGTCTCCATGTTGTTTCCCCTCACATGTCCTCACTTAACTCCTCTTCTCTGACTACAAGAAAAACTGTGTCCCTTTTGTTTTGATTTTCTTCTTAAATATGTTATCAGAGAGGCGTTACCAAGATCTCCAACTGGGCCAGCAGCATGTCCATCTTCAGAGCCATCAGAGATTGGCTCTGCTGGACATGGTGGAATCTTCTAGCAGCTTCTCACAGGAACCACCTCTGTGGCCCCCTGCTACCAAAAAACAGGCTGTTTAAAACCAATAAAAATGTGCAGATCAGGGATTTTGCACTGTATTGTGAAGAATCTTTTACAGTACTTGAGGAAAAACCCACCTTTTTTGAACTATAATTTAATGGATACAATGCACTGCAAGATATAGTTGGGTTTTCAAGGGACAGTTAATGAGTAGTAAAATAGTTGGGCTCAATGATCTTAGAGGTTTTTTCCCACCTTTATGATTCTGTGATGCTGTGATCCTTGGCCTTTGATGTGATTTGGGGATGAAAGCTTCACAGTGTGAAGAAATTGGCCAAATAAATAAGTTTCTTTTTCCTGTTGAACTGTTAACCTGGAAATTTTAGGGCTTTGACTCTCCAGAGAACAAAAGCAAGTTCTGCACTGTTGCCTTAATGATCATCTCAATGTGGTGCAGCCATGTGACACTAAACATTCTGTGCTGGCTTGTGGGTGACAGCATTGTTACCTTGGAATGGGCTGGCTCACCCTTGAAGCTGAAGTCCACTGCACGGTGTCCCTTCTGGTGATGATTTAATGGACGTGTCCTTTGCAGGATGGTTTGGGGCCATGCATATGAGTCACGTTGCTTCCCTGTGCAATCCTCACCTCATCTCCTTCCTGAGCTGTTGGGCAGGTCTTGTGTAAAAGCTGTAACAGAAACTATTAGCCAAGAAAGGAAACACCAGTTCTCCCCAGGGAGTTTGAGTACAATCAGGAATGGGCTTTTATAAATGAAAACTAAATTCAGAAATCACAGTAGATGTGAAAGTCATATAGGCAAATGATGCAGAGGTGGTTTGCTTTAGCTTCTTGATGTGGTTTGGGTTTGGTTGTTTTTCTTGTTGTTTTTGTTTGTTGGGTTTTTGTGGGGGGTTTGTATTTTTGTTTTGTGCTTGTTTGTTTGTTTGTTTAAAACATTTCACATCAAGTCCTCAGCCAGACCCCATAATCTAAATGATTCTCTCTTTCTTTGTATTTTAAAAACAGTTATAAATAGGCAGATTTGTGTAGCCAGCTGTCTTCAGAAGCAAACTGAGATGCGGGAAGTCCAGCTAGAGTATTCTTGTGCATAGTCTGAAAAGGAAAAGCTGGTTGGGAAAAATTGGGTAGCCAAGAGGTAAAAACCCCCAACAACCCCACCCTGTAAGGGATCATCACAAGCACATCACAAGGTGAACACAAAAGTTCAGAGAGCTTGTGGGTGGAGTGTGAGGGATGCTGATGGACAGAGGAGCCCTCAGAGTAGTTCCATGCAGCTTGGCTGGGGAGGGCTCTAGCAATGGACTCTCACAATCTGGGGATCCTTCAGTGCTCAGGGCTTAGCGAAGACATCTGTGGTGGAAGTCTAAATTGTGGCCTCTGCTCTTGGACTCTGACAGCTCTGAGGTGAAAATAATGTGTAAAGCTGATGTTCTCAGTCTAGATTTAACTTTGATTATTATTGTTTTATCAACCTGGAGTCTCAACAAGCCATGAGCAGGAAGCTCATGCAGTGAAAGCTGTGGACTAAAAATTTGTGTTCATATCCCTTCACTACCATAACCTTTGTCAGGACCTGCCTGAATAGTGTCTTTTTTTTTTTAAGACTTGCAGTGTATGAAAATATTTTCTTGCCTTGAAGCTTCAGTATTTCTGTTTTCTTTAGGAAATGGGGATAATTCCTTTATCTGCTTTTTAAATCAAACTTTTGTATTCCTGTGGATAAGCCTATTTCTGTCTGTTAGATAAACATCTCAGCATGGCCTGTGATTTTTATTCATCCCACTAAGTGGAGAATGTTCATTACAATCACACAGAGGAGATGACCAAGTGCTGTGTGCTGAACCTCAGTGGCTGTGCAAGTACTATTTTGCACGCTTGAATTGCAGAATTGATGCTTTTTGAAAACTCTTGTGCATTTTAAATATGATAGTTAGGAAAGGATGGCCATTTTGTCCCCTTTGTAAATGTGGTTCCAGTCTCACAGCAAGATATTATTTTTTTAAGTGCCAGAGTTCCCCAAGACTTCCCTTTTCAGCTTCATTGAAGTTTCTGAGCTGAGACTTACAGCTGCTCTGTGTGCTCAAGTGACTGCCAGGGCATATTTTGTGTGAAAGCATGGAGAAATAACACATGTAGGAATGGTCTTGCCCCAAATGGTTTTTCTAGGGTATGTTTACTACTACAGTAAACATTTTTAGTGATGGTTATTTTTAGTAAGCCAATAACAAGATTATTTGTCACATGGCACATTTAGTCAGGTTTAAAGTGCAAGTATATTCTAGATAAGTTAAAATGACAATAAATTAGCACAGTAAAAATAATTTAAAAAGTGACCTCCCACGTACTCACACGGCCAAATATTAGGGGTTGGAAGGGAATTGCTGCAGGTCATTGCTAAATGGCATAAAAGTAAAGAACAAGTGGATGGAAAATGTCATATTAGCATAGTTGTTTTTCAAGTGCTAGTGTTAACAAAGCTCTTTTGACAAAGTCTGTAATACACAATTTTTCTTACAAAAGAAATCAGAGTTGAAACTGCATCTTTACTGCCCAAGTGATTTTGTTAGCATATTAATCCAACTGGTGGGCAGACTTTGCCTCCTTGAGAAGGCCATCCTAAGATAGCCTTCACCATCTGGGTGGATTCAAGACCAGGGAATGCCTGGCCTTGGCAAATCTTAAAGAAATTATTTTCAGATGCTTTTTGTAGGAGATCCTCTTTCATTTGCAGCTGATGCTTAAAGAACCCAACACTTAGATTCATCTGACTATGAAACTTTGTTGAAGCTCAAAAGAGACCTGGTAAAGTTACAGGCATAAAAAAAATGCTTGAATGATTCAGCCACCTCTTTGTGAACACTGTCTTTCCATCCCCAAAGAAATCCCATCTCTCTTGTACATCACTCCATCAGGGAACCTTAAGTCTGTATGGGCAGGATATTTTTTGTTGTTGTCTCCCTGCAATAAAAGCAGCAATCCTCCTGCTGGCAGAGAGAAAAGGTCAAGGTACTTGTAGGAATTCCCACTGGAATGTATAAAACAGAACAAACACTCACCTAAAGACTCATGGGGAGGAAAGCAAACTTCAAATTCTGAGTTTTGAAGTTTTTGCTATTATACAGACAGCATGTGAACCTGGTTAAACTCTGTGGGTTGAAACAATGCAAAAAAAAGAGCAACCTGTAGGAGACACAAGTGAAAAAAAAAAAAAAAAGAAGAAAAAATGTTGTGGAAGCCTGTTACTTGTGAAAGTTTAAAAAGTCAGAAGGGGTGTGGTAAACTTTCTTCATTGGGTCTGGGCAGTGGTAATTAAAATCAGGAGGATGTTAAGAAGCATAAGGCTGCCTACTGTCAGAGCAGCCTGAACGGTGTACAAACTGGTTTTCTGGGAAATAGGCTTTAAACTGGGAATTTTTGAGCTGTAGTCTGTAAAACACACCAGCAAGTAACCCCTGCATCAGCTGTAAAATAACAGAAGAGAAACAGTGTGGTATAAAGTGGAATGAAATAAAAGTGAGAGAAACATTTTAAATGTTACGCTTACTTGGATGTGAAAATCACTATGGCAGCAGGGTGAGTAACAGCTGTTTACTGCTTCCCTCATACCTAGCCCAGGTTTTTCAATTTAGGACTGTTCCAACTGCCAGCTGATGCCCTCCACTGGTAATTCTTAGTCCCTTTGGCTTAGATCTAAACCCCATCTGGGGTTACAGGAGTGACTATGTCCATCCCCGCTGCTGTCCTGAGCCTTCACAGGGGTCCTGTGGTGCATCTCACCAATGTGCAATGTACTCCAGTCACATTTGTGTGGGGAAGGAAGGACTGGCTTCTGTTCTCCAAAGAGTTTTGTTGAACATTACTAAAATACATAGTTTAGAGGAACAAGCAATGATAGGTTAGATTCTGTTAATTATTTCCATTAAGATCCATTCAGGGATGCAACTCCTACAGTTTCAGTTGTTTTTGTCATGCCTCAGGCAATACCATAGACATAATGCTCATGTTTATTAATTTACTTCTTAATTAAAGAATGGAAGAACAAAGTACACAACCAACCTAGTGTCCCTGAGCTGCAATTTCCTTCTGTCCACCAAAATTCTTCCCAAAAATTACATTTGAGATCTGGCTTGCCTCTGGGAGGCAATCCACTTTATGGATTGAACTGGGAAAGGTGAGGGATGATCATGGTAGGATTTGAATCCAAGCTGAATTTCTGTTCTGAATCGTGATGCCAATGTGAATAAAGTGACTACAGTCATGAGAAAGTGGCCACAGCAGGATGTTGAAGGTAGGGGAGAAGATCTGCCAGGGATCTGTAAATCAGCTCACAAAGAGGCAGATGTAATTCTTAGTTCTGTGAAACAGATAGATTAAGTTTTATTCACTTTAAAGAATCTCTTCAATTCTCTTAAAGAATCTTGTGGCAGGTGAAATTAATGTGTATGAATGTTCTTTATTAAAAATGAATGCATCTCTTTGTAAATCTATCTTTTGCTTTAACAAAGCAAAGATGAAGTCCAGCCATTCAGACATGTTTGGACAAGCATTATCTCTCCTGGGAAGTGCTGTCCCAGTGAATTGGATTGAAAGGGACGTGCTGAGCTGGGATTTTGGTATTTGTTGTACCATATGGGGCACCTTTACATGTTCTTTGTCATCTTGGCATGCATGAGTTTAATTTGAGACATTTGTTGCTTGCTTCATTGAGGAACTGCAGTTACCTTTGTTCCTGGTTTGTTGTTGCAGAGAAATGTCATCTTTAGAGCTGGTGAGGAGTTAAACACCACTGTTGGTCATCAATAGCAGATGGAGGTCAGTCTGTGTGCTAGCAGGTGACACATTGACAGCTCTGTGAGGTGATGCTGAGCAGCTCTATGGCTTAAACAGTGAATCTGAGCAGATTCCTCCAAGGGTGGGAGCTAAGGAGTCAGGTAGGGGGCTTGGGGTTCCCCAAGGCAAGCCTGGTTTCAGCATCTGTAGGGAATTTAGCAATTTATGGAGTTTAAAGTTTTAGCACTCGCAGGTATCTCAGCAAATGAACTGAATGTTCCTGTTGTTCTGATGGGTTTTGTCTAGAGCTTTAATTATGAGGTGAAATTCTGTTTGGACTGGGTCCAGGCATACTTACTTTTTGCAGAAGTAGTTGGGTTTAAATGTCATTTGAAACTTGCTTGAGGGAGCTTGCACTTCATCTGTTTTCTCAGCAGTTCTCAGAGAAGAAACTGTGCATGGTCACCAGTGTTCCGTATTTAAATGTCATAGGATCACAGTATCATATTCCTGAATTGTACTGATATGATGAAGTATCTTGTGATTGTGTAAAATTATGTTTGAATGAAAATATGTGAAAACCATCACCAAATTTCCTACCTGTTGAGGGAATTTACAGAGTCCATGTATTGCTTTTCCTGGCAATAATATTTTTTTGTTCATCGTCTATAAAAGTTGCAGAGCATTCATAGGAGGAGAATTTTTCCAATAATCAGTTACTTAAGCTGAAAATAGAAACATTTTTTAATAAGGAATAAAGTGAAACACTATGCATTTCGATTTTTCAAATGAAGAATAGATTATAAACCGAGAAACCATATAGGTGTTTAACTCTTATAGGGAACTGGTACTTAATTATCTTTACAGTCTGGGCTTTAGAAATTGTAATTTCTTTACTACCATAAACATTTCACCCAAAACTGTGAGTAAGGGCTTAGGGTATGTGTAGTTAACTCATAAAAATATGTACATAAATTCTACTGATTAATTGGACTGTAAAGCACATCCCTATTTATTATTACAAATGAAACTCTAATGTAGTTCATGCAAAGTCTTAAATGAGTGCCATTCTTTTTCATTAGGTAGCTCTTTAAAATCAATAATGTTTTCTTTAAGGAAAAGCTTTGGCTGTTACTAATTTAAATCTCATTAACTTTTGCCTTTTTTTTTTTTTTTGTTAAGGTTCAATTGGAGTTCCATTTTTCATTTAGATTTGGAGCTGCAGGCAATATGTAATTCCATTTAAAAACCCAAGGTAGACAGGAATAATGTTGGGTTAACAGTTATTCAGAGAACCAAAAATTCAGAATATTTAGCATGCAGCCTACACTTGCCATTTAGCAGTAAGTGGTTTTTCCAGCACAAAGTTTGGAGATGCATGGGCGTTTGAGAAATCCTTTCCTAATTAATGCGAAGTTTGCAAAATCAGGCTGAAAGTCACTCTTCTTGCGCCATATTCTTGTAACCCCAGCCCCCTTTGTCCATGCCGGTTGTCTGCGTGTTTGTTGGTCTGAGTCTGGTGGAACACTGCTGTCATCCCTCACATCCTTCATGCTAGCCATGCTCTCTGGAGTGCCAAGACTATTTTTAAATACATGCAAATAGAAGCGAAGAAGTGCAGGGTCCATGATTCCTGCTGAGTGGATTTGTCTCTTCTAACAGGAGAAGCTGTTCAATAGCAATTGGGCTATTAGTAGTGCTTTTTGTTATCTAAAGTTCGTAGCTCCTAATGAGGCTGTATTTGCTTATCTTTCTTACTGACGACACACTAATCAGTCCCAGGGAAGAGGAAAAAAAATTCAACTCTCATGATTTTGATGACATACTTTGGAAAATTTAACATTAAACAATAACAACAACAACAAAAAAAGGCGTTTTAAAGGTTTATGCAGCCCTAGGCAGCTTGGAGATGGAAAGCTTAGTACAGTTTTTCAAAATAATGGTTGGCTAGAAGGGTTCTGGCACCATGTTATTCACTGCACATCAAAATTAACACATTACAAGCAGTGGTTATTTTCAATTATGTAAAAGCAGGAGAGTCTTTGGAGAGATTAAAATGGGATTTGTAATGGTTTAGGAGAATTCTTAAAACTGACAATTTGACATAGCATGATTTCAGATTATGTGAAATCTGGCATGAGGATATTTATATTTCTGTTTGCAAAGATTCTGTTCAAAGTCATCATGATGGAAGTATTTACAATGAAGATATAATAATGTCTTTAATATGTAAATCATTCTAATTGCGTTTCTTACACTGTCAACCTCCTAGAGTAATACTATTTATTTCACAAGTGACACATGAAAAAATATGATTGCATTTGTGATAGTCTTATTTTTAACAGAAATATGACAGACAGTCTTTATCTTTCAAGAAGTCCTCTTTATCAGCAGTTCCCTTAACACAGTGTACATGACGCCTGCATCTCTATTTCTGATTCATATGCCTGCTTCTAACAGAGCCTCTCTCTGTTTTATTCTTCTTCCCCTCTCACAAAGAGGGTTTGCTGTAGGGACGTGCTCCCCAGAGTGTCATCCCCCAGTGCTGCAGGATGCAGAGGTTGTGAGGAGTGCACTGATCTCCGTGGGAGCTGGATGCCATCCACACCTCTGAGGCTGGACTCTGTGTCTTGTGAAAACAAGAATGATTTGTTGCCATTAAATTCTGCTTTAACCTTGATAAGAACAGATTCAAACTGCCTTTTTTTTTTTTTTTTTTTGTGCCCCAGTAACACGTGTTAATCTGTCAGACACCTCTCACTTCACTTCCCTGTCTGTACCCAAAATCCCTACCCTGAGGTCACAGGCCTCCTGTATGCTTTTTCCTCTCCAGCTGGGAACAGTTATTTTCCTCTTCCTTCAGATGTAGAGCTGGACAGATGACATTTCAGTCATCTCAACTGAAAAATCTGTCATTGTGAGCTGAAAAAATAATACAGTCAAAACAATAATAAAATTGGGTTGAATTAAATAGAGCATTTTTAATTGGGAATGCATCCACTCACAGCACTGTGTGTCATAAATAATCCTCCCTCCCATCTCCAGCTTCCCCACTGGGCAACTTCCCCACTATTTGCTGCATTCTGCTTGGGTTTGGTGGGGGCAATGTGGGAAGGATCAGGGACAGGCAGGCAGGAGAGGTCCAGCCCTGAGTGAGAGGCAGGAGCCCTCTGAGAGGAGCAGGGATAGCCTGCCTGTCCTGAGCAGGGTTGGGAGTCCCCCAGGCACTGAGCATTTGCAACCTCAAACTTACTGAGGTAGCTTCAGCCAAGCTGGGAAATGAGCCCCCTCTCTATGAAGAAGATGGAGGGAAAAAGAAGGGATACAGCTTTGCATTTCTGTCCTGTCTTCCCTAATCATTGTGAGGTTTTTTCTGTTTAAGAATTGAGGTACTGATTTTCTATGTTTCAAAGCATGGTTTCTTAAGTGGAAAACATAGTGGTTTTTTAGGGTGATCTTTACAGTGGGCAATCCAGGTGTAGTCACCTCCGTACTTTGCTGTATTAATAATTTTAAAATATTAATAAAACAATTGTCTTCAAGCTGTCATGGCAGTTGATTCCCAAGGCTGGCACAGGAAATGATGGAATATGGGTTAGGATAAGAAATGGGAAGTGAGTGAGCAAATGAGCAGTTTTTCATTGCTTACTGAGTATTGGGTAACCAGTGGAGAGACATTAATTAAACATGTTGGTCCAGTTATGCAATTTTTCTGGTTTATCAGTGGCTCAGGTGGAGGTTTTTACAACAAATTTCAGAGGTGCCTTTTACCATTGCACTGTGATGATTTAATAATGATGTGCTGATGGATTAGGGGGCTGCAGGGCAATGTCCCACCTGGAGAATGTGTTGACATCCAAAGAAAGGCCTGAGGTGCCAAGAGCTCTCCAGCTCTCCTCCTGTATTCTCAACTCCCACCTTTGCTCAGCCTCAGCCCTGAAGCTCAAACATCTCCATCTTCCCATCCCTTTTTGGTGAAACAGGCAGCAGCTGCATATTTTGCAGTGAGTCAGGGCCATTGAGGATGACAGGAGGCCCATGAATAAAACACAGACTTGTTTGTTTTGTGCCATTCTGAGCAAATGATGTATTAGTAATGAAGTATTTGCAGTTTGTTACTTTTGCTTACTAATAAATGAAATCTTCCTGTTGCCAGTTTTGTTTCTGGCTCGTGAAGTTACAGGGAAGTGTGAGGAGAAGGCTGTAAACTGGGCTGGTTTGGGGTCTATCTGCTTTATAATGGTTCTCATTTAAACATAGTCACTGCTTTGTGTCAGCTTGAAGCAGGGCCAGTTTTTGTGGGATTTCAGTCAGTGTTGCCTCTGCTCTGAATCTCCTGAGTAAAGAATTTGGAAAATGATTTGAAATAGGATGAAGTCCTTAGGAATGGGACCATGTGGGGAGCTGCAGCCCTGGGGATGACAGAATGGCCCCTCTACCCCAATAAGGGATGATCACCGGGGCTGGGGCAAGGCAGCCCAGCCTTCCTGAACAAGGTCTCAGGAATGGGAGCTTGAGAGGGGACTGAGAGGAGTCATGGTAGTGGTGACCAGTCCTGCTCAGAGTCACTGCTCACAACTCATCTGGAAGTGGGTGGGGATTTGGGGAACTGGCAGGCCATGGGAGGGTTGTGATGGCAGTCCCGCCCAGGGCCTTTTTTTCAGAAAAGGGGGTGGATGTGGTCCCGTCAACATGACCGTTGTTCTCATTGAAGGTGAGGGGCTGCCAGTGGATGCGGTGCTGCAGGATGTTGCAGTTGGCAGCTTTTAGAAAATGGATATGTAAATATAATGGTGTTCCTAAGCAAATGTGCAATGCTGTGTTCCAGAGCACAGCACTGCATTGCCACTTTACCTAGAGAGACACGTCTGTAGCACAGCTAGCACTTGTAATGGCTCATTTTTCAATCATCCTTCATTTTTCTTTGTTATATGTAGTTATAATGACTTGCAATTAGAATAACTGTGTTTGTTTATTTTAAATAGAAACAAGTGTTAAGAACAATGTTTACTGTTTAAAAATATCTCATTTTGGAAGCATTTCATAATTCATCACTTACAGAAACTTTAATCAAATAACCTACTAATACTTCTATTCATGACTGTCCTATAAAAGCAAATACTCGTGATTTGTGAATGTTCATTTTACTGAAATGGAATCTAGTGTGTTCTGCAGCCAGGAGAGTTTCCTATTTAAATTCTGCTGCATACGTACAGATAATAAATTAAAATGAGAGGAGGAATTCCAACCTAGATTAGAGTGTGGGTCACAACCTTTTCAGACAGAGGTCCTCCTGTCATGCAGGTGGAAATGGTAATTGGCTCACTGCAGCTGAAATTGTCTGTGCCAGATACCAGGAAGAATGGCACAGCAATTCTAAAATGGCAAGGTTGTCTAGATATCCAAAGGTAAATGTGTAGAGTCAAAGCAAAGCAAATGACCAAAGCTAGTTATTTGTTGCAAGTAAATTAGATGGACTTGACTTGTTCCCTTCTATTCATGTGCATTAGTTTATCTAATACTTTACAGATATCCAAGCCCCAAAACATTCATTCTACCCAGTGTGTTTATGATGGGGAACCAGTTTGGTAAAGCATTTGGTAATCTTCTGATGGATTGATTGCATCTTTGTAAGCTAGAAAATAAATGATTAATGAGTAGGGTAGTGCAGGTGTGCACCCAGATATGGATTTTTGTGAGAAAGGCTCCCTTTATGTGTCTGTGGATTGTGAAGGGCTGTGTTGGTGGTAGGACAAACCATAGGGTCAAGTGGTTTGGAAGAGACCCCTGGAAGTCTGGAGTCTGGCTCCCCTCCAAAGCCTGGGATGGTTGGTTGTGAGCCAGGAGCATTAGTCAGGCACCAGTTGCCCATGGTAAATGGGGAATTTGGATTACCAGAAATGTCCCTGCTGAAGTGGCCCAGTGAATGATGGCTTAAACCTTGCACACCATGGAGATCGTCCCCAGGAATAGCTCAGTGCTGCTTTCCTCTGGTGGTGGGCTCTTTTGATAGTTTCCTTGCTCTGTTTTCCAGTTGAGCACTCTGCCACAGGTGAGGTGTGATAGGAGCTCTTACAGCAGACCTGTCTCTCAAGGATTGTCCTCTACAGACAGCGAAAGAAACTGATTTAGCCCTATGTATTCAACAGGGAGCCCATCTTCCTAACCTAACCCAAACTCAAGAGGACTGTGCCCTTAGAGCAGATAATCCAATTTGAACTGTCCACATACTTGAAAAACAGATGGCAGATAATATTTGTAGGTACACCAGTTATTCAACCTCATAGGGGCTACCAAGTTAATAGAGGTTCATCCTCTTTAATTTTAAATTCTTATTATTCACAATTCTTTCCTACTACTCCCTTCTGGGAATAACAAGCAGTGGATATAGAAGTTTCTAATTGTGTGATTACTTGAGACTGGAACTGCCTGATCTGGGAGCTAGTTTTCATTTACTTTACCTTAAGTAACTTTATTCGAAGAAACTAATGAAAAGAGACTCATGAATTATTGAGATGAATTCAGCTTTGTTCCAAAAGTTTGCATGGTGCTAAAGACATGAAAACAGAACTGTGTGAAATTTTATGTGGCTAATGTAGTTGGCTGGAGAATATCGAAACTGTCTTGGAGATTGTCTTTAAAGAGCTGATGTGTAGTCAACAGCACTTAAAATATTAAATGCACATACCTTCAGGTATAAAGTGGGTCTACAGTGTGTTGCTCCTTACCCGAAATTGTGTTAGGATAAAACTTTTATTTAAAAATGCAAAGAAATATTTTCAGTCTGTTTACTTGTTATTGGTATCAGTTACTGTTCTCCCTTAGATACTGATTCTTCTTTCTTTCTCTCTCCTTTGTCTGAATATAGTTCTGTGCACCAAAGAGGTATCAGAGATGCTAGGAAATCTCTCTTTGAGCTTTTCCATCATTCATTTATTCCCTCAGGAGTCCAAAGAGCTAACAAAAATGGCAACATCTACTGTGCAACATGCTAGAAAAAATCCACTTTTTTCCCCGTTTAGAAGCTTGGAAAAAGGAAGTATTTTTGTTTATTGGGTTTTCTTTACAAGAAAAGAAAAGCCCTCTTCAGATGGATTTCAGATCTGGATGAACACTAATTTAAGGCCTTTGAGTTCATACCAGTGTTTGCACTGACTTTTTGGTTGTCTGAGTTGTTCATTTATGGAATTAAAATTTTAGGATTTAAACAGGAAAGTCTTGTTCCTTGTTCAAGTCCAAGAACAAGATGTAATATCCTGTGTGTGATCTGGCCACTTCGATCTAGAGCAACATACTTTCCTTGCTTAAGATAATGTTCCCAGGCTATTTGGTGCATATTATTTCATGGCTGACTTTGAAGAAATAGGTATTAATTTATAGATCCTCAACAAAGAAAATAAGTTTAGTGGTTTGGATACCTTGTTTGCTGCAGATCGCCCGCTTGGCTTTACTGCCTTGGAATGAAGAGGGAGGCTGGGCAGAGGGAGGAGATGCCCCATGGCAGGAGGGGGACTGGCTAGAGTGGGAAGGGCAGGGGCCAGGCAGTACTGGGGGGCTGAGAAGGCAGGATAGGCTCGGACACATGCCTTGAACCCATGGCTGAGATGTCACAAAATACATAAAAGCATGAAGCCATGAAGCATGATTTCTTTATTGTTCATGTCCTGGATCTACTGCTGTTGATTTTCAAGGTGCCTTTTACATTGTTTTCTAACATGCTGACAGCTGCAGAGAATCAAGGCATTACACTGAATATTTTAAACCAAACCACTTTTGTAAGTTCCAATTTCTGTACTGTTTATTTCAACAGAGACTCTTTAAAAACCTGCCAGATTTTGAAGTGATTAGGAGATCAAGGTCACCAAATACTCATTTTTAGGGTGAATATGCTGCATTTTAAAGAGTTGCTTTGGTGCCCTCCCCCTCTCTTTCTCAGTGCTCAGCAGAGCGATCAGCTGAACGCGAAGAGCACAGCTTTGGAAGGGCACTTCAGGTTCCATCTGTCTCCGGGAACATCTGACTTGGAAGAGGTAGCAAAGAATATGATGAGAACAGAGATTTCCTTTCTGTCACAGAATGTGTCTCAGACCTCCCTGTCTCCAGCAGAATCTTAACCTGCCAGCTGTGATTTGCTCTTCTCTCCATCAGCAAGCATTCCAGAAAACCCCTGTGATAAGGTGCCACCTGAAAAGCTGGCTCTGACAAGTGCTACGGGATGAAATGCCCCTGTCCAGTCACTTTTACTGATGTTGCTGCAGCATTTTCATTCTTCAAGTATAATTTGTAAGCCTTGACCTCATTAATATGCCATCGCTCCTGGAAGCTGAGACTTTGTTCAGGTTTTTTTCTCTCCCTAGAGAATTTTGGTGATCTACCAGTATGTTCTGTCTTTTGCATTTTCAATACAAGGCTAAAATGCTCCTGGCTCCATATGCATACGTAATTCAGGGCAGAGCAGTCTGTGGTTATTTGAACCTCTGGCAGTATATATTTACAGTGAGTTTGACCTCAAAGGAAATGATGAGTGTTCGGGTGGAATATTTGACATTTGAGTTGGGTTGTTTAGCTGTGGATCATGAAAAAGCTGGTCAAAAAAATTAAGCATATACAAGTTTAAAAACCTTTTACTCCATCCTACAGAAATTTGATGTTTTGATCAAAATTAGGAAAAAAAGTTAAGTAGTGTATAAGGATGTTAAAAAGCATTTTTCCTTATTTTTGGCCCAGATTTGGAGAAACATTTGCACGTTGCTAAATTTAATGAAGATTTTTTGCACTTATCATTACTTGACTTAGGAATTTTGGAATATTTGCACTTTTATGTGCCTTGAAAGTCCCAAACATTTTCACCAGTAAGTTTGAATAGTATAATTCTCACTGGAAAATACTCAGAAAATGAGATCAGAGTAGAGAAACAACAAAGTCTGTGAGTGATCCTATTTTTAGATGTTATGTTTCGACAGAAAAAAAATCTTGGTTTATTGCTGAAACAAGGTTTTACTGTCATAGAAAAGAATTAGTAGGAGTTGTTGACAGAGTTGTAGGAGAAGCATGGCAAAATTCACCCATCTTGAAACGCAGTAAACTTGTTGCTCAAGATTTGTTTATTTTCTAAGTGATCTTATCTCCAACAGATATATTTTTTTTATTTTGTGTCCCTCAAGGGAAAACTATTAGAATTTTTTCTAAAATGCAGTTTAAAATATGGACATAGAGTCAAAACCTAGAGTCTGCTTGATTCAAAGAAGGGTAAAACTCACAAAAAAGAGACATGACAGACACTTTACCTGAACAGAAAAGACATGACAGACACTTTACCTGAACTTCCTCCTCCTCCCCTTCCTGCTTGCTCTTGGAAAGGCTCCTCTGCTGCTGGATGAGGCCACCCTCCATTCCCTCCTGGAGTATTGCCAACATGGGCTTCTCCTTCTCCCCTGTAAAGCCAGGTAACTTGCTCTTCATGTCAGAGATACCAGCTCAGATGTCTCTCAGTAGAGTGAATTTTTATTGACAGTTATGAGAGTGTTCTTTCGTCATCCAGTTTGGTCAGTCAGCTGAGATGAGGGAGCTCAACATGCAGAGATCTCACCATGCTTTGGAGGTAACATCCTTGATTTTGAACAGTGTACAAAGAGAGTTTTATTTAGAATGTGTTCTCTGACCAGCAAATGTGTCTCTGAGCACTGGAGTATTTAAAGGATACTTGGAAGGGTGTGGTGGTTGCTGGCAGTTTTTAGGCAGCTCAGGTGCCCAACAGCTCATGGCCTGGGAGGCCATGGAAGAGCTGGGAAGGGCTCTGGGAGGAGACAGGGGACACACACTGGACTCTGCTGATGTTCAGGCCTCACATGGCAGTGCCAGGCCGTGATGAGAAGCTGGCAGAGGTCTGCAACCATTGCAGCAGCCTTAGCACAGTGCAGCCAAAAATCCAGAGATGTGAAACCACTTACATATGGTGAGGCTGATCCAACACCCTGACCCTTGAGACAATCACATCCAGCCAAAGTTACCAAAGGCTTTACCAGGTGTGCTCAAATGCAGGGTGTGGATCTTTTCTACAGAATCAAGATCCGAAAACATCAAGTTGCCAAAAATTCATAGGCTGTAACTGATTTCTCCCCTTTAAGACTCTAAAAAATTTGCATCTTTCTTTGCACCTTCTTAATGGAGTGCATCTATCATTACTACATGTCTGCAAACCCCGAGCATGATGGATATCAGTTCCTGGACTCTGCTGTTCTACAGCTAACACATACATAAAAATATAACTCTTGTATTAGAGGAATGGTGGTTTTATTTCTGACTATGTACCTACAGTCACAAGCATTGCCTGCTTTGCAGAGCAATAAATTTAATACATTAGCTAGTGTATTATTTTTTTTTAATGATTTATTTGTAGATGATTTCAAATTAAAATGAGATTTTCAGGTAACAAGGTAGGCAAACATGTTTAACAATGCCATGATATAAATTGCTGTAGGTGACAGATCCCTATAAAAATTATAACAGGCAGATGCGCAGTGCAAAAAATTATTCATGTGACAGCAATCAGAAAGACAAATTACTTAGAGATGATGTACATGCTCCTCTATAATTGCTTATAAATTATTATAGTTCATGTTAAAATGCATCTAGACTCCCTAGACAACTAGATTTATCTAAAACAAGAGTACTGGGAAATTGCCAGGAAATGTTGAGGAAGAAGATGCAGTACATGCTTTGGGTTATTGCAAACATAAAAGTACAGTAACTTATTGTCAGCCAACTCAATCTATATTTTCCTTAATAGTTTTGTAGCCTTCCTTTTCCATTCACTCTCTGCTCAGGTTGCAGTAAGCTGGATAGGTAATTGGGATGGGCCCCTTTGGGCCACAGTGTGGTTCAGTGCTCCTGTGTTTCCTGGCTCATGGGGTACACAATGGGACGCTGTTCTGCACCCAGGCGGGAGAGAGCACTCCTGAGCACTTCCATGTTCTGTGCAGTAGGGCTGAATTTAGTCAGCTGGGGTAGAAGTTATGCTAAGGGGATGGGGAAGATTGACAGATACCTGGGCAAACCACTTTTCCTTAGGACCCTGATAAAAATGGGACAGTGTTTTCCACATTCTCTTACTGTTCCAAATAAAAAAAAAAAAAAAAAAAAAAAAAAAAAAAAAAAAAAAAAAAAAAATTAAAAAAAATCTGTCATGGAAATGTGTTAAGTACATCCACGATAGACATGATTTAATTTGAATGAGCTTTCAGTCAGGCATTTACCAGGTGATTATAGGGTAGCAGAGAAGTGATGTATATACATTTATTATATGAGTGTCTCTCTAATGCCGTTATTTTTCTCACCAACCTGATTATATTACATATTGAGAGCCAGCCCAACAAAAATGACAGGAAACTTTGTTCTGGATAATGGAGTGATGAACTACACCTAAGCAGCTCCAGTCATTTGTAATGACAGCTTGGAGAATACTCCAAACGAATCTAACAATGCTCACGCTCCAGTGACTGACAGCACAGCAAGAGGAAAAATTCCAGTTTCCATGTGAGTGCAGGGAGCCTGACCTAGATTTTAGCCTCTACAGCTTCAGAAGAGGAAACATTCTTACCTGTGTATTTAACAAGAAAAAAAGAGCAAGGGGAAAAATTCGTCTCCTGTTTGATTAGTCTTTCTTCAATAATTAAGCTTTAGTCAAGGTGCTCTTTGAGACTTCTCCCCTCCGCAGATGTCATCAACACTATAATGACTAGTAGCTCAGTTCCCTGTGTGCTCTCCTCTCTGTAATTACCCCCTCCTCACCTGCTGCACAGAGAGCTGTCACAGGGGAGCAGCTGGGGCAGACAGGGCCATGGGCAGCAGCCTGCCTGCACCTTCCCCCTCCACCCCACTCCCTGTGTGGGTCAGCCTCCTGTGGGCTGCTCGAATTCTTTCATTCAGATACTGTTAATAGGTAAAAAAGTCTCTAGTGTAAATTTCCTTTCCTTGCTTTTCTTCGGTGAGATGGCAGTGCTTTGTGGGGCTCAGGTTGCCGTGTCCAGTGCCTCCACTGGAGCTCTGGCAATGGCCAGTGGAGCACTGGCCCCACCATTGCGTTGTCTTCTGGGGGCAGTTGGAGAGGATTCTTAGCCACTCTGGTGACCTGGTTGTAAATTACCGTTCAAATGCCTTTCATCTCTTCCACTGTGCTTCCTATGCTTCAACAGCTCAAATTCTGAAATTAGAATAGTAGAGAACTGCACACAAGAAGGGAAATTTTCAAATGAAAGTGGAAGACAAGGCAGATTGAATGACACTGAGGATTGCTTAATGTTTGTTTGAGCTGTGCTTTGACAAGTTGTTTGGTGTGGATATAGGAGAAATTTCATTGGAAGCAGGGTATTTTGGGCTTCTGTATTTGGATTTCCATCTTGGGTCAGTTCCTAACTGCAGAACTCCTACTAATTGTGACTCTGCTCTGTGAAATAAATGAAAACCTGGCACTGCTGTCCTTGATCCACAAACTTTTCATGTGTTTCTCATTGTTAGTTATTCTTTGGTGTGGTTTAACTTCGTTGAACTAGCACAGGTTTGAAAGCATTAGATGATGTGACAGGATTCTATTGACACAAGAGTGACAGAATTAATTTAATTAGATTGGCTGAATTAATTAGATCAGCTGAATTACTTTGGATCTAAATTCCAGTTCTAGACTCTCATGTTCATTTCAACTTACGGCCCTACTTAGACTTCTGTGACTTTGCTAAATCACAGGAGAGAAAGTACCTTTGAGAATACCTATGTGTCCTGGAGAACAAGGGATGAACCATCTGGGGAGCTCAACATTGCCTTGCACATCCCTTGCTGACAGAAGGCAGCTGTGAGCTCTACATTGTTCTTTAATTGTAAATCACACCAGCCTAAAGAGCAGGATTTAAAAAAAGCACAGATCTTTTCTGAGGAAGCTCTGTGTGGAGTACAATGATACCTGCTCAATGTAAAAGTCCTTTCACCTATATAAAATAATTCATGGTGTCAGAACCAGGCATTCAATGTAAAAGTGGATTGGATGGGGTTGTAGAACGGAGCGAAGCAGGTTCCTTCTCCAGCTCTGCTGTGGCTTGCCCATATCTGTGCAGCAGCAACACAGAGAGAGGTCAATGCGATGTTTCCTGGGGTCCCAGAAAGGACATGTTCAAGTTGCCATGTGCAGCTTTGGTCATGGTGAAGGATGTTATAAACCTGGAGGAGATGCACTGAGAACAAATGCTTCAGTATAGGATTTTCAAATAATGATTATCCAGATTTGTCCTATTTTGTGTGGCACTAAGTGTTAGAGGAACAACACAGGAGAAACAGCAAGGAAAAGGACATCAGTAAATCGCTGCTGGCCTTTTAGTTGATGTCATTAACAACAGCTGTTAAAAGTAAGGAATTTTAATTTAAATCAGTAGGATGTCAGCAAAATGAGAATGAAAATCAAAATTGAAGTTAACTGGAACAGTGTGTACATAAGTACAGGTGAACTGTTGGGTTTGGGGGCTTTTTTATGAAGAAAGAAGTCAGCTGACACAAACAGCTGCTACTTTTGCACCTGCGTGTGGGGTGGGGGGGCAGGAACTGGAAACACCCTGGGGGTAAAAGTGTTCCATGATCTCCCTTCACCTGTCAAAACTGTCATGAGTAATGTTTTGAGTAATGGGCTTCCCTTCCCTGCTGAGCTTATGTTTGTTTGTTTTTTTTCACAAGTTGGTTTTGCAGCAAGATGTTACATGGAAGTTTGCATGTCAGAAAAGTATTAAAGTGTCAGTGTCAACAAGTTTAACATGTGGCTTGTGATCACAGTACACTTAAAGCTGATTTATTGTGATGGGAAAATTAAAACCTTCCATTTGTCATGGTTACTTTTGAATGATTAAAGAGAAACCTGAAAACTTGGCAGACATAACTAAAAGGCTGTAAAAGTCACTAAAAGTAGGATCAGACGTGATATTCCATGTACAGAAATTTTTGCTCACTACCTTCGTTTAGGAAATAAATTAAAAAATCACTTGATGACAGAATGCAATCGACAGTGTGTATGAAATAAAAATTTTATGAGTATATCGAACATTTATAGTTTGAGAATTGATACTGTAAATGCAGGAGAGGCAACTTGAGAGTTACCTGATTGAATTTGAGGTGCTGCATTAAGGGTAAAGATGTTCCATTTACTTGTAGCTTAATATGATCAATAACTTCTAAAAGCTACATATTTAATGAAATCTATTAACGTTAGGTATTATGTTTGTCTTTTAATGACTTGCCTTTGAAATCTTTTGCTTTGATTTTATTCTTGGCTGATTTTTCAAGCTTATAGTTTTTCCAGAAATGAAAAGGATTGAATTAAAAGGTCTCTGATGTGTGATATGCTGATATGTGTGCATGTGCTAGAACTGTATTGTAACTAAGATAATAGCAATGGGAGAAAAAATTGTAGGAAGAAGTGAGTATTAAACTCACTTTTAAACTTTTATTAAACTGTCTGATGTATGTTAATTTTAGAGTGAAGTATCAAGAAAACTGTTTCAAAAGTTTTTGCTGAACAGAACATCAAAAGAGGTCCTTTTTTATTTGTACAACCTCTGTATTAAGTTTGATTGCATAGGCAGCATGTTGTAATTGTATCCTGTTGTAAAGAATACAGACCTCTACAGTTTGAGTAAGCTGTAGGGAAAAGTTCTAAATGTCACATCTGTTATTTGGGGATTTTTTTTGCATAACATAACCAGCAGAGGTGGATGGAAAAGTTTTAAAGGATAAGATTAGTATCAGATGCCAATGTACATTTTCCTCCAACAAGGAATTGGAGAATTAAAAACCGATTTACAGAGGCAAGTAGTTAAGGTGCCAAACATTTGGTTTAATTAATAAAGAATTAGTGTTTTGGGGATGAAAGTAATGATATTCTAAAGAAGTGGAATTGATCAAGGTCAGTGTGCTCTATTTATTGCATGCACATTCACAGTTACATGTAATTTAAAAAGGTGTATAAAAAACCTTAGTTGCCAATAACTGCTTTCATATTACCTTAAAACAATTCAGCACCTGCCAAAAGATTCTACTAGAAAGTAGAAAGTTGTTAGTAGAAAGTACATTTCTTTTAATGTACTGCATTGCATTTCCCAAGCTGCCTTTCACTATATTGAAAAATGTGTCTGTGTCTAATATTTCTTTATTATTGTTTTGCTTTCAGTTGATGGTTGCATTGACTGGTCAGTGGATCTCAAGACATACATGGCTTTGGCAGGTGAACCAGTCCGAGTGAAATGTGCCCTTTTCTACAGCTATATCAGAACTAATTATAGCATGGCCCAAAGCACAGGTCTTAGGCTTATGTGGTACAAAAACAAAGGAGATTTAGAAGAACCCATTATATTTTCCGAAGTTAGGATGAGCAAGGATGAAGATTCCATTTGGTTTCACTCGGCTGAGCTGCAAGACAGTGGTTTCTACACATGTGTTCTAAGGTGAGTATTGTGTTAAAGTCTAAATAAGAATATGGGGATTATTGGTTAATAATGTATGGAGTATTAGATATTGGTTAAAAAAAATCGTTTTAGCTATTAGAATTTAGGTATTCATCCAATTAATACATATGATTTTTTTTCTCATAATTATATGTGTCACATAATGCTTTGTCTCAAAATTAGTTTCTCTAGTAATTATAGTTACCTTGTCCAATATTTATAATTAATGTACTTTCACTTAATTACTCCTTTTTTTTAAGTACAACATTTGCTAATTCCTAATTTGCTGTAAACCTTCAGAACGTGATACTTCTTAAATCATGAAGTCTTTTGTTTAAGTACTGTTCTGTTTCAAATCCTCTGAGTTATTAGAGAGTTACAATTTGAATTATTCTGATGGGATCAGGCCTTGGGGAGTTATAGTTCTGTCTGGGTTTGAAGAAATGTTTATTTTAATATGCAATTATCATTTACCATTCATTTAAGCAGACCTTGTTTGGTAAGACACCAAAACGCATTTCTCAGAAGTATCTTGGAACAGTTAGATAAGCCTTAAATTAAACATGTGCTGGAGCTCGTGATTTCCATCCTGTAGATATTGATGTCATCTCTATGCCTAAAATGAGACAATAAAAAAGAGTACTTTTAAAGATTGAAGTGATAAATATTCCTTAAATTATCCAGTTTTGAATTAAAAGGAGTTTACAGATACTTTGTATATTTTGGTTTTAAGCTATTCAGATTCAGATAATAAGTTTGCTTCACCCTTGTCTGCTGTTCCATACTGAAATTAGACCATTTCATGTGTTAAATAACAAGTATTGCAGCAAATAATAGCACTGTTCAGAACCCAGAATTTGCTTTCTGTCCATCTCTGCTAAGTCTTGCTGCCTCAGCTGCCTCAGACCATTTTGATCATGAGGAGTGCTACTGAAATCAAAGATTGTGCCCTGGGTTGTAGTGGTTTGTACTGGGCACCAAGATCCAGT
>WAAE01002480.1:0-25752 GCA_013400495.1 Nicator chloris | reverse complement strand
TTTGAACTCTACAATGGGCTTTCTCTGTGTTTACACCAAAGCAAAATTTGGCTTTTAGTCATATTACCAGTAAAAGTCTTCAATTTTTCTAGTCACCGCTTGGATTTTTATACTGTTGACAAAAGCCCTCTTAGTCTTGAAACATCATGTTAAAAAAACCTCTTTGTCTTGAATGATATTTGACAGCTCAGTTTTCCTTTTTTCTCTTATGTTGGATTGTCTCCTATTTTTCTTTCTACTTGCTTCTTTTGGTACATGCTAAATTCCTTTTGCTCACATCTCTCAATATAACTTGCTGTTTCTAATAAATCTATTCCTCCCTGGTTTGTCTGTCTCTCTAGTAGAGTTACAAGAAAATAGCAGTTAGTTCCCTTAGCATGAAAAGCTTTTAAATTAATTTGCATTTTTTATTTAATGATTTTTTTTAGTCAAATTACATATGAAAAACCTCAACATCAGAAACTGATAAAAGAAACAATTGTCATTCAAGAAGTAGCCTTCCACACATCTAACGTGAGGTGAATGTAAAACGCCGTTTCAGTGGAAAAGTCTTAGACAGACTTTCTCCTTTTTTCAGATCTATGCTTTCACAAGACTGGGAGAAAATACAATAATTGAGATAAATATTTAAAACAGCCAAAGCATGCAAATACAATCATAAGTTTGCATAAGCTTCATATCCTTATGAAATCAAGGTCAATCCAACACTACAAGAGTTTAAAATATTTTTAAATGCATTAGAAATAATTTAAGTTCCAAGTCCCTTATATTTGCTCTTTATATTAAAGATTTGTTATTTCCACTAAAGAGAAGTCTTTAAATATCATTCAAGTTATATGAAGTCTTACTGTACATTGATTAACACACTGATGTAGATATTGACACATTCATTGTAACATATATTCAATTCATCTGTTAGCTACTTCCTTGAACTCAAATGATATTCCAGTAATGGAAAAGATAAGGAAGAAAGAGACAACTAGAGTGAAATTCTGCAACACTGCATACACACCTGCCCACTAAAAATTGAATCTACAGCCCTTATACTTTCTAAAGACCAATACGACATAGACGTTTCCTGAGAAGTTTTAAATTATTCAAAAATTACCTCTTAAATATTTAAGGACATTACAAAATAAAAGTGTCTATCCACCTGAGCCCAATAAAATGACACAAGTTTATTAGAGAGGCCAAGAATGTCACTGGGGAAAGGCAACTTGTTGGGAATTTAATCATAAGGAGACAGAAGACAAGCTAATTTCAAGGAGGTGCCCACTTACTAAGCACTTCAATAATTTTCAATTTACTTAAAATTGGAGGCCTGTTCCCTCCACATATTCTATTAATCTTTGGGACAATGTAGCATCCTCAAAGGAAACCACACAGAAATACCCACCATTGTATTTCTTACAATGTCGTTCAAATTAAGCATGTTTTGTAAACCCAGAGCTCAAAGAGCGTGTTGGAGCTATATTGTGCATATATTGGGGCATACTGTGACACTTTTCAAGTGAAATAGGGAGTCATTAGTAGATTACTACAATAAAGCTACATTTTTTTCTGTGCTGATAGGGTTGTCGTATTTTAGCATGCAGTCAAAAAATTCCATCCTGCATCACAACACAGTTTCATTTATCTAGGAATTAAAAGTACTGAATTCGAGTATTGAGCCTGAGTGATGAACTATTACTGTTTTGGGATGATGCAAAAAATTATTACATTGCGATTAAATTTAAAATATAGGAAACAGTAATTTCAGTAAATTGTAACAGATTTAGGGTTCTGAGCAGTTCCAAACACTGCATTTTCTGTCTGTCTTCAGAAAAATCAAACTATTTAAATTGTTAACTATCTGAGTACTATCAGACACACAGTCATGCACCCCACCCACCCAGGTTAACTTTAAGCACAAAACATACAGTTTCATCTCCAGGAGGTCTGCACTGGCCACATAAGGGGGGAAAATTCCCAAGCATTGTCAAGTGAGGCCCTTGAAAGGTCATTTTCCCCAGAGGCTACTTTTTCAGCAGTCCCCTTGTATTCATAAAAGTGATAGTGATCGCTTACTGCTACACAGGAGTGGCAATTCTCCAACAAAACACAGAAGTGAAGAAATGGGAGGAAATGTATATTAAGCACATCTTTATAATTATTTGTGAGCTTGCTAGTTTTGTAGTAGGATTAAAATACTCATGAAATTACTTACAAATAGGATTGACTCATCCTGCATTATCTTAGATAAATGAAGTATATAAACACAAACACATGCATGCACACTAATCAGTCATGACGGAAATAATCATAGAGAAAGTAGCATTATGTTGTCTTGTCTGTGAACTGCTAGGGTTAGTTCTTTGTGAATCAAACAGTTTGCCTTAAGAAATGTTTTCTCACTGAAATGCATTTAAATAATAACTTGTATTAAAGTTTACCGGTTACTTTATTGCATATTTCCCTTGGCAGAACATACTATGATCAAACAATTTCTAGACTGTAAATTATTCTATATTCTATATTCTATCTTTAGAAATTATCCATAGTATTCACATTACTCAGAAGAATGGTCACCAGGTTTTTTAAAAAGCTGAAAGTCCAGTTTTTTCAAGTCCAATTAGTTTCCATAAATCTGTTAGCTTATTCGTTCATTCCTGTGTCTTTCCATTCTGAGTTCCAAGCAACAGTCACCTGACAGAAGGGCTTTTGTCAGCTTTGGTCTAAATGTTTTATTTTAAGAGAGACCTCCCTCCTCCCTCAAATGGAATTTCTGGCTGTCTCAGAACTTCCTTCACCAGCTTCAGTGTACAACCCATTTCGAGTTCCTTAGCCATAATGGCTTCTTTTCCTTTCTGGTCATTGTTTCCACATGGATTTTTTACCGTATAAGACTTTCCATCAAAAAAACCCACTATGATTCTTATTTTTCATTTTACTGCCCTTTTAGGTGTTTGAAGAATGTTTTTTACATCCCCATGACTGCTTTAAGACCATCTTTTAATGAAAGAGTATTGTTAGGAGTGTACAGAGTTCCCAAAATTTTAATGTCAGATAAAAATCTTTCTTCCTGGAAACAAAGAACAATATCTTGAAAAAATTACAAAGCCTTAAGTAAGCATTTCATAAAAGAGATTGTCATTACACAAAAGTAAATACCGTAAATTTTAGTAGCAGAGTATGTACCTTTACTGAATATTTGTCATGTGTAAAGAGGTAAGTAAATAAACCTGATATTAATGGAGCTGCAGATCAAGTGCTAAAAGGTATTTCTTACTTGTTGACATTTCTCTAAAAAATGGGTTAGTGAAATTAAAATGTGGAAACTGGAAAGCATCAATATAGTTGACTTATAAATAAAAAGGAGGTGCTCACATCAATATCTAAAACAGATATTTACCATTATAAAGACAGATACAGATGAACTGTGTGCTTTAGAGACACTTGAAAAATGAACACGTCCTCAAAAATCTTTGCTTTGCAGAATCTGAGGTTGGAAGGGATCTTTGGAGAATCAGTGCTGCAATTCCCTGCTCAAATCAGGGTCATCTACAACAGATTGCCCAGGATCATATTTAATGAGCTCCTGTCTGCCTCCAAGGACAAACTCATCACCTCTGGGCAACCTGTTCCAATGCTCAAATGCACTCAAACTAAGACTCTCCTTATGTTTACATGCAAATTCCTACATTTCATCTCATGCCCATTGCCTCTTGTCCTGTGACTGGGCAAAACTGAGAAGATGTAGGTTTCCTCTTTACTCCCTACCACAGGGTATTCATACACATTGGTAAGACCTTCAAGGCTAAACAATCTCAGCTGTCTTGTCTCTTGGTGGGACAGATGCCTTGAGACTTTTATCATCTTTGCAACCCTTTACTAGCCTCACTTATATATTCATGTCTTTCTTACAGTTGGAAGCTGTTTTTCATTGGAAGATGTCTCTCATGAATCCAGTAAAAAAAAGGCACTCTTGAAGACACCTTTTCAAAGATATTTATATGGAGCTAACTATAACTATAAGGAAAGAAAAGCACAGATAATCCTATGTAGCTTCAGATGCTGGAATCACAAGTGGTGTAGCATCAAATGGGCCCCTGATCCATACACTGCATACTGTGCAGGCCTCTTTCCATGGAAGAGGTTCTGCAGCCTTGGTCACTCAAGCTATTGTGGATTTTTTTCCTCCAAGAAAATAGCTCTACTGATCATTCTCAGCATCAAACAGAAAGGATGCTCAGGTGGCAACTTCTTGCCACTCTCCTAGATAAAGGCACGTACACACAGGTGGTATACTTGCTGGTGCCAGGCAGGAGCTACCTGGAAGATCCTCTATTACAATGAGCTGGGTGGGTTTATCCTGCAGCCATGGGGTTTGTGCATTGAAGGCAATACTATTCAACACAGTCACTGATGACCTGGATGGTGGGAAAAAATGCACAGTCTGAAGACCACACTGGATATGCATCCCAGCATGTTCTAATTAACTGTTATGTAGTTTTCTAACTCATTGATTTACAGTGATCAGCCAGTCAAATTCATTACAGACATCTAGAACTGGGCACAGCACTCTTTATCTGGCCCCTCTGGTAATGAGGACAACAGGGGGACCACCTCCTTCCAACTGCTGGCATTTTTCCTACTGATACAGCTCAGGGTGTTTTTGGTCTTTGCCACCTGGATGTATTTCTGGCTTGTTCAATTTTTTGTACAAGAACCTGCAGTTTTGTCTCTACCAAGCTACTTTCCAACTGGTCAGACCTCAGCATGTGCTGGAGAATTGGGTTATTCCTCCTCCCCAGATACAGCATTCTGCATTTCTCTGTTAAATTTGAGGTGATTCCAGTCAGCCCAATGCTCCAGCCTTTAGAGATCTCTCTGAAAAGCAGCACAACACTCTGGTATGTCAGCCACTCCTCCCAGTTTTATATCCTTAGCACACTTCCTGGGTGTGCATTTTGTCCCATCACAATGTCAATAGTGACCGTGTTAATCACCCCTGGGTACTATATGGATCCACAGCTTTACTTTGTGCCACTGATTCTGTCAGAGTGGTGTTAAATCATTTCTCAGTCAACCTAACTTGTTAACCTAACCTGTACTTCTGTTTGTCTATGTGAATGCTGTGGTATACATTGTCAGATGCATTACCAAAGTCATGGTGAAGAGCATCCCCTGCTCACACCTCCTCCACAAAGCCAGTCAGCTCATTCTAGAAGGCTATCAGGTTGATCAGGCAGGATTTCTCTCTGTAAAACCAAGCTGACTACTCCTGATCACTTTCTTAACCTTTATGTAAGACCTTAAATAGAAATTGTATACAATGATTGAAAAGTCGAGCTCATCCAGCCACTATTGACCTTCTGGACACTTTTCTATTTGTTTCCTCACTGGATTAGAGCAATGTCTGGATGTAGTTCGTGTTACTACTAAAAGAATAATAGTAATAAAATTTAAATTGGATCAGGTTTTCCTTTTTGACCATTAGCCTGTCTTCAGTTTCCTCTCTCTTTAAAATAGGTAATATAACTTTCAATTAGCACTAAGAGACTTATCTCTATAACTGTTCTAGACACTGCAGAATAAAGTCCAGTCTGCAAAGACACATGTAGTTGATTTCAACAGCCAGGATCACTCACTCACTTATGGACTTTGACAAATAGGTCAATATGTTGCAATAATATTAGATCTGAGAATAACTTCTGGCATTTGGATTTAGCAAAGTTACTGGTTGGTGTTATAAGAGGAAACATTTTTAATAGCTTACCCTTGATGTCAGTCTGAACAGAATGCAGCATTCTTTCAAATTTCAGTATAGTTCATTATCAGGATGTGATAAACAAGACTTGTTACGGCTCTTTGACATGATACAATCATGGCAAAGTTAATATTAAAAAAAAAAAGGAAGGTTTCTACCTTCAGGATACAAAAGGCCAGTGTCCCTTTCTCATTCATGGTTTGGGACATCATGAATCTCACTGGCCATCTTTCTTCTGAACTTGCTCAGGCTTCAAACAGCTACAGAGGACTTACAAGATCTTCAATCAGTACAAATTTAACCTTACCTCCTGTAAGCAAAGTACATGAAGTCATAATGGGCTACTGCACTTCTGAGTCAAAGTATGGATTTTATAATGAAATGTCACAAAATTCTGCAAGTGATGATTCATCTTCTAATTTATTCTCTGTATCTTTTTGCAACAGTTAAATTTTTTTCTGATTAAATACACCATGTGAACTGAAAAGGCTAATATGACATTTCAAAAGTTAGCAATCAATATTATAATCATTAAATTAATTGGGGTTTTAAAGAAAACTGACAGAGAGTGGACATGTGAGCAGAGTTATCTCCTTCATTGACTTTTATTTCCTGACACAGTAATAAAATGCTCACTGGTGTTTACTAGATTTATCAGAATTTCCTTCTGAACAAAACCAAATGAAAAATTGTTATTACAGTTACTGGTGTCTAGGAATGTAGAGTGAAACCTTTATTGGTTGCAGTAGGGCAAAGGTGGACTGAAACTTCTTGTTAAGTTCAGAAGTGAAATAAAAACTAAATTAGTTCAGATTTCACTAAGGACTTTATAATTTCCATTTAAAATTTGAAAACATCTTGATTTCCATTTAAATTTTGAAACAATCACATTGTTAATTTAATTTGGAAGAGACGTTGAAGTCTCTTGCATGGTGATCTAGAAGTCGCACGTCTTCGTTCAGCAAAGTCACATCTTACAAACTCAAAGTACTTATTTTCAAAGCCCCTTATTTTCAAACAGAATGAGGACATCCATATCTACCATGATTTGGGATTAAAAAAATGTGCAAGCTATTTGACATCTGTAACAAAAACTGAAAAGGATTTTTGTTTCCTATTGACATGGTAAGACGAGAGGTTTTTCCCTTCTGATACAGCAACATGGTATTTTCACAAATAATTGGGCAGGTTTTGATGCCTTAGAGGTACGATAAAGGAATATCAATATTAGACATCACTTAAAATTTTTGATAGAGATGATGCAATTCCCTTTTGCTTTCACCTCCACCCTGAGCTATTTGTAGGTTTTTACATAAGCATGGATGGCAAGGCATGGAACTGCAAGGAGCTTCCTCTCCCATTTTTCAAAACTGGAGTCTCAAGATGTGAATCTCTCTCTTATCATTAATTGTCAGAGCTGTTTCCCCACTCCTTCAGAGTAATAAGACTGTAGGACTAATATTTTAAGCTGTTTTGGTGAGGTTTTGACCTAGTACAGTGGATGAAGAGGATCCAGGTCCACTGGTGCAATCAGTGCTGCAGATTGGGCAGTTCTGCTGAACCAAGAAGCTCAGTGACACATTTGGGAGGTGTCTGCCTAAGAAGTACAACAGGGAAGTACTTGTAAATTGTGATGTAGCCTTGAATAAGCTGCTCCTTGTTTAAAGTGTTTGGTTACAAACATATTTTGCAGCCAAAGAGCTATGGGAGTGTTTTACTTTGCAATATTCTGGTTCCCTTGTTGGGATAAACTACTCAGCTGAACCACCTTATTGCCTCATAAAACAGAGCAGCAATGCTATTATCGCTTAACTGCACCTGAATTCAGGCAGAACTACTTTGTTCAAAGAGCAGTAAACACTTGGAGTAAGTTGTCAAGTAAGGTCATTGGAGCAAATAACATAAATGAGTGCTAGAGACACAGGATGTTTTCATGAAGGAGATTGAAGGATACAGTGATAAGAAGGGATTCAAGTAGGATGAACTGAGCTCAGGAGGGACTTATTTCAATGTTATTATTAAAAATTACCCTTTTGCAGAAAGCTTGTAGAGGCTTTGTATGTAACTTATTCCTTATATGCCTTAAGAGCATTAAGTAGCATCTAAGATGTACAAAGCAACAGATTTTAGCCTGCATGAAGAGGGCTTTGATCAATCCAATAACCATGAGAAGCACTGTATTCATGTCTGTGAACCTTTAGAAAAGGTAGCTTTCTGAAATAATTTCCTAACACAGTCTGGTTTTGCACTCTTTCTTTTCACAGATTCCTAACTAAAGCCAAAAAATCACCAAGTGGCTTCCCTGCAGACAGAGGTAGCACTCAGGAATGTTTTTGTTACACAGTGACTACATGTGTTTTTCAGACTTTTATCATATACTCTCAGAAATTAAGCTCACAACTAGCTGGGTAGTTGTGAGCCACAGTTCTACAAGGTATTACCTGCTCAGGCAAAGGCAAGCCCCAAGAAATCCTGAATCCCCGCTGTCAGCCAACAGGAACCCCAGAGTCTTTTTGTGGTAATGGCAAAAATCAGATTTACTAGGCTGCAACACCATTCCATAGAATAGGCATTAAATGTAATGGTGAATGCATACCAAATCTTCCAAATTCTCACCTGAGCAGGACTCTTACTGTTCCATTCACTAAACTGATCACTGCCTTCCCTCCACACACCACAGCTTCTTTTTGCCATTCTTCCTACCCTCAAACACCCATTCCTTTCAGTCTAAGCTCTGGGCTCGTTCAAGATCTCATAGCAGTTCTTTCTTACTGAATGAGTACCACCTGGCACACCTTTTCAGAACCCTAATAATGAAGGAGCAGGATGCTATCAGCTTCAGCGTTGTTCTGCACTGGCAGCAGGGAAGGCTGAGGTGGTGGAAGAAAAAGTGCAGCATTCTTTCTGAATCTCAGTAAGAATGGCCCCAAAAGAAATGGTGTGATAGAATAGCTGCTTTAGTAAGATGGACTAAAAAGAGTAATATAGATAACAGGTCAATCTTACATTCTTCAGATGCTGAGAATTCTGCTTTCTAATGTCACATCAGAATGACCCAATACGGATTTTCCCACCATGCAGTGCACCTGCTTACACAGAGTTCCTCCGCTGTGCCGTGCCACAGTGCGTTTCATTTCCTGTGAAAACCAGAGCCATATGCTTTTCCTGGCAGGTTGGAATGCTATGTCTGTCCTAACCCCAGCACAGCGCAGGCTGGCATGGGACACTTCAGCAGAGTCCCTTGCAGCAGCCACTGGTGCTGACATATGTGCTGCTCTGACCTGGGGAACAGTGCCCACAGGAGCAGACCTGATCCGCTCAAGGGAACTCACTCCTCACACACAATGTCTTCTGGAAGGTGCCCAACACAATCACACCTTGGATGGAAGGGTGTGAATTACTGTATCTACTATTTAACTGGTGTTCACAACCTGATATGAACCCTTAAAGAAGATGAATCCTTTCCCTCCTGAAAATTCTCCAGTTTTCCAATCAACTCACTGAACTACTCTCCCTAATTTTATCACTTCACAGCTACCTTTAGAGTTTCATCATGAACAAAATAGAAGTATTCTCTTCTTTTTCAGTCCCAGAAGCAAATGAAACACAGTTCAGCTTTACATTGATATAATGGCCTGCAAAGCTAGAATGACATACTTCTCTAGAAAAAAAAAAAAAGAGCAACATAAACTTTTCTTAAATGTGTTTTCATAGACTTTTCTAGCTAATAGTAAGGGAGATATAAATAATTTTAGACTAAATAATAGCTTCTTTCCTTTTGAATATATGGAAAGGTTTTTTATTAAATATGCCTCTGGAAAAAAAATCAGATGCATCCAGTATCACACTGCAAATGCTTATACAGGTGAAAGAGCAAAGCTTGTTTTCACTGATAGAATTAACATTAGAAGGAAATAAATGAGTACACGACTGAAATCCCATGGTTTACTGTTCTTACTTACTGAGTCTAAAATTATATTACCCTCCCCACAAAGCCCTGATCAGTAAATTTAAGGTTCCATAAGAGTAAGATTCATCCTGTTCTTAGAAATTCATGCTGTGAAATGATGAATTCAGTTCCAAATATTGGTGTGATGTCTTAAGCTCAAATTCAGAAATCCCAAATGAAATCTTTGATATTAGGGAAGAGAAAGGGCTATGCATGCTTAAAGAACCAGTCAAAGGGAATAAAATAAAATACCAGTCAAGGAAAAATTACTTAGCTAATAAGATGCTTAACTCAGGGAATTGTCTAGAATGTGAACTTCTTCCAGATTACTCCAAGCTTTTATGTTGTCATATTGCCCTGACTGTCTCTAAGTTGAGGCTAATCACAGTTGTCTCTTTAGGTTCATGCAGTGTTCCAAGTCTATTGTAGTAGTAAAGTCTAAGCACCTTCTACAGATGTTTTTTATTTAATTTCCATCAATGTATTTGCCAGAAGTAATGACTTGTTTTGTGAAAATTTTCAATTGTCTTAGGTAAGTGTCTGAGAAAATAAGTCTCTGTATCTACCGGAACAGAAACAGAAACAGTAAGGTAATATTCTTCTTTGTCAGTATTCTGAGCCTCTCAAAACCTCAATTTTACTGAATTATTTTTTTTTTAAAGTTAGGAGAAGGAAAAAATTAAATCACCTTTTGTGTGGGTTGTCTCACAGATATCTAACAGACCCCAGCAGCATTTAAAATATCAGTAAAGAAGCAAACCAAACACTAAGCTGAACTAAACTGAAATTATTTCTTGCTGTAATATAAAGACCTGAAGGCAATTTAAGTAAGCAAGAATGTAAGATGACATTGTAAGTGCTTTCATCCTGCTGAAGGATACAACTAGGAAATTAAGGTACTTAATCAGACTCCTAGTGTTTGTTTTTCTGATCTGATTTTCCTGCAAAAACTCATTTTACAGGAATCACAATTTAAAATGGTAATCTGTCATTATATCTAGTCCTGAAACCCACTTCTGTAACAAATCACGGGTGAGGTCCATGATGCCTTTTATTTAGTTGTAATTAATGTCTGTCTGTGAAGGTATAGATGGAAAAAAATTGACTCCCTTGAATTGAAATTATTCCATTTTCATTTGGATATGATATAATCCAGCAAATTCCTTTTGTTTGCATTATGCTGAGAATTTCTAAGTTTCACACCATAAAGGAGAGAATCGTAATACAGAGTTCCCTGAAAAACCCAGAAAGATCTTTACAGTAAATGTAAAAATATTATGGCCAGCTCTGCTAAATGCCATTTTATAAGTATGTTTTAAGAAGCATGAGGAGAATACCTAAGAATAATGTCTACATTTCAAATATTCAGACAGTTACAAAGGATAGGTCAAATTCCACTTTGATTAGTTATTTTGGATTTTTTAAATACATTGCTCAGAGTAGGGCCGGTTTTCAGCAATTGTCCTGAAATGTGCTCTTTTTAAGATGCCTCGAGTTGCATATGCAGAATTCAGCTCTTCCTGAGAAGCACTTACAAGGCCTTGATTTGGCATACAGCTGCATCTCTTTACTTGATGTTTTATGCCACAGTCATCACTCCATATTGGACTTTTTTCCTCTTTTTTTTTTTTTTAAATATTTAGGACTTGTCACAACTCATGAGTGTTTTCTAGCATGAGATTTATTAGATAATCTAATATGATCTCAAAAAACCTGTGTTCTTACTATAGAAAATAGTGTGATGAATAATACACAACCTCAGGAGTGGTTGGGACATTCATAAAAGATATGTGAAGAAAAAAACCCAAACATACTTCAAATATTACCACTGAATTCACTTCCTTTACCTTTTTGTATATCACTGTTTTTCCTTTACCCAAACCTGATTAATAGTGAAATATAATGGGAGATGAGAAACAGAACATTATCACAACATGAAAATACCCTTAGAAAATTGTGAAACCAAATCAGAGGCTCAGAAATGAAATGTTTAAAAATAAGGCTTTTCCTAGACACTACTTCCTTTCTTTCTGCTGGTAACTTTCCATCCCTTTTGTCTGACCTTCTGGCCAAATGTTCATTATATTGTTATTATTGTCATCCATTTAATTTATATTATAAATTCCTCACAACAATCAAGAGCAGTATTGTTGTTTTATACTGAGGCATTAAAGAAAATGGATCTGTTTACTTTATCTAAAAGAAGATTGAAAGGTGACTTCACCACCACCTACAGGTGATCACATAGGGAAACCAGGTTTTATAGTCATTATTCCTTGACTCTGCCAAAACAAAAGGTCATAATAAAATCCGGTAGTTGGGAGCTCACGCTAGCTATATTCACTAGGGAAACACAGACGCTTCCCAGAAGCCTGTAAAGATAAGAGCAGTAAATCACAGAAATATTTTACTTAGGAAAGCAGAAGATTCACTTCAAGGTTTTTAATCGCAACACGTCATATCCATTAAAAATGTCTGTCTTAACTCATATGGAAGTGATGGGCTTGATGTAGAAATTATTTGATCATATTTTTGTTTCATAATGTATGTAAGATCTGGAACAGCTTGTTGCTGCAGTGTGGTATATCCTTCACTGCACATCTCGGTTCCAGACATGGAGACAGGCTCAGTCAAGAATCCAGATTGCCAGGCAAGTTTGTGGCAAGGAAGCATGTCCAAGGTCAAGCCAGGGAGTTACAATTGGCAGTTTGGGGCAGAATCAGGTCCAGCAATCTTAGCCAGTGTCAGACACAGTCCAGTGATCAACAGGCAGGGCCATAATGATGGAACAGGTTCAAGGTGAGCCAGGAAGACATTCTGCAGATCAGGATCAGGACCAACACGGTCGCTGAGCTGAGGACAGGAACTCCAATGACATAGTTCATACTGACACTGAAGGCCCAGAGTTAAGCTGGAGTTCCTGGCCCCTCTCTGTGCCAAGTGGGGATAGAAGCCATCAATGAGGTTGGTCAAGACCTTTTAGCACATTTGAGGCCCCAGTTCCTCAGATTTCTGGTGACTAAGTTTACAAGCTGATGCTGACAAGCAGCAGAACTTCTGGAGCCACTCCTAGGAGCAGTACAGAATGATCTTGAGTGTGACTTTACAGACTTAAATAAAGCAGTTGCCACTGCAGAATCTAAATTAATGGGCCTGTCTGCTTGCTATCTAAGATGGCAGTCATGGGATAGGCTGATGTTAGTCAGCCTGCATTAGATATGCTTATTTTGAAAGACTGTCACATTATCTTAAAGCAAACAAGAGACGAGCCCCTGAACAGACTGTCCTCTCCCTTCTCTGTGAGCAAGATAATTGTTAATAAGATAGGCAAATCAGATACTATAAGTAAAGGGCATAGGATGAAGTCATAGCCTTGCCAAAGATGCATTTCATGTCTGCCCTATCTATCAATGTCTATAGATTGCAATTTCACAGGTGAAACTTACAATCTGATAAGGACATCACAGTTTGTACTGCTCAGTTGCTCTGCATCACTGAGCACTGTAACTGCTGATGTTCTCAATAACAAGTTACATAATTGTCTTGGTTTTGGTTTTGAGCACCACCTTTTTCTTGAGCCAAATTTATTATTGGCGATTGTTTAGAAAAAGGCCACTGAATTAGAATCACTACACCCTAAGAAAGTCTTATTACAGCAATATTCTAAATGTTGGTTTTCACGATTAGGATGATGATTGTTGTCAATACAATCAGGAGCTCAGCCTTTAACAATGTTATCAGGAAAGATCAGTTGTCCAGCTTTCTAGTCAGACTATATCACAGTCCATATAAAGCTTCAAAAATAATAAGTGCTCTTTCTGCAAAAAGAAAAACTTCACTGCTGGTCGTCAAATGTTGACAGTCTGAAGCATATTATTTCAAAGATTCTCATTTGTGGGCATCAGTGCTTCCTCTGACAATGAGTAAAGAAGTTTTATCACATCCAAGGAGTCTTGAGGATCTCTGAAATGCTCATTACTATGGTAATAAGTGCACATCAAAATGAAATGGAAGTTAACTGAGATCGCTTCTTATGAGACACATTCTGTTGTCTCTTTCTTAAAAATTGTCAGTGATATGTATGGACATGAGCACTGTCATAAACGTGAGATAAGTATTTTCTGTGGGTTCTTTGCAGAAAGATTCCTTCTTATTGGTATATCAGTCATCAGAAGGATATATTAAAATAGGCTAATTAAATATCAATTTCTATTTCCTAAGATAATAAATCAAAATGGGACAAGATCCTGGGGAATATGATGTACACCTTGGAGACCACTCTGCTTTGACTGGGGGCTGGCTAGCTGTCATTCCCAGTCCAAGTTATCTTAATAACTCATTTGTTCTGATGGGAAACCACTTTTTTTTGGCATCTCTAATAAGCAAAGAGTAACTAAGAACCTTGGTACAGGATTTTTTTCTAGTGTTTCCTGAAAAATTGAACTTATAAAAACTGTTCAGTGTTATTTCTGCATCCAACAGCCAAACCAATTTTCATGAAAGCCAGCCCTGCACCTTCAGTATACTGTACCAATGGAGAACTACACTGAGCTGGTGTGTAGAATAATGAGCTCTTGAATTAGTCACATTTATAGAATAATCTGTTATGGTTGTACCAACACACAAACCAAAGGAAGTTAGAAAAATCTGGCAAAAGCATGTCATGCTAATATGGTATGCTCATGATGCACATCTGGTGTTGGTTTTTAACCAACAGATTGCAGATTTTGTAGGAAGTATTCTTGAAATGTATTCTCTCAAAATACCAGCTAGTTGTCAGTTAAGAAGTTACAGGTGTGCAGTGATGAGACTCACACTTTGAGGAAAGATCCAAGTCGAGATAGCCTCACATGCTGAAGAGTTATAGCTGTGATACCAAGGTTTGTTCATTACTTGAACTGAAAAGTTTAGAAGAGGTCAATATGAATTCAGAAGAAATACACACAGAGGGAATTACCAGTCTTTTGTGTAGTATCCACCCAAGATGCTGCTTCTGTTACATGACTGATATTGCAGAAAGAATGTGACTGTCTTGTATCTAGTTTTCTCTTTTTCCACCTCTATCTAGGAACTCCTTTGTGTATCAGCATTATTAGTGTGAGTTTCTGGGAAGATGTTGTTTTCACTAGACACTTGTCACATACTTAGCTCCACAAACATAGCAATCATTATGTCTAATATTGTTCTCTATACTATGGATGTTCCTGGAGCATTGTAAGCAGAGGACTGTCCAACTTGGTGTTTCTGAAATAAATCTATTTTGCAAAAATTCACTATCTCAGCTAACGTGCTTTTTCTTTTTTTTTTTTTTCCCCCTGAGACCATCTACTATGGTTCAAGAGGAAATCATGGAGCAAATTAATTGTTCAGGGAGTCAAGTTACTTGCCATGCTTTTTCCCCAAAGGTCCTACAGCCCTTTGACCTCACAGTGAGGTCAGTTTGCTTGTTTCTGTCATCAGGTAGCTGGTGTATGTCATCATGTTAAAAAATGCACACCTACATTCCACGACAGCATTTCTTGCACGTTCTAGCATGGAATATCAACACCTAATAATAAATGCCACACATTTTTGCAAGTGTATGTTTAGCTACATTTAGCCAGTTTTATGGTTGAGTATTTAAATAGTGGGAAAGCAATCATATTCTAACAGAAGAAGGGTCTTAATTCTTTCTTTAAATTAAATGTATAGATACAGAATATTTTGATTCCTGTATTTCCATACACAAAATATTTCCAGGAAATGTTCTCTCTTAGATAAATTCTGTGGATTTAGACATTCCTGTGCTCAAGGAACGTTTAGAATACTTTCACAGAATAGAGAACAGTATGACTTATGGTATGGACAGATGCCAAATGACATTTCTGGAAAGTCCAGCTCAGCTTGATCCAACAGTAATGAGAGGAAAATCTCTTGCAGACTCAAATGCATTTCTTACCAAGACCATAATGTATAGTTAATGTAGTGAAAATCTCTGTGAGACCTGACTGTAAACTTGAAGATAATATTAAGGAGGAAGAGGACAAGTTATTACTGACCTTCCTCTGATCTGGTAAATTAATAAATCAGTGTCAATTTTAGTCAAGCAGCTGGTTTTAGTTACAACAGCAAAGAATGCATCTGTGAGCCAGAATCACCAATGCTGATTTTGAGAAGCTATTTTTATAACTCTGAAAAAGGAGAAAACCAACAAAAGGCATCTTCAGGCATTTAGGAGTTCACTTACTGTATTGATACAATTTTTTTAAAGAGCAATTAGAACTCTAATGACTTTTATCATTGGCATTTTTTTAGATTCTATAAAAAACTTATCTTGAGCCAATTTGCAACTGCTTCCTTTGTTATTGTGAATGTAAAGATTTCTGTCATCTTTTGTTACAGAATTTTTTCCCCCATATTTTCCCTTTGGAGTCCTCACCTATACCTGGGAATTCTGACTCCTACCTTTTCTTCTCAGTATTATCTTATCTGACTTGTACATCAGTGGTCCTTGTGGTTCTGATTTACATCTTTAAAAAGACTCTTCTTAGAGGAAATAAACTTCCACAAGGTAAAAAAAAAAAAAAAAAAAAAAAAAAAAAAAAAAAAAAAAAAAAAAAAAAAATTTTTCCCAAAAAAGAAAAAAAAAAAAAAAAAGCTGTAAAAATACCCGCAGCCCCTTATTAAAAAAAAAAAGAAGGATTTTTTCCCAGAACAGAGAGAAAAGAAACAACTGCTGTCAACATACCTGCAGCTCCTTATTAGAAAGAATGGACAGAAGTATTCTACAGGTCTGATTTTACTTTGTGAAAATTCCAAGGAAGCACTATTGCTAAACAGGTCATTATTCCTGAAGGGGTCCATAGGGTTCTGTTGTGCCTGCTGTCATGGTCCACATACACAGAAACAGAGAAACGAGGAACTATTGTAATCATTTACAATAACTTTCTGCATCACAATGGCCACAGAGGTTCCTTCTTCAAGCCCCCAGATTTTCAGTTGTGGTACAGTACTCTTATAGAGCTATTCAATAATAACCCAGTGTTCCTTATGTCTTAAGATTTCTAATGGACAGTTACCCTCATTATAAAAAAACAAACAAACAAACAAATTGTCCTACATTTCTAATATATGTCACTTCAATTTTTAATTTTGGTTATTGCGTATTATTTTATGTCTTTCTACTCTAGAAAGAAAGATTAAAAATTTTCTCATCAAGTAAGTGTTTTGCAGTGGCTGTATAATGGTCTGAGTAAGGCAAGATCAATTCAACCTGCTACATGAAACAATTTTTAAAATAATGACAGGATAAAACCAAAAAAGTGTTCTGATCACAGAGAAACATATGTATTGACTAGAAAGTTACATCTCAATAGGTTTTTTTTTACTAAAGCCTTGAAGTTTTCCTTATAAATGACTTCTCCAGACTATAAAGCACATTTTTTGGTCCATTTTCTCTCTCCACTTTATTCATGTTTTCCGTGTATGAGTACTAAAATTGGTTTCAGAGCTTTGGTGCTGGTCCTGCTGACAGAGGAAAAGATGAAGCCACACCGATAAAAGATTCATCATTTTATTCTCTTCGTCTAAGTCTGAGCACTTCTTCCTCTTACAAAATCCAAAACCTCCGTTGTTTTTACAAGGCATGAACATCTTCATGAGTAATGTTTAAAATATTCTGAAGACACAAAATGGGAAGCATGACGTTTTCTTCAGTTACAAACACCATGCCTTCTCTCCTAACTCTTAATAGCCCTTCTGTAAATGTATGTGTTACCTTTCTACTTTAGCTTCTATTTCTGTTTTCAAAGCAGCACCTCTTCAGTGCATGCTTTATTACCACAATGGCTCCTCTGTTATGTTCCAATAGTCTTTATAATGCCATAGATCATTTTCTGCTCTGTTAGCTCATGTTCTTCTGTCTTGTTGCTCAGTTTTTGCCCAGAAATGCTAGCCACTGTCTAGCCCAGTCACATTTGAACTGTTGCACCCTCTTAATCAGCAATTACAAAAAAATAACGAAAAAATAGGCCACCCATCATGGAAGCAGCCTCTTCAATGGTCTTCCAGAATTTGGAAGTGTTCAGAATTTAGTATCTCCAAGCTATAGGAAAAGTATGTGAGTTCAAAAATGCAAAGTAAGAAAATAAATCTAGTTTTTTATTGCTTTTTAGTCTTCCCATGGGCTTTGAACCAAGCATAGCCTGTAAGGAGAAAGTCTTTATCAACTTCTTTCAGGAGTCAGACAGAAAAGGAAGGCTTGTTTAGAGAACTGTCAGACTAAGAAGGCCAGGATTATGTGGCACCTCTCTGAAGAATGAAAGCAGAATAAGCAGAGCCTCATCCTGACACAGGAGCTGATGAGGCAGAATCTTGTCACAATCTGAAGGTTATTTTGTGCACCAAAATCTCAAAACTCTGCCTTCTGGTCCAAATGATTCACAATTTTGTTCCTCTGCACACACCAGAAGGTAAGATGAGCACAGCAGCTCGGAATGTGCGGAACAAAGTGGAGGTTCAACCCAGAAAAGTCCAGGAAAGCAGAGACAGTAACAACAGTGTACTGTTATAGTTGACTTTAAATTACAAGGGCAAGAGTGTGAGCACTTATGCTTCTAGGTAATAAACATATTTTTAAAATCTTGGGTAGTATGCCCTTCTCCTATTGTTGTTTTTCCTGCCTGCACTTCTCCAAAATATCTACAGTGATGAGATCTTGTTTGCACTTCTATATAAAGTACTAGCTTTATTGGAATGTGATCTGCATGTTTTCAGCAATATTTTATTACAAACTTCCAGAGGAACACACATCTCACTATATGAAAAGCATACTTCCCTTGCATTAATAAGCTTCAAGTTTTATTAAAAATCAAGATGCTCCATAGTATGTCATGAATTATTAATTTTATGTTCATAACCATAGTCACAAGGTATTTCCTGAAACACAATGCAAAATATAAAGGAAATATCACAACCAAGTTTTAATAAGTTAGAGGCTTAAGATAATAAAATCAGTTCTTCTTTTACAAAAAAATAGCTCAAGGCAGCTTTGATCATATGTCACTGACAACTCTATAGAAAATCTGTGTAGTGCTGGTGAAACCTTGGTGAGATTCTCTCCCTTTTTTTCCCCAGAGAAATCTGTCCACTGCACAAAGGACTGTTCAACAGTCTGGAGTCTTGTCCTAGAACTGTAATACTTTTCAGTCCTTCAATTGTACCTTTATTTAGCATTGTGTTTCAGTTTAAAGTTCCTTGAAATTAAATTATTTTCCAGGATACAATCAAGGTTTAAGAAAGAGCCTTTCTTCTGACTAGGCATCTATAAACTTACTTAAAGAAAATTGAGCAAGATGGCTATTTCTTTTTAATTCAACCAGTGGAGACAGAAAGTGATAATGAAGGGTGAGGAAGTAGATCACAGTTCACAACATTATTTGACACTTCCAGCCTTTAACTCCCTACTAACTAAGCTGAGATAAAGTGCTGTGTCAAGGAAGACAAGTCAATAGCAAATGGCTCCTGGGCGCTCTCCTCTTTCACTGCTGCAGCTGCCTGTGGGGCAGGAGCTCCTGATCATGGCACTAAGAATACTCTTAGTTCTGCAATGGATATGTAAAGCCAGAGTCCTTTCTCTCGGGAAGAAGTTAACTACCACCTCACAAATCTCTGCATTTTTATAGTAATTTCTAAAGTAGCACCAGGGAGGAACTGTGAAACAACAGCCAGGCAAGAAAGGACTGATCATGGGATAAATTGAAAAGAATCACTGAACCTGAGATCTAGATTCTATCTCTGTCCCCTCTAATATCTTAAATCCAGACATTTTTGATTGTCTTCTATTGCATTTCCCATAGCACTTCAATGGAAATATCCTGTTACACAGAGGGATCATCAGTCACACTGATGAGATACATTCCCATGAAGCAGACTTTATTGCAGAGCAAGTTGTCATCGTGGTGGAGGCCAATCTTTGGAGAGCAGTAGGAGAGAGCTGGCTGTGTTAATGCTACTGTTGACCATCTAATCATCAAAAACACAGTGCAAATATGCTGTCTGTGTACAAGTTAAATCCACACTGACGCTGAAGATAAGTAGGACAATACTCAAAATTTCTCAGTTTTTGAATTCTTGTTCCAATAAGCACCCATGCAAAATGCCTCATGGGATCCAAATATCTGTTGAGACTGCTAGAGTTATGTGGATATCACTTTCCTTTTTTCTTAAAGTACAGTAGTCTTATTGTATCTCTAACTGATTCATTTCCATATTTATTTAAAAGAAAATTTATGCATGCATATTCAGCATCCCTTCCTTTACTATTTTCTTTCATATATCCTTTTTATTCCCACCTATTTCAAAGGAAGAGGGGAAAAACTCTTTCCTTGTTTTGTACCCATATACTCCTATTTATAGATTCCTGATACAAACAGATGCTAAAAATGCTTCTGTGTGACAGCTGGGAAATGAGAAAAGTAGATGAGTTTATTTTTAGGAAAATAACTACCCTGCATTGAAAAAAAGGACAGTGGGTCTCTTTTGTGTATTGTGTTTTGAGTCCCTGTCTTCCTAATGAAGAGTCAAGGAGAGGCAGCACTGATGAGGAAATAGAGCATCAGCCCAGAAGGGCAAGAAAAACCCAACACTGTCTCAATAAAATAATTAAAAATGACTGTGGTGTGACTAAACCAGGGTTCTTGTTCAAATTAAAAATGAATTTACTGGAGGGATGATTTTCTTAAACAGATGGGATAAGTGAGCTCTAAACATGGGCCTTAAACATCATTCGTGTTGAAAATTTTTTTTCTAATTACTCCTCCTGCAGATTTTCAGCAATGAGAAATAGCCAGAAGAAAAGCTCTTGACTAGTTTCACACCATGGCTGCCAGCAGAAATGTGTGACACTTTGAGCAGATCATCTCATGTCAGTGTGTTTTAAAGTCAAGAGTGTTCGCACTGAAGCATGAAGCAAGGCACTGTCAAGGACTTCATTATGATGTTCTGCCTTCTGAGACCAGTTCCAATTGTGCCCCAAGCCCAAAGATTAAAGCCAGTTTGGACTTTGCCAGGGCTCTACTCGCAACAGATGCCAAGGCACTGTTTGCTGTCTGTGGGCAGCCACAGCAGGGCACATGTTCCTCTGAGACTCCTGTGCAGAGTGCTCCGGTGGCATAGGGCCAGAGCCTCCCCTGTTGGTTTTCTTGGAGCTAGGGATTTTGCTGTTCCACTACTCACTACCCTCACACACTGGTATAAGGGTTCAGAGCATGTCAGAGAATTTAGCTCTAACTTCTTGTGTTGCTACGAGAAGGGATATCTGGTCAAAGTCAGATGTCTCCTATTACTGTATATACCACTAATCGTAACTTTGGCATCATTGGACAGACAAAGAGTCAGATTTTCCAGCAGTCTTTACCTTAGTCCTGTCCCAAAGGAAGACTCCAACAGATCAGAAAGGCTGGTATCTAAAGAGTTCTCTCTGCTCCATTTAGAGATAACCATATGTAATGACTCTGTCTGTATCTAAGTGACCTCCATATTTCAAGGTGCTTCTACATATCCTTAATAAATGGTAGACCGTCTTTTCACCACTGAATGGTAAACCATCTTAGAAATTGTCCTTTCATAAGCATCACAGGGCTAGAGTAGTTAAGTGGGTTTCAAAAGATCCCATCTCCATTGGAAAGGAGATGGTCAAGGGAATGAGAATAATTTGGACAAATTCCTTTGCATAAGTGCAGTGTGAGCACTGCAGAGCATGCAGCCATTGAAGTCAAGAAAGGCTCTGCTAAAAAAGCTGAAATTGTAAACAGCTTGTAATCAGTACATTCTCTCCTATAATCTTGTGTTCCTATTTTCTACACTCTTCCTCTTTCAGTGACCAAAGCTAACACTATTAATAGATGACCTTCGCTTACATACACGTGGCTGACTAGAACTCCGAATACCAGATGGATTTAGAGAGTGGAGAAGATACTGCTACCTAAGTACCAGAGACAGAGAGACAATATGAGAGGATAAGCTGCTGTACTTTACATGAAATCCCCAGTAGCAATGGGGTGAGAATGAATGTTGGTTACAAGGGTAAAGATTGCTCAGGTATTTAATGTGTACGTGATAAATCCCTACAAAGTCCATGCTTCATAACACAAAACTATAAGAAATGGGTCATGAATCCATGTTTAAAAGTGCTGATATGTATTGGAAAGTGCTTCCTCAAGACTTACCTGCCTTTAAGAACATTCTACTGGTGCTAATCAGCTATTTTGAAAAAATACTTCAGTCTTTTGTATTCTTAAATTAGCTTAATGGGAATGCCCATCTTCTACTGAATGTTAATTAGTAGCTGCCAGCTTTTTCACGTGCAGGTAAAACTGCTGCAAGAGCAAACTTGGTTGTGACATTTTCAAACTTTTGACTCTTTTACTTCACAATTTGAGTGACAATTTTAGTGTGCAGCAAGGGAGTTGGACTAGATGATCTTTAAAGATACCTTTTTACTCAAACCATTCAATGTTTCTATGATATTTATGTTTTTTATTGTGTATACAACATTTATATTTTTTATTTGAAGAAGAACAATAGACCTCAATATTACTTTTATTATTTATTTTGTGAGTACCGTGGTTGTTTTATTAAGAAATGTTGTGGGTTTTAGTTTGCTGTCTGCTTTTTTTCTTTTAGTCTAATGCTGTTTTAAAAAACTAATCCCTTCTGAAAGCTTAGTTGACAGCAAAGTCTGGTGGAGACTTTACTATGAAAAAGATGGAAGAGACTAAAAATCTCTCACATTTATATCACTTAGTCTGGGTGCACTCCACATGAGATATATTTTAATTTTTCTCCAGATATAAACAAAATTCGACACTGCAGTGAATCACAGACTCCCTTAGAAGACCACTGGATCTTTCAAAAACTTGTTTCTTGAAAAGCTACTTTATTTTTTTTTTTTTGCCTCACTTCAAATCCTAAAGTTTTTAGCCACCATTTCCCATATTTTGAATGCTGCATTTAACCAAAGTGCAAATGCTGTATCTTGCTACTCATCCATGTAGTGGTCAATGCTTGGGTAGCTTAAGCAGCTATGAGCTGATGGATGAGCTGCACAGTGTGTACTGCATGAAATCAAGCAGACACTTGGTGTCTGTGACCTGAACTGATAGCAAAGTCACATCATCAACCCTGAGGGAATCACACAAAGTGGTGTGCAAACGTGTAACACACGCTGTGTTTGTGAACAGGGGTGGGAGACCATGAATATTACAAGAATATCCAAAGCACGGCAAATTCCTCATCAAAACAGAGAAAAAAAAATGTTATGAAAAATGAATTAAAGCAAAAGCAGACACCATACAGTGCAGAGGGTGTTTCCATGGAAGCAGTTTCCCACAAGACAGCAAGACCAGCAACAAATGTTACAGAGAGAAGCAGGGAGCAGAAATGTCACCAGGTTAAGCCTATCACAGTGGCTTACTAAACAATATAAATATAACTCTTCAAACTTACCACAGTTTTTATTCCCTGGAATAGAAAGTTAATTAATTCCAACCCAAACTGTATCTATAGATATATTTAGTGGGAATGCAAAAAAAAAATCAGTATTGGTTAATTGTGAAGAAAAGAGAAAATGTTCTTATTGTTTAGCAAGTAGCTTGGAAAGTAATTTGTAATCATCCTTGTTCTATTTCCTGCTGAATCTTCTACAATATACAGTCTAATAAATAGAATAAAAAATAGTATTTTATGTACAGAGGCAACTTCCTAGGAGATATAAGATTAAAGTGGGTTCCACTATCAATCTTGAAACACATGGTCTATGAAATATCCCAGACACTAAGATTTAGGACTCATTCAGAAAAAAAAAAAAAAAGAAACTAAGGAGAAAAGTATTAAACTTGTAAAACAGGAAATTATTCAGACATTACACATGGTAAGTGAAAATGAAAAAATATTATTAACATGGCTGACACTGACTAGATCTATGAAACATAAGAACAGGATAAGACCATTATTAATAGTTTATGATGAGCCATCTGATGAGCTAATACTCCAGTTAGCTAATGCTCACATTTTTAAGTCTTGACCCCAGAGCAGGGCATTAGATGAGACTGTTATGTGGAGAAGGCTCTGTGGTAATGAAGATTACAGGAAGATATTCACTCAGCCAGTATTCATAAAGTTAAGGATTATATCCACTTCCAATTGGTACAGCTTTTGTAGGTATTTTTCTGAGGTCTAAATGCAAGGCAGATTTGAATTCCAGATTCCTGCTTTCTAGGGAACGGGAACTGTATCCCAACTGAAAATGAAGTAATTCATATTCCTTCATAGCTGACTACACAGAAGTATCAGAAAAAAGCTGAATATTGTGCTGAGCAAGAAAAGAAAGGTAAGGATTATTTACCTTGCCCTATTCCACTCCTTGCAAAAATTTTGTCACAATTAAGAGGTTTCTTGGATATCATTCCAAGCTTTCTTGTGGTGATCAACATTATCCTGCAGTCACCAAAATGAAGAAATGCATCACAGTGGGAAGACACATTGGCACAAGGGGCAACAGTTCAGAGGATTTCATCCAGTCAAGGGCTATGATAAGAAAAGAAGGTCATTATTTATGCATGACAGTCTCTGACATCCACAGAAATAAATCATATGGTGTGCACACCTGTTTGCATGAGAGTGCCACACATGCAGGTGAGACATTTCTGTCTACTGTCACAAGCCATCACTCACTCAACTAACAGTGGTAACAGTGTTTCCACAACAGCTGTTGCATTTTAGTTGGGCTTTTTCTTTCTTTCTTTTTTTTTTTTCCCCTTTCCCCCCCCCCTTTTTTTATTAATGCTGAAGCATAGGAGACAAGACAATCCCTTGGCATAAATTACTTTGGCAGGGATGCAGCAAAGAGTTGGGATCAGGAACTGATGATGTGCATAGCTAAAGGTCACAGCCATGAATACAAACAAAACTGTCATATTCTGCTATATCACTGATGCTACAAGCATATTGACCACAGTAATGAGAGATTTCACACTCTACTAGTCTAGATACAATCCAGGAAAAGGTTCAGCATTAAAAATTTTATTCCTTTGTTCCCATCATATAGGTGATGGAAGGAATATGACAAATTACTGTAGTCAAAATTGACAGCACTGGTCTTGCCCAGTGGGATCCAGATGTTGACACTTGACAGATTAGTAGCAGGAATGTTCAATGTGGTTTTTTTTCTCGTTTCTGTATAGATAATTTTGATTTTTTTTTTTTTTTTTTACTGAATGAAAGATGAGACTCACAGTTTACGATAATCAGACATAAGTGTGACATCTGTCACTTTTTGTTTTACTTGAGAAATCCTGAAGGATTGGTTTAGTATCTTTATTTTATATCAGAATTCATACAGTTTTCTGCCTCTTACATAAATTCATCTAGAAAATAAAGCAATTTTGACATGATCTAATGGAAGCTTTCAAAATTTGTAGCAGAGCAGAAAGATGATCCAAAGAAATTTCTCCTATGGTGGAGGCTTCAAAAGTGAAGGGAATAATTTACAGTTAAGACATGACAAGTGATGGAAATAAGAAATGACAATTCAATTCATGGTACCTCCAGATTTGTTTAGAATGATAGACCAAAAGAGTGATGAAGTTTATTTATTTTGATATATGAGTTATGAAGAAGCTCTGAGATTTATAGTTCTTTGCATAACTTCATTTTCTGTAATTTCTGTTTTGCTAAGGTAACTTACCAACCTCGATTTCTGTCCATAGCATGATCAAGATATTGTTTTGGATTTGTAATATATCTTTTAATATGGAAGATGAAATCTCAAGGTATTTTTTCCATTCTAGGAAGCCAGTCTAAAGTCTGTGATTAAATACAGGGCTTTTAAGTACAGCTTCTAAATTTGTACATCTTGAAACCAAATATTGTTGATAGAAAGCACAGGACAACATAATCCACTTCTCCCTTTCGTCTGACAGAACCTGTGACTGTCGAGAGCTAATCTAAACCCCATCTACTTACTTTGTTTCCTGAGTGAAATAACTAAAAGGCTGGATTGGGTGAACTTTCCTGG
>WAAE01002479.1:0-27930 GCA_013400495.1 Nicator chloris | reverse complement strand
CAACTAAGCTTTTAGCACCCACACTTCACCATTCATACAAAGCTCTGTTTAACCTCCAGCACTCCTCAGCCCACCCTTCTTGACCTTACTCAAACCAGACACCCATTGCACCTGGAAAAGGAAGAAAAGTACATGGTACATTTCTGTTCTTGTGTCTTGACATATTGCCAGGCAGAATGTGACCAGGGACCTTCTAGCAGCTTCTTGGATTCCCTTGGAAACAAGGAGATGATGTCAGGTTGTCTGACACCTGGCAACTTTGTCTTCACAAACTATGGGGGTTTTTTGACACTTTTGAGCCTATGATCTTCACCACCATCATTCACTGATCCTCAAAATCATTTCGTTTTGCCCAGATTCTTTTAAGTAGACACTTTCTTTTAATTTTTTTAGGCAGGAGCTGATGCCTTTCCAGAAGAAATTAACCAGATGGTGCCATGACCCTAAATCCATGCACAGAGATCGGCAAGAAAACAGTGTGTAGCTGATTGCTTCTCTAATACTACTACATCTTCCAACTATTTTCAGCCAAGGGGAGTTTCTGAACTGGCTGATATCCTGCATATTTTAGAATCTTTTGAGAATTTCAGTGTCGTGTGCTTGTCTAGTGAGATCTTCAACCTATGTCAATTTTGGCTGTGCACAGCATTCTTTTACAGGAAGGCCCACAATGATAGCACATGTTCTGTGTAAAACCACTGTTTTTGTTATTTACATGAAAATTACTTCTACTCTCATTATTTGGCAATCAATAGTTCTTGTCTTAAAAAGAGTGATGAATAATTAAGTCCTACCTATGCCTTCCATGTCACTCATAATTTTATAGAAGCTTATCATATCTCCTCTGAATTTTGTCCTTTTGCTTTGAGGACAAAAAAATTTTCACCTTATCATCTGCTTCCACTCATCTGTAGAAAAGCCTTCAATATCTTTTAACCTTTGTTATCTTTTTCTCAGCTCTTACTTATTCCTTTTTAGAATAGGGAGGGGAAGTACAACACGCCATGTTCCAATGNTCCTCTGAATTTTGTCCTTTTGCTTTGAGGACAAAAAAATTTTCACCTTATCATCTGCTTCCACTCATCTGTAGAAAAGCCTTCAATATCTTTTAACCTTTGTTATCTTTTTCTCAGCTCTTATTCCCTTTTAGTTTTGGGAGGGAAAGTACAACACGCCATGTTCCAATGGCTTGAAAAACAGACTTGAGCTATCTGTACCATCTTGTTCTGTCTTTGTGACCTGCAGTGAAAGGCAGAGATCATCACACATGGAAGGTGCTTTTTTGTCTCAATTTTCTTGCTTTTTCCTACTTTTCATTTTACACCACAGCCAAAACTTCCATAGAAGCAGTGACAGACCTCTAAACACAGGGAAGACAAGCCCTGAGATTTCAGTGGAAGTGTAAAACCCATATGTGCAAACTACATTAGTTATGACCTCACCTTGGGAACTACAGTATTACACAAACTCCCCTCCCCACATTGAAAAGCCTCTGGGTTTTACATATGGAAATTAAATGGATGCAACTGCTATCATCAAAATGAAGTGCAAGTGGACAGAACACGTGTGAAGACAAAAGGAAAAAAACTCACTAGGGGTGAGTTGTGAGTTTGTAGTTTGACATCAAAATTGCTTGAGCATTCTTCATAAAGTAATGAGCAATAAAATCTCAAAGGCACCAACAGTCCATTTGCAGTAACCTAAAAATAGTCCAAGGAACTAGGCATATAAACAGACATATTTTGCAAGTAAAGTAATGAAAGCTACTCAGAAGTAAACTTCTTGGTCACAAAATATTTTCAGCTGTTTAACTGAATAAGTAATTGTTTTTCAATTACTGCATGCTGCATTAGGAGTCATCCCTTCACATTCCCATATATGCAGCTTCCAAAGTAATGTAAAAGTTGAAGTGAGAGATTTTATGCAGAACTCAAAATGCCATTTGGTTTTGACCCTTGTGGGTATATCAGGCACTCTGAATATGTACTGGAAGTTTTAACCTAAGAAAACTTATCCTCTTTGACTGATGATACAAACACATGGTATCTAGCACGACAACCCTCTCATGTGAGAATTAACAGATTTAACAATATGCATACTACTGTAGCATTAGCTACTGTAATTATTCAAATGTGCAAACTAATGTATGAGTAAACACATGTGCAGAGTGAAGACAGCTGTCATTTACTTTTTTAATTTCAAAGTCATAGCCCAAATACTGGGAACAGAGTTTTTAGAAGCTCAATTTTCACATTATGAATTGTTCTATATTTTCATAGGCTGGAAAGGAATAGAGCAAATATTTTAGTTTGGGGGGGAGCTGAAATCCATCTGTGACTGGGAAATATAATTGCACTGCCTCACCATCAGAGTAACATCCCCAGAGTCTGTTGTTGGAACTGAGAGCAGAGTTGAGCTGATGGTACTTGAAGCACACAGAATGACAAACACCACTTGCTTAGCAACTCTACAGCCCATTTATTTATGAGTAATGCTGAAGCAAAGCCTAATTCTCACTTTCTCACCTCTCCAGCAAGTGTGCACTTCACTCAGTATCTGACCTATAAAGATATGTATCTCTCTTGCCAGTTTTTTATCATGCCAGATTTCCCGCCACAGTCTCCATCCCACATCCCGCCTCATGAAAATGAAACAGACAAGATGCAGAAACAAATATGATATTTGGGTCTCACGTGAAAAAGGACTGAGAATAACTAAGGTATAGAATTTCCACTACCAGAGGTTATGTTAAACTCTCAAATGGGATAAGTAACTTTTCACCACAGTTTTGAATGCCCCTGTCAGAAGTGATGAACTACTCACTCAACTATAGGAGTGATGTATCCCAGTGTACACCTGAAACATAACCACAGAGTCAGCTGTGTAAAAGCCATGAAGCTAAGTGAAACCTCAGACATGTGGAATGCAAATTGCTCACCTCTGATGAGCACTGTATTCACTTGATTGATTTTAAATGGCTGTATAAGTGTTCTCATGCATGTTGAACCTGCATAAAAAAATTAAGTAACTCCCAGTGGAATTTTTCTGGTATTACACTCCAAAATTGAGCTTAACTTGAACAACAGAGTTTAAATACCTAGGGATGTAGTTCATCATAGTATGATTTTAATTTTAATTCAGAACCATAAAAGTGTGGGCGACACAGTCGTTTTAAAAAGTATCTCGTCTAGGGTATAAGCCAAATTTATTATTTGCAGTATTATTCCAATGATACACATCAGACATAAAACTGGTAAAAAAACCCTTTTTTAAAGTGACTTGAATACATGTAATTTCTGATTTTTGATTTCTGACAAAAAAAATGCATAACCAAGCCACCAGTTTGAATTTCTTGGCAGAATAGATATTTTCCAATATACCTTTTCTAAAAAACCCTAGAAAGAGGAATGCCTTGAACTTTTTTGATTGTCACTCTTTGTAGTTGCTTTATCTCAGTGTCTGGATTCAAACATTAAGCTCTTAAATAGAAGATTACTGCCACTTTCTCCCTACTTATAATCTGATGTGTCTATGTGTGATTGAGATCACTAAGCCTACTGAACCCTTGGTCTTTCTATTCTGAACTCCATCAAAATACCTCTTGGTATACTGCATATCTGGTAAGATGCTCATCTCCACTTGATCTAAAGCTTATTCCAATTCAAGCAGAACTTGTTATTTTGTTGCTCATTTAAACAATAAATTGATTTTCTGGAAATTTCATTTAACTTTCATGCTTCAATTCTTATTATCTAGGACACAAATGAAGCTGAGCTTTATAAATCAAAAGCCAATACAATCAAATAAAGTTCAGAAGTTACCGAGCAAATCTGTGATTTGATGCCTGTGAAATTAGAAGCTTGGAAAGAACAAGTTAAATCGAAGGCATTTCCTGTACACAGAAATACAGGAGTGTCTGGGCTTCCCTCACTCACTTCCACTCACTTCCCTCATTGATATGTCAATACCTTAATTCAAACCCAGCAGAGCTGATGACAGACTGGCCCCACATGGCAGTTTCTTCAGCTTTTAACATATAAATCACTTTGTTTTGCTCCCTGCAATCATCCACATATTTTCACCATGTTGTATCGATCAATACTAGAGGAAGGGGGAAAACAAAACAAAATAAAGCAAAATAAAGCAAAACAAACAAAACAAACAAACAAACAAAAACCAAAACAAGAGGGAGGTTACAAGTGAGACGGAATATTTTAAACCAGATTGTAATTACTGTCTCAGATTTTCTAACTTTGTAAACCTGAGCAAAAAAAAAAAAAAAGGTTGTAAGGCTCTCAGCTTTTCCTCTGAGCCTATCCTTCTCAAAGTTGGGGATATAAAAAGAACTTTCTGCTGTGAACCTACATGAAAAGTAGAACCGGGAGGTCAGTGTGTGTGAGTGAGTGCAATTTTAAAAGATTTCAGGGGAGAACATTCATTGAATTTCTAGTCTAAAGCTCATCATTTAACAAGCATTAAACTCAAAGTAAGAATTGCCAGCTGTAGGAAGAACTTAACGCAGTGGTATTCTCTCTTGCACAATTAAATTTTCCCTCTTCAGCCATCCCTGAAGAAGCTGGCACTGCCTGATTTGGATGCAGGAATTGGATTTCCTGCATTACTTAGCTAACTTACTGAGATGGCTTCAAGAATACAGTCTGAGGTACCTCATTATTTCCTTGAGCTACCAACTGAAATATCAATAAGTAAATGACAGTCTCTTCCACTAATCACAGAATAACACTGATCATTTAAAACGTGTTTAAATTTGTTGAGACACTATTTAAGACTCTATACATATAGAGCATTTTGAAGCATGGAGACCTGGATTGTTGTTAATTTTTAAGTGAATAAAAAGTAAAAAAAAAATGGGAGGGTTTGAGGTCATGGTTTAATAAAAGACTTTGCATGTAACATGCAGCCTTTAATTTAGGAATTTATCAATGGCAACAGACGAGCCATTTTGGCCCTACTGTATTAGTGGCATCCCAGGACCATCGCCACTTTGATAAAGAAGCAAATAATCCCTCTCTGTTCAGCTGGGAGAGCAGAATATGTGTTTCAAGAATTTAGGACTGGAAAAAACCTAAAATTTCCAATTTATGACAATAAGAGGTTTCAGGCTGTGACTTTCTTCAACAGTGCAATAGGACTACAACAATTTGTGTCACTTTATGTGTTGTGAGAAGTCTCACCTGCCCTGTAGCTGCTACCTCAGAGCAGGACAGCACTGACACAAACACTGCCTGTACTGGTTTGCTCCGTGTTTCTGCTAAGAAATGAACAATATCATTGCAGAATAATTCATGTGCCTAAAGTTAGTTGTCTAGCACACTTTAGATATCTTGTGGTGTCTTGCCTGATTCCAAGTCTTCCTGTGTTGCATATGGCAGCTTTGAGGAATAGGGAGGTGTAGAGGAATTGGGAGAAGTTAAGCTGGAAACACAGGGTGCAGTGTGGGAGAAGATGTTTTCATTTTTGTCTTTGCTTCTCACTACCTTAGACTATTTAAGTTTGCAATGAATTAAATTATTTTTCCTTAAGTCCAGTCTGCTTTGCCTTTGATGGTAATTGCCAGGGGATGTGCCTGTCTTTATCTCAGCCCATGAGCTTTTTCATCTTATTTCCTGCTTCTGCTCTGTTGTGGAGGAGGAGTGAAGGACTGGCTGAGCTGAGGTGTGGGAGCCAGCCAAGGTCAGCCCACTGGAGAGGGGGCTGCCTGCCTTGATATTGAGACCACTTTCCAGCTGTCAGGAGTGTGACAGAGCTCTGCAGAGCTGGTTTATGTTGTTGATCTGAACCACAGAATCTTGGGGCTGCTGAAAGGGCGGTTCTGTTGTGGGAGCAATGGGGCTCGATGTGTCTGTTCTGCTGCACTGGCCTGACACAGCAATAGAGGAATTTGCTTATGAAGTACAGAGTAAAGCTGTAAGAGATGCTTCACCTGTGCAGAGCTCTCCAAGATGGAACACTACCCCAACCCTAAAAGCTTCTCATATCCTTTTATCTGACTCCAGGTATGTTTTCACTGAAGAAAACCTAAGGCAAATGATCCCCACTGCTTGTGATGGCTGGATTATCTGGTTATCTATCTCAATCACATGGATGATGGTCTACAGTCTCAGAGACATTAAAGCCTCTTCGAAAATATTTCTGGTGTCTTTATGAGCAGAAATACACACAGTATTAGTGAAATTATTGTCTGGCTTGTCTCCTTTTATGATCCCACTACATCAGGATTTGTAGGTGTTGAAAGTGTTTAAACAATACTGTTTTGGTTTTTTTTCCCAACAGTTTACTTGTGAATTTTACATATTTTATCACTGTTATGACTCTATTAATTGCTGAAACAAAACTTAAGGAGAAATTTCATTGCCACTGCTGGTGGACAGACATCGCAATCAAATAGCATTTGATTTTTTAAATGTTTATTGAACAATAAGCGGGCCTTTTAAAGCATATCTTATCTGTGGCAACCCATCTCTTTGCTATATGTGCGCAATGGAAGAAACTCCCCAGGGCAGTGAGACAGTATCAAGTCTGGAAACTGGAACTGAGCCTGGAAAGCCACTACTGGACTTATGAAGGATGAATAGGTATTTTGCTTCTGAAGGCAGGAAAGATATTGTTGTGCTCACAGGTCGTGTGTGAAAACTAATCCTATCACATAACCTGAGACAGATGTTTCCAGTGACCTTGGATAAATTTCTTAAGTACGTATTTCTAAGTGTGTAGACACTTCATGACGTACATAGACACTAAACTTAACCTCAAAAATAACATTTCATCTTCATCTGCCTCCTTAGGCTTCTAAATGGCTTTTAAAATCTAATCCTAATGTTTTGTGCCACTATTCACCATCTGGTAAATGATGATAAACACTTTTCTCCCAACTTTTTGGGTCGATAGGCTATAATCAAGTAAAATCTCCTGTTTTGTATTCAAGGTTGATCTCAGACAAGTGGATAAATTCTGCATAATACAAACTGATGCTCATCTCCCTTTACCTGCCTTCACCTTAAACTACATTAGTGTTTTTCAGAAACTTGTCTTTTACTCTCTCTTTGTTCAATGACAGTTTAGCAGTCTGAATTGGGGCTTCATGAAACTGTAAATTAATCATAGAATTATGATTAACTCGTGTATCCTGTGGGCAGATATGGGAAACTCTATAGTATCTTAGTGTCATGTAATAATAACAACAGTAATAGCAACTAAACAGATTCCATAAGTGTCACTGGTGAATTCCTGAATTTGCAATGCTTGAACAGGGTCTTTCAGCAGATCCGATGCACCAAAGCACAGGATTTTCACTTTCTTAAGGAGGCATAGAAATAAATTTTTCCTTCTTTCGAAAATATTTGGGATAGAATCCTCTCACACAGATATAACTGGAGTGTCATTGTCACAGAACCACAGAATCATGGAATGGTTTATGTTGGAAGGGACCTTAAAAGATCATCTAGTTCCAACCCCCATGCCATAGGCGAGGACACCTTTCACCAGACCAGGTTGCTCAGAGCTTCATTGAACTTGGGAAAGTAAAAGAAAAAAAAAATCATCCTTAGCTGAGATAGTTTAAAGAGCAATATGGCATACACCTACCACAGTACTGTGCTATAAGTGCTTTAGGTAAGTTCAATATATATTTGTATCCAGTCTGCATCCTCACACGGAAACTGCTGGAAATGACAGCTAACCACTCTGTTTTCCAGTAAATTACACCCATTTTGTGCAGGTCAGAACAACACCTGACAAGGCAATGACAACTTCTGTGCAAAGCAACAGAGAACCAGGCTGACGGTATTAAAATATTTCAGCAGGTTAGTCTCTGGTGTAGCTGAATTGTGAGCGGAGTGTGACTGGAAAGAATCAAAGAGCATGTCTGCACTTTGCAAAATGGACAGATGAGAAGATCCCCAAGGAACTACCCCAGACACCAGCTCCTAGCAAACACATTTTGGCTGCACATTGCCTCGTTAGCAAAGTTAAGAAGCAGACCTAATTGTATTAAGCCCAGTCCCTGGCCAATGTTTCTAGAAACTGAGATTTTTTGGTACAATGAACATCTCCTTCTGTGGTGTCACATCAAAAAGCATGGAGACATCAAAAGATGGTGTTTTACACCATTTGTAAGGAATGGAGCAAGATTCCATGTAAGCTTTGAATCCAGCAGGAAATTTCTATCCTGTGTACAGTGTTGAGGGTTGTCTGTGGTTTAATTTCATCCTAGAAAATGTTTTTAAGGATTCCTGAAAAAGCCTGCTTTAGCAAGAGCTGACAGCTTAATCTTTAGGTTGCTGACTTGAAGGGGAAGCCAGAAAGAGATCATCTGTTAGGTTTTTAATGGAAAATGGAAAATTAGGATAATATTTTTAAAGCCTGGAAAGGCTCTCTGACAGCTTCCACCTTCCAATAATTTCTCACTTCTCTAAGACTTTAGAGAAGTCCTAAAAATAACTCTACTTGTTCAGTAAGACAGAACTTTCATTCTAAATATAAGCACATTCTAAATATAAGCAAAAATTTTACTTTAATGAAATCAGAATTACAAAGCCAGGGGAACGTATTTTTTCATTAATCACATTGAATATTTCTTTTAAAGGGAAATCTTTAATCACATTGAATATTCCTTTTAAAGGGACCTTGCCACTGATATGCCCCACAAAGTGAAACAGGAGGGAAAAATATTATTTCTATACCTCCTTAAGAAAGTGAAAATCCTGTGCTTTGGTGCATCGGATCTGCTGAAAGACCCTGTTCAAGCATTGCAAATTCAGGAATTCAACATGACCCAGGAATGTGCACTCACAGCCCAGAAAGCCAACTTCATCCTGGGCTGCATCCAAAGCAGCGTGGGCAGCAGGGACAGAGAGGGGATTCTGCCCCTCTGCTCTGCTCTGGTGAGATCCCACCTGGAGTGCTGCATCCAGCTGTGGAACCCCCAACACAAGGACATGGACTTGTTAGAGCAGTTCCAGAAGAGAGCCACAGAGATGACCTACGGGGTGAAGCACCTATGGGAAAAGGCTGAGAGGTTGAACAGCCTGGAGAAGAGAAGGCTCAACGGAAACCTCATTTTGGGCTTTCAATACTTCAAGGGGGCCTACAGGGGGAAAGGGGCTTTTAACAAGGACATGTTGCCAAAGGGTAAGGGGTGGTGTCTGTAAACTGAAAGAGGGTCAATTTAGAATAGCTACAAAGAAGACATTTTTTGACAGCGAGAGTGGTGAAATACTGGCACAAGTTGTGCAGGGATGTGGTGGGTGCTGGCTCCGTGGAAACATTCCAGGTCAGGTTGGACAGGGCTCAGAGCCACCTGATCTAGGTGAAAATGGCCCCACACCCTGCAGGAGGGGCAGATGGACTAGATGACCCCTAAAGGTCACTTCCAAACCAAGCTGTTCTGTGATCCTGTGATTCTATGAAGATAGTAGAAGTACTTCCATGAATTATGTCTGGGTTTGGGCTGGGGTTTTTTTGAGAAATTTAGGATTCCTAATCCTGGATTTCTTCACATATATAATTCATCTTCAGTTTACAGACTGTACGGAAAAAAAACAAACAACTTCTCCATTTGACAGGTCTAGCAACTAAAACAATGGCCTACTTTTTCATGTGATATCAGTGTTCACTTTCAAGAGAAAAATACGTACATTACCAAAACTATGCTATTTGAGCAATGAGGCTTGAAAACATTCACTGCCAATTTTTCAGTTGAAGTTGCTAGCTTTATCAACCTGATAGCATTAACATGGACATAAAACTGACGAAAAGATCGAAAAACTGAGCTACAAGTGTAATTAAGGCAATGTTGCTGTTGTAACATCTGAATATACACTCACAGCTTGAAAATGAACTTTCATGTCACTTCTAAGTCAGAGTTTCTATGGACTTGTGAGTCCCCATGTATCTCTCACAGTAAGAGAGCTCAGAGAGCAATTTCTCAGATGTATAAACCTATGTGAACAGAATGTCTATTTCTTAGCAAGTTTTGGTGTCTTTTTTGGGGGGGCGAGGAGATGAATGTTGATGTGTATAATAAAAATGAAGAGTGGAAAATCACTGGTAAGGAATGTTATCAAATCTACTGCTAAGGACTTTTTATCAAAGCTAGGAAACTTGGAATTTTTTGACCATAAAGTTTAGCTAAATAAATGTGCATATTTGCATAGCAAACTCCTATTTTTTTTTTTAAACCATGCTAAATAAAGATTTAACTGTCTATGTTTTCCTTCTTTTCAAATCTTCATTTTTTAATAATATTTCATACTAAGTGCACAATATTTTCAACCAGTATTTGATAGCTTCCTTAAAGATTCTTTTACTGCTCTTAATAACACTGTTCAGTAGTGAATTAGAGAGTCTTGACTATTCAAAGGAAAAGGTTTCTGAAAGTTTACCCAAGCCACAGAAAAATGAAACTGTAGTCTTTCATTAAAAGCTTTGCAAAACCAAGATTTTTTGTTTGTTTATTTTTAGTACATATGGACTGAACAAGTATGGTTCTCCGCTGTTTGGGGACGCTTAGTGAGCTGGCTGGCATAACACAAATACTTGGGAAGCCACAAATAATCCAAGTCCATGCTCAGTCTGCAGAAAACAGCAGAGGAAAAGACAACGTTCCAGAGAGTTCTGATACCATATGGCAAATAGCATTTTCTGCTGCTATGCAGCACATTTTAACTCCAAGGAATTTGCAATTATATTCAACTAATTAACATCATTTATTTTTTTATCAAGCTGTCTTTCCTCTTAAAAGGAAAGGGAATTCAATCTCCACCCACTGTGACTACTGCTTTTATTAGGTGTGTAACTGTTGAAAGAGGAAAAGGAATTTTAAGGGCTACCTAGTAAATATGTGCACAACATATATCAAGAGAGGAGTGGATAAAGACTGCCGAACAAACTTTTATTTGAATTCTCAGTCTCTGATGGTAACAGATTTCCTTTCAGGATCATCAGAAGTCTAAGTACATACTTAAAAAGACAAAACCTCCTCAAAGAGCCAGAGTAGGAATGTACCTGTTAGCAGACCCTCTTCCCATCCACTGCTCTTTACAGCACCCAGGGTCAGCACTGTATATGTGAATGTGTTTGATGTCAACTGCTCTCAGGTGCTCCTTTTGTTTTTTTTTTCCTCTTGCAAGAGAAAAACAACTGACAAGAGAAACTCTTCTTCCTCAAATGTATCAAGAGGAAAACAACTCTCCTGGCTCTCGTGTTCTCCTTCTCAGAAGTTTTTATTTAATTAAAAATACCTGATGTATCAGGTATTTCAGCTGTGTTCGTGAGCCTAATGTTGGTCTGCTGTTGCCATTGCAAATCATATTATTTAAAAAATATTAATCACTGAGATGACCCCTATTGTGGGATACTGTGTACCATCTCCCTGATCTTGCTAAAATGAAGGTAAGAAAAGGTAATAAAGAGATGGGAAAAGGACCTCCATCAAGGCAGAGTGTAAGCACAGGGTTTATGTCCCACACGGTTCTCTATTTCCCAGATTTAAACAGATTTTAAGGGAGGAGAGGAGTCATACAGTGGTTGTACAGGACTGGACACTGGGCACAGTTGAGGACTGTAACGTCACTGTCGTAGAGAAGACAGAAAACTTCCTGACCCCTTGCCCATAGGAGCTGTCTGACATCATGTATCCATTTTCCCATTTTCTAGTTGTCTACAGCGAGGTAAAGAATAGACTGTCAGTTCTGGGACTGTGATATCTGTTTTTGCAGAATAAATACAGAATCTGGAATGTTAAACTTCATTGGCAAGTACATTAATTTTTGTTCTCTTACTCCTGTTTATTATTATTTCTCACATACAAAATCCCATGTGGCTCCTATTTTCAGAAACAATCAGTTTTGAGAGATGATGCCTCCAGTTTGGACAGCTCTCCTAAAATGAGACTGCCAAGGTCATAGACCCATCTTGTCTCACCTAATTAAGGCCCCTCGAAGTCAGATATTTGCTGATAAGATCGGTATCCTGGGTTCTCTTTATAGTCAAGGCAGAGAAATAGGCAGCTCTGGAGGAAGATTCATCTGTATTAAATTTGAAACTTATTTTAGGAATAAAACAATCATCCTCTGAAATTGTCTACTTCTGTTCAATGAACTTAAAGCTAGGCTGAGAAACTCCAACACGAAAGTCTAACTACTTGAGTACGTTTGCATGATGTCCCCTATGTTAGGGATCAGTAATGCTTATTCAGACTACTGAGTCCTTTGTGCTCTTTATAAGGCTGCCTTAAAAATGCCTATTTTTCCTTGATCTTTCTGCATTCTCTGGGAACTTGAGAGCATGCCATATAATACAGAAAAGGAAGGGAAAATAATGATTGAGCCAAATTAATTAGGTACCTCTAGCTGTGGCTAGAACTGAGAGGTTGCTGCAGCAGGATCTTGGGAACACGTCAGGAGGACTGAAGATTTCTAAGACCCAGGACTGAAGATTTCATGCACATCACTGAACAGCAGGTTCTTCTCACTTTCTGACCTATGAAACACCCAACAGAGTGACAGGTGGTGAGATCAGTACACAGTCCCCCTCAGAGGATCTGTGCTGGGATATACCACTTGACTATATTGCTTCAAGGCCTAGATCAGCGTTTCATCAAACTACATTGGCCCATGTGAACAAACTTCCTTAACATTTTGGGTGACAGGTTTATGCCAATTGTCAATGTGCTCAAGAATGAGCACAGGGAGGACTCTGTAATGATAAACTGAAGAGCCTGAATTCTCAGCTTGCACAATTCCCGAATACCAAGTCACTGAGGAAGGAAAAGGAAACCTAGGGTCATGTAATGAAACTGGAAAAGTACAGTCTGATTTTTGTACTGTTCAAATATATCTGCATACATATTAATACCAATTTTCAAGTGAATTGCAAGAGTTTCTGCACTTCAGTCTAATGAAACTTTCCCCTCTGCTACGTTCTACAGAGCACTTTGGGCATCAGCCTGTCACATAGCCCTGCCAGGAGAGAAGTGTTCCGTGTGGAATAATGATATTGTTTGGATAATGGACACTGGGTGTGATTTTGTCTGCTTACTTAGCATGCTGGGTACTGACAAAGGAGTCTGCGTGTAGCTCGCTTAACTATTTAGCTGTCTTCATTTGACTCATTACAATCCCCACAGACTGGCCCAAATCATAATCCCATTACTGTTGGTGGCAAAATGTCCGTGGATCTCACTCTCTCCTTTCCAATTTCACTCTCCATCACTCTTTCTCAGTCTTACCCCTGTCAGCAGTTCTGCACGCACGGAAACAGAGCTGAAAGCAGCAGGATCTTTCTCCCCTGTTTCACCACTTGATGCGATGCACAGATGGCTTTTCCTTTCACTCCCTGCCTCCCCCTCACACAATTCCAACAGAGTAGTAGGAGGAGGGCTGTATGCAGCCTGCATGTTACAGCACTTAAGATGGACTAAGGATGGTCACAGTACCTAAGTTTAAAATGAGCAATTCAGATGTTTTTTGCTGTGCTGGGACTGTCAGGCCCTAATTCCCTGTAGCATCACTGGAAACAAAGTCACAATGGTTAACTTATGCAGCTCTTGCTGGTGGTCTAAATATTGTTCCTGCTTTGCTCCACAGGCAGTAAGGGATGCCAGTCCTTAATAGCCAGAGGTTTGAATTGCTTATTTCTCTTCTGAATTTAGACACTGTAATTGGAGTTTCATTTCATATAGAAGCCAGAACAGGCAGCCAGACCACGGCCCTAAATCACAGTCTGAGCTGTTCATTGCTCTCATGAGGTTATTAGATGCCATAGCAGATGGCCTGAGGTACCAGAGGAGGAACTCCAATTATACCCTCAGGGCTTTTGATAAAACTGACCTCTCATACATTTCATGAGACCCTCACATTAGAGTGTGTAACCTCAGGACTGTTTCAGACATATCTGCACACAATTTATTTTTTTCAATGCAGTTTTGCCTTGAATCGCATTGGGCAGATAACAACACTCCCTGAAATAATAGTAATCTTCTTTCCACAACAAGTTGACAAAATTTGCTTTCACTTAAATAAAACTAAGAATTAAAAAAAAAAATAGGAATGGTGAATCCAATATGTGGAAATAGTAAATAGTCTGCTTTCATCAGATATGGAGCTAGTGGGGCTGAGAAGGAAAAAGAGAGGCCATCAGTGCTGGCCAGAAAGGTGCATTCACCATACGCTACTGCTGAATGTCCAAGCTACCCCTAAAATCAGGCAGGGGGTTAACCATGGGATCCAGCAGAGTGACAGCTGACACAGCTTCATCAGTCTTACTTGTGTGACTCTTGAGATACCTATTTCCTTACAGAGTTGTGCTGCCCTTCATGCCATAAACCCTCTGCGTATTTAACAGCTTACTTTAACAGAAGTTAATTTAATAAAGGGGGCAGATAGCTGCTAATTCCTCTGTAGAGAGAGGGTAACTGCTGAATAATATTAAAGACATTTCCCAGCTCCCCCAGCTTTGGTGTAGTTGTGATGACCTTTATATACAATGGAATATTATATTGGATTATGGTTCCTTCTTTGTCTGACACAATAGACTCCTCAGGACAATAATTTTCAAACTGTTACTGAGCTTTCTTAGGATGCAACAAACTTGACTAAAACCATCTCCAAAAAAAGTTAGTACTGTTCTCTGGTCCATAATATTCAAGAAGGAGGAGCTTTAACAGAAGATCCATCAAAACATATGCACTGCTTTGTCTACTGCCACTTAAGTGCAAACCATGAGACATAAAACATCTTTGAAAAATACCCATTTTCTTCTAATATTTCTGGCAAACATCTTCTAGTACATGATCAATATGTAGTTGCTTTTAACTGTTTAGGCTTTACCTCTAGATTAAATTACTCAAGGAATGGTTTAAACCTGTATAACTCAGTAATAAACACCGTGTAAAAGATCAGAGGAAAGAGGCAGACAAAGAGACAGATATTTTCATCCTGAAAAAAAGCTGTGACTCTTGAACGAAGCAAATATTACACAGGGAAACAAATAGTGCCTGCTTAAGAACACCCATTATTTTTTTACCTCTGAAATTATTGACCTCAACAAAATTATTTGGATTTGGTCTCCATGGTTCTCTCACAGTTCCTCAGTGCTGAGTTGGAAGCTGACTGAAGCACACAGAAAAGTGTATATTAAGCAAATAATTAAGTCTAACTGGGGAATAGCTTTTATATGGCTGATCCTCAGGCAAACCATCAAGCAGCTTGATGTTGGTTTTATGAAACAGCTGCATGGAGGAATTATCAGTTTAAAATAGGGGCTATTATTAACCTTAACTAGTGAGACCTTAAGCTCAGCCGACTGTTGTGATCAGAGTACGTTTGAGTACAGCCATAGATTCACCCTTCTGCTTCCTTCTTATCCAATATCCTGGCTCTGACACTGGCCAATGCAGGGTGCTTAGAGGAAGAGGAAAATAACCCAACAAAAAGCTGTGTAGACAATGGGTGAGTTGATGGTACACACAGCTCTGGCATCACCAGTGTTCTTCCTCCTCAAAGCATACACTGCTGAGAATGTGGCTTCTCAGGCTGTTCCAGGAGATCATGATTTCTTGACAGAGCCCAGTTTCCAAACCTGTAGACACTTTCAGGTTTGAAAAATCAATTCTTTTTGATTGATTGTTTGCTTGAGATGTGGGACAGCTGCAGGGATGGTAAGTTGGACCAACAAGGACATAGGCATACATCAGATTCTTCTGACCTTTGGAAATACAAGGATGAGAAGCAGCAGCAGAGAGATAGGATAGAGAACTTGAGACAGCAATATATTTAACTATATTAGTAGAATTTGCCAGAGCATTTCTGTCCATATCTTAAGACAAACACGATATGACTCAACAGAGCTTTTTGAAATACCATTTTCTTTTTATTTAGTAGAGTAAATCCGAGGAACAAGCCAAAACCAGTCAAGCTTACAATTGCCTTCAAATTCAACTTTTGGGCTTAGATCAAGGTCATATGGATTTTCCTTCTTCTGCCTTTCAGAGGTTTCTTTGAAGTCCAGCTAGCCCACTATTACCACAACACTCTTCCCATCTCACATCCAGAAGGAACATCCTTCGCAATCTAGGCTTTTCCTATGTCTCTGGATGCCTCCCCTATTTCTAAACCTCTGGGCCAACAGCTAGATTCAGCTAGAATTTGCCATGCAACAGATCCTTGCCTCCTGCAGACATTTGGAACACACTGGCTCTACCCAGTTATAAAAAGCCACATTAAAATGTACCAAAGATGCACATATCAAAAAATAGTCATTATGATTAATTACTCTAGATATCCCATCAGGGCAATTAGATCAGGAGGAATACTGCACAAACATATTCAGGATGATTCCAATACCAGAGACAGGACAGTAAGCTACTAGCAATCCTGGCATATATAAATACTATAAATCAAGTAGGCACATGCTGGGAGCCTTTTCAACAAAGATAGAGCTGCATAAAGAGATTTCTTTTAGAATCGCTGCTCACAGCAGCAATCAGAAGACCTTCATGAATTCTTAAGGTGTTAAAATTTTTCACTTTACAGTTTATCTCAATTGTTAAAGTTAAGAATTATACCACAATTCCTTGAGCTGATTTTAACACAAAGATGTCTTTCCTTTTGGGCAGAGCCCCAAAACACTACATATATACATATATTCTTAAAATGTAGAAGTCTTTGCTCCCAAGACTGAATAATTTTTGCTATATATACAACCAAACCCCCTCCAACTGTCCTGAGATAACAACATACATGGCTTACAGAGAATCAGGTTTATGAATAAAAAAGGATTAGACTGGCTGGCTACCAGGATTATTAACTAAAATGTGGTTGCTTATCTTGAACTGTAAAGTAGCAGTGTATCCCACCATGGCCCATTTCCAGAAGCTATAAACATTTTTCCTAATAGATTTGCAGTACAGTTTTCAGACATCTATTGATAGTTGAAATTCAAAAATATTATTACTTTTCCAGTTAATGTGTTCAACCTCTTCCACATGAAGAGTGCTTAAATAAAATAAAATCAGTGGAATGACCTACTACTGGTCAAGATCTCAGATGAATGTCATTTACTGCTAATATTCTGGCAGTAAAAGTGCACTGCAATTATTAAGATCTCTAGTTAGAAACAACAAATACTTTGAATTTTGCATGCCTTTATAATTTTCAGGGCTCTTATATACAGGAATAAAACATGTGACAATCTGCCAGATCTATCCAAGTTATATGTGTATTAACTCTGGAAATTGGAGTCAGTATATCCCTAACTGTAATCTATTTATCTATCTTGAACTGCATATACACATACCAAAGTAAAAGGGTAATACTTTCCACTTACCGACAAAAATTGTCCTGTCTATTTTCATGGAGTGGAACAGAGCTTGGCAGAACAATTTTTCACTTTATTTTGCTTCAAAATACTTCTTTAGTTGTGCAGAGGGTTTTACAAAGATCCATCCATAGGTTTTTCCATCTCTCCAGTGACATTTTGTCTTCATTTATGGAGAAATTAAATATCTTCCTAAGGAGTATATACAGGGTCAACTACAAACTTTGAAAGCAGATCTTGCAGCTCTTTTGGCTAGTAATGAGGGCTAAAGTCAATACCTGGTGAGTGTTGATTAGAAAATGCTCTGCTGACATAATACATTCTTCCTCCTTAGTCCACCTGGGTGCACCTAAACCTTCTCATTGTAGAACTTAGGATTTCATGTGAGAATTGTACTCCACTCACAATTGCTAATTCATTGAATCATGGAATGATTTAGAACAGAAAGGTCCTGTGAAGGTCCAGCAGTATGACCCCTGCTCTAACCAGGACCATCAGTGATTGCATTGCTCAGAGCCTTGTCCCATTGAGCTTTGACAGTCTCTAAGGATGGAGAACCCAAGAGTGTTTTAGCCAACCTGTTTCAAGTACTTGCACAGTTCTTTTTAATGTCCAGTGAGACATTAGATTTGTGTTAATATAACATGTTTCTGTTGTACCTCATCCACTCTACCTGCAAGCACTTTAGTTTTAACTTCCCACAATGACCAAAGAAATATGGCCTGGATCTAAAGAACCCTGGACTGTTGTACATGGTACCTGTATTGGAGATGAAACTGGTGCACTGTAAAGGGCTTTGTTTGCACAGAGTCAGGACACGACATGAGGTAAAATAGGCCCTCAGATGTTCACTGTAAACAGCATCTGACCTATTATAGAGGATTAGAATCCTGAAGGTTGGAAAAGACTTCCAAGGTCATCAAGTCCAACCATTGGTCAAATACAACCATGTCCACTAAACCACACTGCAAAGTGAGATGTAACTTTGCAACTTGCTACTGTATTCCAGAAACAGGAGGGAAAAAAGATGGTGCAGCCCATTTGAAGTAGTTGATCTTTCCAAAGTACACCCATGTACAGACACAAAGGGTACTGAACTTTCAGACTTAAGCATTCTCAGGAAAAAAAAAAAAAAAAAAGTTTTGTCATATGCATTTTCATTAAGAGCAATTGCATCTCCTCTACAGTAGTAGATGCCAATATAGGATTACTGAGATACAGACAATGTTTTTCAGCCTCAACGGGGTTGGAGTAAAATACACTAAGAAACACATCAAGTGACTTGTCCAGACCTACAGTTGGAAACATTTCTCTCAATTAAAATCCAGTTCTTTGGGTCCTCCCTATAGATGTGTGGAACAGATTAAGGGAGCTGATGATGATGAAGAGGAATGGTGATGTTTTCACCTAATACTTATGTTTAAATCTTCTTTCTCAAGAAGATAAGTAAATGGCTCAGCATTCCCCAGTGGACAGCTCTGCAACATTGCACAAGATTCTAGCAGGGTAGTATTGAAGTTGAGTTAATGGGCTGAGGATGCCAGATCCTTAGATAGGAAGGAGGTCTGCACATCCTAGGAGACCACACACAAGGCCTGCATAAGTGTGTACAGGAAAATGACATTGCTAATGAATCCTGCAGGCAGGAGGAATTTTAAGACTGCAATATGAAACAATTAATGGAGAAGGCAGTTCTGAAAATATACAAAAGAATAACCTCATAAAATGGAGTCTTGCAGTGTCTAACAGGCTCTAATGACAGCTGAGACTTAGGATGTATTTCTGCCTTCAGGAATCACCACCTCCCCTGGATCAAAGGACTAGTTTTAGCTCTGTGCTAATTGAAGGATATCTTCTCACTCCAGAGTGAAGGTGATTATCTCCAAAAACAGAATAAGTTGACTAACCCCAGATAAACAATAAGGCATTATCTTCCTTTTCCAGGCAACTAATTAAACAGTTTCAAGCTGTAGTAATGTGTGTACATAACTTCCACAGCATTGTAGATACAAAAATTAATATCAGGTACCGAAAGGAGCAGGAATAAGGGATGGATTGTTGAAAGATAATTAGGTAATTATTACCTAAATATCTAGAAAACTATATTACTTTTGCATGGTAAAAATGCTGTTACAAATTACCTTTTTCTTCCACAAATTTTTGTCATCTCTCTTTTGTTTCTCTGACTTGCTCTATATCATTGTGGAATACTTGGACCCCACACCCTTCACCAGCTTAGGAATACCAACTCAGAGGGTGCTTTACCAAATGAATTTAAATTTTTTTTTCACACATTTGCAAGCCAAAGATGGAATGTAAAGCTTGGGGTTTCATGTGTTTAAATTGAAATTTACTACTCAGAATACATCCATCCTTAAAAGGAGAATGAAGTAAAAGAATGAATAAATACCAAAAATTACTAAATGAACAAATCTAAGCATTCAAAGGCACCCTGGGTTATGGTCCAAGTCATTCTTTCATCATCGGACAGAATGGCTTCTTGGAGGAATAGGGCATCTCTGATCTGTATTTAAAGTGAGTCAGAGGCACAGGAAGCTTTGACACTGCTATATAGTCCCTTATTTGCATTTCAGAAACCATCACTTCCTTTTGTCCTCTCTAAATTTGAGCTAACACCTGGCAAACAGAACTGTGAAAAAAAGAACTGTGATCCATGATGAAGACATTTGAAACACAGACATACAAACAGCTTTGTAGGGGAAATACCAGTATCTGCTTTCCCCATACTACATATAGTCATGTTCAGCAGCCCATCTCTGCAGTACCCTGAAAAGGAAGCAAAGATTTTTCTATGTAATTATTGTGTGTCCTCTCTTATTCAAGATTGTGGCATTCAGTGCACTCAGCAGAAGTCAGTCACTATTTCAGGACCTCCTCTGTGAAGGACTGGAACATAGATTTAAGGGTTACATTGCAAATGCCTCACACCATTGACTGGACAGCAGGCTTGTCAAAATCTACCTGAGGAGTTGCTGGATTGAGACAACAAAAATCAGCTTTTAGATTGTTTCTATAATTACAGGAGTTCCCATATTGAAGTGGCCTAGTGCTAAGGTTTTCAGAATATCTGATGGAAAGTTTTGGAAACTTGTTGTGACCGTCCTCAATCTTCCCAACAATGCAATATTCCCGCACTTAGTATTTTGCTCCAGGAGCTGCAATGTGTACCAACACACTGTGAGGACTTTGTTCTCATTTTGTCCACTCAACGACCATTCCACATTTCAGAAACAGCTCAGAGAACCTCTCAAAGAACCTAGTCTGATGTGTGGGACTTTACCTACGAATGACACTGTAAATGCAGCCAAAGGAGGGTGCCAGGTGTAAGTTTTTGGGAAAACGGTAATGTTCCACAATATGTGTGATCATATGCTGATGGCATAGCTGCACAGATAGAACCATTTTCCCAGTTTAAATCAATGAAATTCCCTCATCTTTGATGGAATTATGTTAGTCTATCAGTAGAAAGCAAATATGTTTCATTTTAGTACAAAAGCATCACCATCTTTTATATGTCTTGGAGACTGCAAGTGTAACTGAGCACATTAAACAGATGATTGTGACCAAACAAATCAACAATCAGTATTGAAAATGCATTTTTTACAGTAATTATTGCCAGAGCATTAACAACTTAATTTCTCATTTTCCCCTCACCATGTTAAGTCATTAAGTTCTCAGTTCACTTGAATAAGATAATTATATTTGGAAAAAATTTGTTTGATGCTTCATCTTGATGCACAGAAACAGCTTCTCATTTTGTGGTTTTGCCAGTTAAATAAATATAATGCCAATACTGATAAAACTAATAAGGGAACATGTTTAACTCTTACTTCAAGTTGAGGCTCAAAACTATTTGAATACCCATGGGTTCTTTCAGAATTGCAAAGGTGAAAAAAGGTGCAGAAGTTACCAAGGCCAGAAAAACTAATCCAGATTACCTTCTCAGGGGGTGGTTTCCACGCCAACCTTCAACTTTTATTACAGGACAGTTTGGCTGCATAACTGTTAAAAAGTTATGTGATCTAATTTTCTATAATAGCAAAGTAGTTTTTCTCCTCATACTTTAAAATTGCTGACCGATTATTGAGTATATTTTCAGCAATAAGGCTGCTTTTGGACAAAGCCTCGGCAATTTCAGCTTCAGAAATTTTTGCAATAGAAACCATTACACAATCTGAGCTATAATAAGAATCATCATTCCCTCTAAAGCTGCATCTTAACTAGTTTTGTTGTGGCCAGTAGGGGTTAGGTATTTTTAAGTCCTGTAAGCAAGGAGATTTAGAAAGAGGAGGGGGAAATAGCTATGACTTTTTGTCCCAAATCCACAAAGGCCATGTGGTACCCATCCCTCAGTGTAGTTGCTGGGAATTAGATGGCTAAATTATTTTGAGTCAGATGTACTTAAATACAAATTTAGATCAAAAGTCCAACGTAATCCTAGAGGTCTCTACATTTATGTAAGTCTAACAGGTTGGAGGAAGAATTCAAAACCACATATGTCTTATTAGATTTTTGTCAAGAAGTAACAGATTCTCTAGGGGCTGTCCCCTGATATTTCTTGCTAAATGTACTATGAATTGTCTGTGTGTGCAGAGCAGAGGACATGAAGAAGGACATGAAGTCTTCCACACCATAGCAGCGTGAACAAACTACTAGGTCACTGGGCTTTAATGGGAGACAGAGGGAAGAACATAATTTGGTTTGAGAACCAAGATGTAGAAAAAAGTTTCCAATGTATCAGAAACGTATAAAGTCTGTGAGTTATTTGGTGAGGAAGAATCCAAGATTACCATATTGCCAGGACTTTGTCAGTCTTTGGATTGCAACTGTCTTTGGACAATTTATCAAATTCTTGTTTTCTCTATCAGTACAGTTTTTGAAAGAGAGCTTCTTGTTCAAAAACCATGAAACTTTCTTCAGGGATAAATATACTAACACGGAAGAAATTTTTGCTGACAATGAGGAAAGCAGCTTTACCGGTCCTGATAAGAAGCTAGCCTAGGGTTTGAGGCACTCATCCAATACAGAGCAAGGTATGTTTTTATATTTCAAAACATTGAAGAAGCAGAGGGGAAACTCCTCTTCTTCTCCAGTCAAAAGTCATGGAACACATAAGTAAAATGGACCCTTTCTCAAACCACAGTAAGATTTTCTCTGCACTTAAAGTGATAAAAATATTTAAGCCTGATCTGTATTATTCTTTTTGTTTTCTTCTCTTCATACCCTCAGCATCACATTCTCAATCCATCAGTATTTGATCATCATTGCAGCAAACCTCCCATTTTGTCCCAAGCTGCACTTCTTGGAAAGTCATGCTATTTTTCTCCAGGTCACTGGTTCCCTTTCAAATTCAAATCTCATGTTGAATTTCCTTTCTCTTTATGATCTGACCTCTCATTCCTGTCCTGATATGCTCTCCCCTTTTATTGAGACAACTTTGTTCTCAGAATTACTGGATTGGGTATTGACTGTTGTGGAAACACTGAAGCTTTGTGATTAATTGACCATGCCATGTATCCCATATTGGCAAGTTCTCTTGTGCCACATTAGAGCAGGATTTCTGTTTTCATCATTTAAAAAGATGATAAATAAAACCAGAACCAGTCAGTGCTCCTGTTTAACTTATCCATAGATGTTATTTCAAATAATCTGTTTCACATGCTTCAGAAAACATTTTAAGGGATACCTGATATTCTTCAGCCTCGTTCCTCCACGACAGTCATGTATTGCACATTGATAGCTGTAAAAAGCTATCAGCAATTCAAAGAGACCTGTGGCAACAGTGTGGATATCCTATAACAAAAATAAAATGGATTCTTCCAAAAGAAATGGCGCTTGAAGCACTCGGCATCTTGCCTGTGTGTATCCATCCATGGTTGGCGCTCCTTGCCCCAAAAAACTGGCGTGCCCCTGTGAGTGCCGGCATCGTGCCATCCTAGCAGATGGGCTCAGGTACAGGCAGCCAAGAGACCATCTATGAACATCAAATGTGTTTTCTGAGATCATAGTTCACAGCCAAGAATATTTCAATGGTTAGTGTAGGCAAGGAGAAAAGCAAGCCAAGGAGAGGTAAGCTCCCTCAAAAAGTCATCTATTTTGAAAATGGCAAAACTTACACTTTGCAAGAGTCAAAGTGAGTCTGCCCCCAAAAATTTCTTGTATTCAGATACAAAATCTGCATACAAGGAGTTAGACAGGAGTCTCACTGCAGCAAACCTTTCGGAATTCAGCAAATTTTCTGCTAAATTGTTAAAGGACCTTCCAAGACATTTAACTCAAAGGTCATCAGCTCAGAGGACACACAGCTGAAGATCAACACCAGCTTTAGTCAAAACACAACCAGCACTGCAGGACCAAGCCTTTGGAGGACAAGTCTCAAATTTTCAGTACTTTCCATTGTATTTACTTTTACAAGCCTATGTTATAGAAACCCACACTTTATAGTAAATGTGGTGGTTACCCCATTAGAATCGTAACAATTTACTGAGGAGCTCTGCTTTTCTCATGTGGGGAAGGCTTCAAATCAGGAAAATAAGGCAGGGATATGGTTTGAGCATGACACTAAACAAGGTAAATCATGTCAGCATGATTTAAAGTGCTTTGCTGAATTAGTACTTGAATGTATATGATCAGTATCACTGCTCACAGGAGTATTGTAAAGGTATAAAAGGATGGAATGTATACTGAATGTATTCTGAGTGGGAAAGAGGAACAAGAACTATGACAAGAGTTTTTCTTCAGTGATGACATTTGCTGGTTTAAGCTGGACTGTAGCAGACAGTCTGTAGCATTCCACTCTGAGGTGGAATGAATACTGTGAACCCATAACTGAAATCCTCATTTTGTGTTGTTTTAGGCAATACATTGCTATGCCAGGAAACATTATTGTTCTTTCAAGTCTGTTTTTTCCATTCCACGGCTCCTAGTATGGCATGTGTATTGCTCTCAGGATGCTATTTGGGTATACGTGGAAAGAATTTTTAAAAACCCTACCGGGCTACTCATCTCACTTTTGACAATTAAATACAGAATTCAGTTTAAACATCTCAAATATATTACCAGGTTTATGTACAATATTTTTTTCTTTTGTTGTTTAAAATGTATTTTAAAGGTACTCTAAGCGCATTTTGTTTGTATTTTGTAATCAAGTGCTCCAAATCACTTCAAAGAAAATTGAAGAGTACAGAAGTGATCTCTATCCCACATTCCTAAAGCATGCCAACAGAAAAGCAATCCTGCTGTAGTGGTTGAATATGCTCATTCTTATCCCAACTGATCAGATATTAGGTCCATTCTATTACATATACACGTCACAACTGTGACCTGCAGTCTGCATTATTTCAGTTCATGATATTACAAAATAAAATCACCTACCATCAGCAGTTCCTATTAGTTTAAACCACAGTTCTTTCTCGCAGCAATAGCAATCAGTTTGGAATAAAACATTTTCCTGGTTCCAATTGGGATACAGTTAATTATCTTCCTAGTATTGGTACAGTGCAGTGTTTCAGATTTAGGATGAGAATAATGTCGATAACTCACCAATGCTGTTTCTGAGCAGGGCTTATTCTAAGTCAAGGACCTTTTAGCTTCTCACCTCAGCCTACCAGTGAGCAGGCTGGAGAGGCACAAGAAGCTGTGAGGGGACACAGCCAGAACAGCTCACCCCAACCGGCCAAAGGGATTTTCCATCATATACAGTGTCAATATATAGTGTCATGCTCAGTTTGTGAACCAGGGGTAAACCTTGCTGGGGGCAGCTGCTCAAGAGCTGGTTTATCATTGGTCAGCAGGTGGTGAGCAAGTGCATTGTGCATCACTTGCTTTGTGTATTTTTAATGTCACTATTATTATCATAATTAATGTTGTTGTTATTACTGTTTTCCCTTTCTGTCCTATTAAACTGCCTTTATCGCAACACATGGTTTTTACTTCTTTTTTCTTTCCACTTTTCTCCCCTGCTCCACCTGGGGGGAGTGAGTGAGAGGCTGTGTGGTATTTACCTACCTGCCAGGATAAACCACAGCAAGTACATGGCTGATTCATCCTTCTGCACCAGTTTCTAAGTTTTCAGAGATCTGGATGTGACTTGTGACTCAACCTCTTCATTAATTCCATACCCATGATCACCCAAAATGCCCATATTCCAATGAAACACTGCAAATGACTAACAGCAGCAAAAGACTTACAAGAAAACCATTTTCTTGTAGAGCACCTCTTGTGTAGAAAATTATTCCCTCTATTTTTCAAAGAAAATTTAAATAGAGCATTTCAACCAAATCAAACCATTACATTTGGGCATTTTATTATAAATATTAACAAAGTTGTATTTATAGTATTTTGTGATTTGTACTACATTTTGCATTCACCTGTCAGTGAGCAGCTAGCAGTATTCTTTAGAGATCAGTACTGGAATCATCACTGTTTAATGCCTTCATTAATGGCCTGGATGGTGGGAGAGAGAATACTCTTACTAAATTTGTGTTGATACCAAACTGGGGAGAGCAACAGGACTGGGCTGCTACTGCTAAGGACTCGGACAGCCTGGAGATATGGAATAGAAGGAACCTCATGTTGTTCAAACAGACAAAAGTGAAAGGTCTTGCATCCAGAAAGGAATACACTGGTGCAACATTATAGGCTGGGACCCAGCCTTCTAGGAAGGAACTCCACAGAGCTTATCCATGTAGGGGTCCTGGTGGATACCAAGCTGAATGTGAGCCAGCAGTGCACCATCATTCACAGCAAGCCAATAGCCTCTAAGAAATCCAGGAGAGTGATCCTCTATTCATTACATGGGTATCTGAAGCAGTGTGCTGGGTTCCAGACCTCCCAGTACGATAAAAATTGTGTCAATACTGGAGCAAGAGCAGCCGCCACTCCCCACCACCGAGCTGGGGAGGGGACTGGAGAACAGAACATACAGGGACAAGATAAGACTGATGTGCTTGCTTAGTCTGGAGACAAGGCAGCTCAGGAAATCATGATTAATTCCAGTTGCATACCAGGAAAATTATTTTTCGTAAAAATGGTAAAATACCAGAATCCTGGGAGGCATTCCAGCTCAATGGGACAGAGTCCCAGACACCCTTATCTAATTAGACCTCCTAACAGGAGATTGGAGTAGATGTCCTCCAGAGCGTCCCTTCCAACCTAAAATATCCTGTGAATCTTTGATAAAAATGTCCAGTTTATGGCACCTACCTTCTTTGCTTGGGTACTTGAATTCGATATTTAAATTTAGGACTGGTGACACATACCATGTAAATCTTTTGAAGACTAAGTAGAGAGGAGGCAAGTGCAGTTTAACAGAAATTAACACTGGTAGAAATGAAAGCTGTACTATTCCAGGTCTATACTCAAACTGTATTTCAATAACTACTTTGTAAAGCAGAGAAATAAGCAGATCTGGCACTTTATTCACTAAATAGCTTACAAATACTAGTAAAAAAACCAAAACAAACCCGTGATTCAGTAACCCCTTTGATGGTAGTATCAAGAGTTAAAGGTGGTTTTAGCAAGTTGTATTTGTGTGCTTTAAAAATAGATTTTAAAAGCAGAGGAAAAGACCAAAAAGCTCCAAGTAAATGATCAAAAGAGAAACAAGGTTCTCCAATTTTGACAACTCATCTTAAAAATACGTTTTTTGTTCTTGATGTTAAACTGAAAATGGAGAATGAGGCACCAAGATCTAAATTATCTTGGCTCTTGCTTTCCAGAGATTTTATTACATGAACATGGAGTTTGCCCTTTCAATCAGGTGTAAGATTTGTCTAATATCTTGTGTTCTATATCAGCAGCAGATACATGAGCAAAAATTAAACTTTTAAGGCAGTGATAGAATAAATTACCCTTCATGTTAGATGGCATATTCCTCTTGTATTAGTGACTGGCCTTAGCCTTGTAGACTGGAATGTTAATTATTTTAGCCGTACTGTTAATTAGAATAATTCTGTATGTTATTGCAGCCGTAGCACACCCCTTCTTCTATAGTGGAGATGTGTAATTTCCTGTGGCAATGAGGTCTTCAGGCTAATTGTACATTTTGTAGATAATTATAATTGTAGATAATTTTTGTATTTTATCAGTTTTGACTGTTCTCCATTTTAATTTTGTTAGATGCCCTCTTATTCAAATATTTGAGACAGTCAGAGGAACAGCTCTTAAATTTACTTAAACAAGCCCATGCTCATTATCATAATTTTTGCAAGCTCTTTTTTGTTCTTCTATTTTACACAAGATATTCACACAATGTCTGCCTATTCATCCCAGGCAACAATAGATGAACTTCATCATCCTGTGGTTCACTTTCTGAGATAATCAGATATAACTCAGCTCTAGTTTAGAAGTCATAGGTCTTTTGCATAACCTGACCTAACATGTCTTGCAAGCTAATTAGCAAAATCTGCAATGAATGGGCAGAGACAGCCCAAACTGATGAAGTCTTAGAAGCAACAGAACTAAATTAGACTGAGTCCATTCACAATTACAAGACCAGTCCAAGTTCAGAGTCAGGGTATAACAAGTCTTCCCTTACAAACTTCTCAACATCAAATCGTGTATTCAAATTAA
>WAAE01002477.1:0-10592 GCA_013400495.1 Nicator chloris | reverse complement strand
GTTTCCTGGGTGGGGCTCCTCTCGGAGATTTTCCTCTAATCTGTCCTAAACCAGGACAGTCCTGTTGTGTCTTTTGTACTCTGAGATCCCTAAAATGAACCATCAGGGCCCCGCACCCATTAGCGGACCCTGACACCATGTTTATTTGAAAGCAAAAAAAAGAAGAAGAAAAACTCATTAAATATTAAAACAAAGCATCTGAAAAAGAGAGCAAGCAATTAAAACTTTCTGCTTTTGTTTGTTTGTTTGTTTACTCTTCTTGTATTTTAATAGTTGATTTGAATCAGTTCACAGTGGCAACTAAACCAGGAACTTTTGACCCAGAAATTTTCCCTTGGCATCTCCCCCGAGGAGCCTGGAAAACAAATCATCCTGAGGCCTGGGTCACACCAGAGGTCTCAGTGTCCTGCTCCTCATGTTACCTCTGAGGCCTGAGATCTTGGGTCTCACCTGAGGTTGTATGGCAGGCTGCAAGTTCTCTGAAGGAAGGCAGGTAGATTACCATTTCCTGCTCCTCAAGCTGTTCTCTCTGAGTATTTAATGATATCAGACAAGAAAACATTTCCACAGAGTTGTGACACAGAGGAGCATTTGATTCCAGGTGAGTATCTTAAGATTATTCAAGACTTTTAATTTATTCATCTATTTATTTTTAAAAGGGAATAATTTCAAAAGAAGTGTTTAAGAGAATGTTACTCCCTATGGTACTATAATTTCATAATTAGTCAGCTCTTCAGAGAAGAGATGAAGTTTTAAGCTCCTCCTATTCTTTTGATTTGTTCGAACCGATGGCTCCTTGTGTGATGGTTTGTAAAACAGGATATTAGGTCTGGTGCACACTCCCCACTGACCAAAAAAGTTTAAAAAAGATTTTTAGGAGGAAGTTCGGCCCTTTGGCCTTCCTGCTGGGCAGCAGGTAACAGCCAGCCACCCTGCGGCTGAGGCCGTGGGTGGCCCGGGAGCCCAGGAGGCGGAAAGGGCCCCTTTTTTCCCTTCCCCCCCCCCAGCCCGCTGTTTAGTGGGGGTGGGGAGGGGAGGGAAAAAGGGAAGGGGGTTGGTTGGCTCGGGCCCACGGCGGGCCGGGGCTACCCGCTGGCAGCCGGAGCCAGGCCAGGTGGAGGCGGCAGGCTTGGGCCGCCCGCCGGCGGCTGGGGCCGGGCCAGGCAGCAGGGCCGGGCCGGGCAGCAGGGCCGCTCCGATCGGAGTAGTGGCAGCGCTGGCAGCGGCTCCGGCAGCAGGAGAGAGCCGCCAGGACGCGGGAGACTGCCGTAGGGGGCACTGGCCGTGGCGGAGCCGCTCTGTTTGAGCCGCCGGCAGCGACAACGGTGGGGCTGCTGTGGGGTCTGCCTGGGAGGGGGGCAGCGGCAGCGCCGAGCCCGCGGGAGGGCTGGCAGCCCGGGCCGGGCTGCGCGGCAGCGGCTGGGAGCCACCGGTCCCGCAGGATGGTGGGATGGGCCGCGGCGGCAGATCCGAGCTAGGTCGGGTGGCAGCAGCGACTAGCAGTGGCGAGGCCACTTCAGGGGGTGCCAGCCGCACCGAACCGGGCCAGGAATGGCAGCAAGAGAGAGAGCTCCCTCCCCCTCGTCGATTCGGGGGGGCGAGAAGGGAGGAGGCCGCCACAGGGCNTTGGTGGTTTGGGTGTGCTTTGTCTAGCAACAGTGTGGACTGAGTAAATTTTCACTGAAGGCTGTATGAGCATTTTGAAATATTCGCAAAGACTGAGAGAAAACCCATGCACCATTCAGGCAGGCTGCAGGGGGGTGGAACACTGGACATGGATGTTTGGATTGTATTTAGAATGTTGTTAACGGGAGGAGGGAAAAGTGCTTTGTGATATTTTCATGGGTTTTTTCCTTTTCCTTTTCTTGTTCTTCTGAGTGTGTGTGAATAAATCTATCTTTGTAATTCATAGTTGAATTGTTTTGCCTTTGTTTCTGTTTTGGTCACGATCTCAGATGGAAAAAATAGTTAACCTAGGAGAAATTAGTAGAGAACGTTTGGCATACCATGTCAAACCGCGACACCTTCCTAAGTGTGCTGGCTTTAATGGAGCATGCTTTAAAAGTACAGCCATTGATGTAAATCTTTTGAGATACAATGACATCTTTAATCTAAAAGATGCTTTAGCACAACACTAGACATGAGCTAATAAGTCCATGGAATAAATGTGAACAGGCTTATCAGTTTGATTACACTGTCCAGATTTAGTTGGATTCTGTCTTGATGCAGAAGTGTGACTTATTCTAAACAGAGAAAGAATGAGGTGTTACTTTTCTGTAAGAGATTGTATAGGCATCCCTCAGGTACACATTGAGTGCATTGCAAAAAGTGTTTAGTTACTTCACTGGGTTTTTAAGGCCTGTAGGTAGCAGGAAACCTATCAGACTGGTTTGATTAATAATTGAATAATAGCAACCTTTTTGTAATAGACCTCTTAGCCAGGCCAATGAATTATTCTTTGAGGAACTAAGGGACACTTCCAAGTCAACTGCCCTTGTCCTTATGGAGGACTTCAACTTGTCAGAAATCAACTGGAAGCATCACACAGCTGGTACAACTCAGGCCAGAAGATTCCTAAAAAAACCTGGATGACGACTTTATGGAACAGGTCCTAAGGGAGCTGACTCAGAAAGAGGCTCTCCTTGATCTGCTGCTTGTCAACAGAGAGACTCATGAGCAAAGTGGAGATTTGCCACCATCTTGGCCACAGTGACCATGAAGAGATCGAGTTTAAAATCTCTGTTGGCAGGAGGAAAAGTGCCAGCAAAACCTTAACTCTAGACATGAGGAGAGCTGACTTCAGGCTGCTCAGGGAACTAGTGAGTAAGGTCCCCTGGTAAAATGTTTTGGCAGGTGCTGAGGTCTATCAGTGCTGGTCACTTTTTAAACATCACCTCCTAAGAGCACAGGAGCAGCAATTCCCAAATGTTAGAAATCAAGCACACAAGGTAAAAGACCGGCTTGGCTGAACAGGGATCTCCTCTTAGATGTAAGGTGAAAAAGGAAGGTGTATGCCCAATGGGAGCAAGGTCAGGTGAAATGGGAAGAATACAGAAATGCTGCTCACCACTGTAGGGAGAAAATTTGTGTGGCCAAAGCTCAGTTGGAGTTAGAGGTGCCAGAACTGTGGGGGACAATAAAAGGTGTTTTTTTCAAATATACTGATGGCAAAAAGTGCAGAAATAAGATTAGCCATTGCAGGATGAGGGTGGTTACCTCACAAACAGGGACAGAGTACAAGGCATAGGTGTTTAATGCTTTCTTTGCCTCTGTCTTCAACATGGATGTGATGCCTTAAGTTTTAGCTTTCATGCTTTTCAGATTCTGTACTGCCTAAATGTGTGGTTTTAAGTCTCATATTAAGTGCTAGTAAGCTCTCTTCACAGAGTAGGTAGACAAAACAAATCTTTTCCCGTTGGAGACCAAGGACAACTTTCAGGCTCAAAAGCATAAACAACGGTGGACCAAAGGGAGGAACAAGAAGGATGGGACTTCACAACCTGAAGCTGTAATTGGACAATTGGACCCCAATATGCAAATGGACCAAAACTTACAAAAATGTAAACCCTTGTGACCTGGGCGCCATTTTGTGGCCATTTTGGGTCTGCCTGGGGTGCAGCCCTAGTCGGACTCATCCTTTTAATAAATATCTATTTTATTCTCTAGCTCTGTCCAGTCTCTGTTTCAGGTCAGCCTTTCTAAGGCAACAGATGATGGACCAAGGGGGTCCCAGTGCCCTGAACTGGAGGACCATGGCTGTGAGAATGATAAACTCCCAGTTGACCCTGAAATTGTGCAGGATCTGCTGTTCCAGCTGGATCTCTACAAATCTTTGTGGCCTGGTGGGATTCATCCAAGAATCCTCAAAGAGCTGGCTGATGTCATCCTAAAGCATCTCTCAACAATTTTTCAATGGTCTTCGGAATCCGGAAAGGTTTCAGCTGACTGAAAGCTGGCAAATGTTTTCACAATTTTCAAGAAGGGAAAGAAGGAGGACCCTGGAAAATACTGGCCTGTTAGTCTCACTTCAGTGCCCAGTAAAATCATAGAGAAGATTATTCTGGGAGGTGTTGAAAAACACATGAAAGATAACAGTCATCAATCACAGCTGGGACAACTTCATGAGAGGAATGTTCTGCTTGTCAAATCTGATTTGCTTTTATGACAAGGTAACCCACCTAGTTGATCAAGGGAAGCCAGTAGATGTCCTCTTTTCAGACTTCAGCAAAGCTTTTGATACTGTCTCTCACAGCATCCTTCTGGACAAAATGCCCATCATACAGCTGAATAACCATGTTATGTGGTGGATGAGCAACTGACTCACGGACTGAGCGCAGAGAGTTATAGTGAATGGGGTGACATCAGACTGGTAATCTGTCACCCATAAGGTTCCACAGGGCTCCATCCTAGGCCCAGTTCTCTTTAACATCTTCATTAATGACCTGGATGCAGGACTTGAAGGAACACTAAATAAGTTTTCTGACCAGAGATGGGCTGATTTAAACAGGACAGGCATATCGTCTTGTAGAAGCCCTAAACTCAAGGGGAAGAGTCACTTTAGTATGTAATATTCAGGGCATACTTCACAGAATCACAGCACAGTTGAAGTTGGAATAGACCTCCAAATGTCATCTGATCCAACCCCCCCTTCTCAAGCAGTGTCACCTAGAGCAGATTGCCTAGGACCATGTCCAGACAGGTTTTCACTATCTCCAAGAATGGAGACTTCACAGCCTCTGTGGGCAACCTGTTCAAGTGCTCAGTCACCCTCACAGTAAAAATGCGTTTCCTGATGTTCAGATGGAATCTCCTGTCTTTCAGTTTGTGCCCATGGCCTCTGGTCCTGTCTCTGGGCACCACTGAAAAGAACCCGGTCCATCTCTTTGCACCTTCTCTTCAGGTATTTATCTATATTGATGTCATGGTTTTAAGGCCAGCTGGAGATGAAACATCACACAACTGCTCACTCAACCCCCCTTTCTTCCCCCCTCCAGTGAAATGGGGAGGAGAATCAAAGTAAAACTTGTATGTTGAGATAGGAACAGTTTAATAATTGGAAATAAAGTAAAATACAATAATACTGTTTAATAAGAATGATAATGATACTATAAAGAGAAAAAAACAAGTGATACACAATACAATTGCTCACCACCCACTGACTGCTGCCAGAATCCCCCTTCCTGAACCCAGATCGGGTGCTCTTCTGAGTAACTCTCCCCAGTTTATATACTGGATATGACATTCTATAGTGTGGAATATCCCTTTTGTCCATTCAGGTCACCTGTCCCAGCTATGATCCCTCCCAGTTTCTTTTGCAAACCTCTGCACTGGCAGAGCATGAGACAAGGAGGAAAAAAAAGTTCTTGACTTAGGATAAACATGACTTAGCAAAATACCAAAACATCAGTGTGTTATCAACACCATTCACATTCCAAATCCAAAACACAGCACTGTAACAGCTACTGAGAAAAAATTAACTCTACCCTTAGTCTATGGAACACCTCTGTCAAATGTTTGTAAAATGTCCACACAAAAAAATAGTGTTTGTTGAATTCATTTAGTCCATGTCTTTGGCCTTCATCCTTGGTAACAGTCTTTCAAGCAGGAAAGATGGTGTGAGGTGTGGGATTGCTGCATGTTGCACATTTGAATCTGTTCTGATTCCAGTACTGCTGTGATTGTTCATCTTTATCAAAGTTCATTCTTCCTTAGTGCGAATGCAATGATCAGAGGGAAATCAGATGCCCAAAATACTTGAGGTTAAGATCAATGCTTTGAGGTGCTCAGTGAGGTGATGCACATGTAGCCACCATAGAAGTGGTAATACACACTTTTAGATAGTTACTACCATCATACAGTTAAATTAATTTGCTATTCTCAACCAAAATCAAATCCCCTTGAGGCATACAATGCACTTCCCAACATCCCACATTACCCATCAAGTGCCCCTGGGATCCTTGAGCAAAAGCAATCCCACAGATGGGTTTGCTTTTGCCTGAGGCAGTAATAACCTAGGCTGTTTTCCCCAGCATATTTTTAATATGCACTCCAGGAACTTTATCCCCTTCTACAGTACATAGAAGTTTTGATGGGGCAGAGCCAGCCTGATTGCAGATCCTGTGGTGTTGACTAACCGGATGGCCTTTGCTATATGTATCCCAATGTTTGAAGGTCCCACCACCCATTGCTCTCAGTGTAGTCCTTAACAGTCCATTACATTACTCCATCCTTCAGAGGCTGGTGCATGATAGGGAATGTGATACACCCACTCAGTGCCATAGTCTTTGGCCCAAGTGTCTATGAGGTTGTTTTGGAAATGAGTTCCACTGTCTGATTCAGTTCTTTCTGGAGTACCATGCTGCCACAAGACTTGCTTTTCAAGACCTAGGACAGTGTTCTGGGTGGTGCCAGGGGCACAGGGTATGTTTTCAGGCATCTGGTGGTTGCTTCCACCATCATAAGCACATGGCGCTTGCCATCATGGATTTGAGGGAGTGTGATATAGTCAATCTGCCAGGCCTCCCCATACTTATATTTCAGCCATCGTCCTCCATACCACAGGGGCTTTACCTGGTTGGCCCTGCTTGACTGCAGCACATTTCACATTCATGGATAACCTGTGCGATAGTGTCCACAGTTAAGTCCATCCCTCAATCATGAGCCCATCTATATGTTACATCTCTTCCCTGATATCCTAAGGTGGCATGGACCCACTGACCCAGAACTAATTCACTCTTGTGTTGCCAATGCAAATCTACCTGAGCAACTTCAATCAGCAGCCTGATCTACCTTCTGGTTGTTCTGATGTTCTTCAGTGGCCCAACTTCTGGGTACATGAGTATCTACATGATGTACCTTCATAACCAGGTTCTCCATCCAGGTAGCAATATCTTGCCATGATCACAGGATCACAGGATTTCTAGGTTGGAAGAGACCTTCAAGATCATCGAGTCCAACCACGGTCTTACACCTCAACTAGATCATGGCACCAAGTGCCACATCCAGTCTTTTTTTAAACACATCCAGGGATGGTGACTCCACCACCTCCCTGGGCAGACCATTCCAGTACTTTATCACTCTTACTGTGAAAAATTTTTTCCTAATATCCAGCCTATATCTCCCTTGACGCAGCTTGAGACTGTGTCCTCTTGTTCTGTCCGTTGTTGCTTGGAGAAAGAGACCAACCCCCAGCTGACCACAGCCACCCTTCAGGAAGTTGTAGAGAGTGATAAGGTCACCTCTGAGTCTCCTTTTCTCCAGGCTAAACAACCCCAGCTCCCTCAGTCGTTCCTCATATGGCTTGTGCTCCAAGCCCCTCACCAGCCTTGTTGCCCTCCTCTGGACGCGCTCAAGCATCTCAACGTCCTTCCTAAACTGAGGGGCCCAGAACTGAACACAGTACTCAAGGTGTGGCCTCACCAGTGCTGAGTACAGGGGAAGAATGACCTCCCTGTTCCTGCTGGCCACACTATTCCTGATACTGGCCAGGATGCCATTGGCCTTTTTGGCCACCAGGGCACACTGCTGGCTCATGTTCAGCCGGCTGTCAACCAGAACCCCCAGGTCCCTTTCTGCCTGGGCACTGTCCAGCCACACCGTCCCCAGCCTATAACATTGCAGGGGATTGTTGTGGCCAAAGTGTAGGACTCTGCACTTGGACTTATTAAACTTCATCCTATTGGACTCTGCCCATCCGTCCAAACGGTCCAAGTCTTTCTGCAAAGCCCTCCGTCCTTCCAACAGATCGACACACGCTCCCAGCTTAGTGTTATCTGCAAATTTACTGATGAAAGACTCAATTCCTTCATGATGCAGCAGCCCAGATGAGTTTATCTTTGCACTGCCAATTATTCTGCTTCCATTGCTTTAACCAGCCCCACAGGACATTTGCCACCATTTGTGAGTCCGTCCAGAGATAAAGTATTGGGCGTTTCTCTCGTTCAGCAATGTCTAAGGCCAACTGGATGGCTTTCACCTCTGCAAACTGACTCAATTCACCTTCTCCTTCAGCAGTTTCTGAGACTTGCCATAGGGGAGTCTATACTGCTGCTTTCCATCTCTGATGCTTTCCCATAAGACAACAGGAACCATCAGTAAACAAGGCATATTACTTCTCACTTTCTGGTAATTTATTATACATCTGGGCCTCTTCAGCATGTATTACCTCTTCCTCTGGTGACATTCCAAAATCTTTCCCTTCTGGCCAGTCCATAATTACTTCTAAGATTCCTGGATGACTGTAGTTTCCTATCTGAGCTTCTTGTGTGATCAGTGTGACCCACTTACTCCATGTAGTATCAGTTGCATGATGTATAGAGGAGACCCTGCCTTTGAACATCCAACCCAACATGGGTAACCGGGGTGCTGGGAGGAGCTGGGCTTCAGTACAAATCACCTCTGAAGTGGTTTGGACACCTTCAGTTGGAGTATAGTGGGCTTCTAATCTTCTGTATGCCTGACTCCAAAATCCTAGAGGGCAACCTCATGTCCCCCCTGGTGCTTTCTGCCAGAGGCTCCATGTAGGCCCATTCTCCCCAACTTCAGTATAAAGCACATTTTTTACATCTTGCCCTGTTCAGACTGGCCCGAGGGTTACAGCATGAATTATCTCCTGCTTGATTTGTTCAAAGGCTTGTCACTGCTCAGGGTCCCATTTGAAATCATTCTTCTTCCAGGTCACTTGATAGAGGGTTTATAATTGGACTGCAATGTGGAATGTGCATTCTCCAAAATACCATAGCACCTAGGAAAGCTTGTGGTTCTTTCTTATTATTTGGTGAGGACATTGTTGTTATCTTATCGATAATGTCCATTAGGATCTGAGGACATCCATCTTGCCATTTTACTCCTAAAAACGGAATGTCCTGGACAGATCCCTTTACCTTACTTTGTTTTATGGCAAAACTGGCTTTTAGAAGGATTTGGATTATTTTCTTTCCTTTCTCAAAAACTTCTGCTGTATTTCCCCACACAATGATATCATCAATATATTGCAGGAGTTTTGGAGCTTCATCTTGTTCCAGTAGTCTGGACCAGTCCATGGCAGATGGTAGGGCTGTGTTTCCGCCCCTGAGGCATTCAATTTCAGGTGTACTGGACATACCTCCAAGTGAAAGCAAACTGTGGCCTGCACTCTGCTGCCAGAGGGATTGAGAAAAATGCATTAGCAATGTTGATGGTGGCACCACTAGGCTGCCTTTGACTCCAGCTCATACTGAAGGTACAACATGTTTGGTATGGCAGCACTCAGAGGCAGTGTGACTTCATTCAGGCCACGACAGTCTACTGTCAGCCTCCAAACTCCACATGCCTTTTGCACTGGGCATATGGGGCTGTTAAAGGGTGAGTGGATCCTGCTGATCACTCCTTGGCTCTCCAGGTGATGAATTAGTTTATGGATGGGAATTACTGAGTCGTGGTTGGTGTGATACTGCCTCCAGTGCACTGCTGTGGTAGTGATTGGCACCTGTCATGGCCACAGCTGGTCTGAGGCTATACAGATGGATTTGGCCATAATAAGAAACCCAATTCGGCTAGCCTAGTTCATTACAGAAAAGAAGTAAACAAGTCCCTGGGTGAGCAATGATAGGTTGGGTTTGAACTCAAACAGAGGACCCCTGCCAATCCCATTCAGTCCCTAATGCAGACATATCATTGGCCAGTGAGCTGGGCGGTACTGAGACCCTGACCAATCAGTTGCTCAAGCATGGGAATTTTGAACCCCCTATAAAAGGGGGCATCCATAATAAATCTTGGCTGTTTGTCGCATGATCTCAGTGAGTCCTGTAATTTGCCTGTCTCCAAACTGCGACCGTAACGTAATAGGCATCTGCTGTTCTTCAATCTTCAGCAACTCCAGAAGAAAAGGATCATCTGAGAGATCAGGCAACATAGACAACTGTTCAGTTTCCTCCATCTCCAGGGCAGCTGTACTGACTGCCCACCATTACCCTCTTGGGTCCTTGAACTACGCTCTGCTGAGATGATCTACACCAAGGATGCACAGAACCTCTGGACCAGTTGTCGCACTTGCCATGCTAAAAACACTGCACGAACTCTGACCCAGGTTCAACCAAGAGAACTACTTTATTACATCACTGGCTCCATTATATAGTATATCAAACAAGCCCAGTCATTGGCAGGCAAAGTCAACACCTTTCCAATAACACTGGTCAAGACAGATGTCCATCAACAGAACTCCTCCTCCAAGAAAGAATGTAAACACTGTAGTGTTTACAGCAACATGCGTGAGAAATGAATTTCCAAAAGGTAAACATCAGAAGGCTGAAAAAAGTAGGGCAACATCTCACCCTTTTCCATTTAAGAAAAAGAAAAATAAAAGGAGAACATGAACAATGTGAAAATTGATGACTTTCATTCTGGTCACAGTGTGAAGCTTGCCTGTTGGCCCGATTCTGCCTTTGCTGTGCAGGGTTTCACCCTGCATTCCCCGTTTTTGTTTGAAAGAACATGCATTCTCCAAATTTCTGTGTGACGCAAAGGCAGGAGCGTTCCAAGGAAAAATCACCCAGCTCACAATCCGTCCCAATTCGCAACCCGCACATCCCGCCCCAAAGGGTTGGTAATGTCCC
>WAAE01002476.1:0-13467 GCA_013400495.1 Nicator chloris | reverse complement strand
AGAGTAAAAAAATTTGCCACATGAATAAATGTGCTTCTATCATTTCAAAATTGCTCAGATTAACTATACTGTTTTAAACCCAGATTTATTTCAGGTATCTCATGAACCACGCTCGAAACAAGCATGGCATAACCTTTTTAGAAGCTGACACCCAGAGAACACAATCTTGGTAAGCACAGTCTGCTCACTGGTTCCTATCTCAATAATTCCTCACATGTTCACACACAAAAGGGATGCAGTGTGGAGGCATAATGCACATCCAGCAAGCATTTCATAGGGTGGGAAACTCCAGACAGACTGACCGATATAGAGCTTGTGGACACAAAAGCTTTGTATTCTGACTCCACATGTACTCAAAAGTAAAATTACTTATCTATTATAACCCAGTTGCTCAACTATGTGAAAAGTAAGGATTTGTTTTCATATTAATATTTCATCACTGGAGTTTTCGTTTTTGCAGCTGAATTGTATTTGAGTTCCCTGAGTGCAGGCAGCATTGGGATGTGGGAGATACTCCTAAATTTATCCCAATGCAGACACATTCCCAATTCTGCCTAGGTAAAGTGTAAAACTTCAGTTATTTTAAATTCTTCCCACTTTCTCACAACATGACAATACTTTTACTGCAGCAAATGAAATGCATTTTGAGATGAACTGCAGTTGCCTTCAAAATGACCATTATTCTTGTGAGCTGAACTCTCACCAACCTCAGGCCAACCCTTTATTTTACCATTGGTAAAGCCATTCTGTCTAGTCAAGATGCCTTCAGTAATGAAACTGCTATTGCAAGGTACATTAAGAAGCTGAAGGCAAAATCTTGTGCTCCACAACAACTCCACAACCCCACAACAAAACTTGTACTGAACAACTCCACAACAGAATTTATAATGTTAAATTATCAAAACTGAGAATGTAGAGTGAATAACAGAAAACTTGGTATTATAGATTCAAATCAGTTTGTTCCAATCTATGCACAGATATCTTTTTAAGTTGTACTCTTTACAGTGATAGTATTTTGACCAGAGATAAGCCCAAGTTTCATTCAACTAACTGCATTGTAGAAGAAATGAAAGAAGCATTTTACAGCTCAATATCACAAATACAAAAATATAAATCCTGCATTTAGTTAGATCTCTTGTCAATACAGACATCTTGAAACTGAATTAGTTTCACTTTCTATTTGGCCTTTTCCTTTTCTTGAATCGCTGTAAAATATGAGACTGACCTTCATATAGGGTTAAAAGGTAAGATTTTTTTTTTTCTGATACAGTACACATGGTGCAGTAATACGTTAATATTAAGGTCAACATTACTTGAAAACTTTGCTGTATTAAACTCTGCTCCAGTTTTGCTTATGCTACCAGTGAAATGAACAGTGCAACTCAAGTTGCTGGGATCACTCTGGGTTCCAGGATGCTGCACTAAGCAAGTGCAAAGCCACTACAAATTCTTTAGTAAGCAGAAAACATCTCTCTTTACCTCTGTATAATTACCTGACTACAACAAGCAGCTTCCCAGCCAGTAGGGCTGTGTGTTTCAGGTAAAACTATTTGTCTACAAAACTAATAGATTCATGTGTGGATTCACCCTTTCTTTTTCACAAGTAATGTCTTACATGAGCTATGCCTAACATTGCAATTTTTGGAGACATGAGCTTTCATCATACTGAGACTTTCTGCCAATAGCAGAGGTTTCCTAAGACAAGACAGTCATTCCTACAATATAACTTTCACTTTCATTTCATCACAAAGTTACATCTAGCTGTGATCTGAAGCCAAGCATCCATACATTTGAATTTCAATGACATGTTACATAAACTGTCTACAAACAAAATACAGGAAATTTAAACTTCATGCAATAGCATATATATTCCTTCAGTGGAAAGTGGTGCAGTCTGATAGTCTGATAGAGTTGTTTTGCTTTTAGCACAAACTCTCTTCCCTTACACTACCCTTATTGTATAATATGACCAATGTAATTTACAGAACCACAGTTTAAAACACCCCAGTCATACCTCAGGTCATCTTCCATGTTCACAGCAAAAAAGCACATTCTGGCACTGAAATTCACTGACCAACTACAGCTCTGATTAAGCAGTCACAGGTTGCTCTTGCACACTGAGTTCCATGCTATTAATCTGGGCTATTCAGAGGTCTGACACAAACCACATGGTAGGGGACACCACGATACTCTCAAATGACTGATGCAGAAAACAGACCTAAGCAAGAGGACAGATACAGGAGAATATAAAGGACAGCAAAACAGCAAGGGACTGATTCATGAACATGAAGGAAAATTTCCTAGTTTGTCATTTTCTACTAAAAACTCAGTTCATTGCCAGCGACAAGAACTGGCTGAAGAAGCTTTTGGCTACTAAGTTATCAAATTCTTTTTTTCCCTTGACAAATCTGAGGGGTTTTTTTCCAAACTAAAAGAATGCCAAATAATTGCTACTGCTAATAAATTTATTGTTGGCTGGGGCATTGTTTACTTTTTCTTATAATAGGTGCTGTACTGGTTCAAGAACTATGGGGCAAAGTCAAAATGCAAAATGAGGTAAGTCAACTTTACATTCATGGGAATATACTGTGTTAGTAACAGTTTACAGTCTGAGTATGCTAATAAAGTAATTAAAACACAAAAGAAATAAAAGTAGATGTACAAATCTATCATATGTTGGCAATTTACCTAATGAATTATGCAAATCTATATTTCCCCAAAGTTTTAAAACATTAATTAGAATTTTTAGTATTCCTCTGTAAATCCAAGCTATTCCATAACTGAACCAATGAAAACTTTGCTTTCTTTTTCGTTTTGCCCTTCCCTTTAAAACTGTTGCCCATATTCTGCTTCTTGCCCCTTTTCAGAGATCTGTCTGCTGAGAGACTGACTGCAGAGCAAATTATGTCAACAAGAAACACCCAATCTTGAAAGTCAAACCTGCAAACCAATCCTCCCCACCTTCCATCTCAAACAACCTTCACAAGAATGCCAAAACCTTCCCAGAAAAAAAAGCCAATTTCCACAAGGCTCATTTGCCCAGAAACCAGGATCACAAAGCTAGAGCTGCACACAAAGCCACCACAGGTAATGACACAGAGGTGTGTTGGAACCTCCAATATAAAGGTTCATTTTCCATGGTAGGTTACACTGGAACTGATAGGTCTTTAACTTCGAGTTTGAAATACAGGGCTTATGTGCATCAGTACTGGACTTGCAGCGCCAGATCCATCAGAAAATCAGAAACACTTTGCACTCTTTAGTATGTAAAAGTATGTACATTGTTAAAATGTACCCTTAATGTACCATAGCTTTCTAAGGCAAACTAAGTAGAAGCCTATTATTTTCCTCTCTTTTATAGTACTTGTTAAGTGAAAATGTATTCACTTTACACTTATTAGAGCACCTATAAACTCTAGATTTAGTTCCCCTTGCATCTCACCAGCACACCAACATTCAGCCATTTCTATTTACAGTATAAATCAAAGCTGTTGTTTTTGCTGAAATGGAGATTCACTAAATCAGACATTTTTCTCCTACCTGTTGCTTCATTATTTTTAAATACAAACACTCTCTATAAAGTACATAAAAAAAATCTCACAACTGTGTACTTATATTTAAATCTACATTTCCTCTTGTCACAGATAACTTCTAATATTCATGTAGTCTTTTATATTAAATCTGTCCTAACCAAATATTGCACTTTCAAGTTTTATAACATTTGCTTACCTCCCTCATGATACCAAGCCTTTTGTCTGCATTATATTGATATTTAAAGACGTGCAGCTGTCCTTTTAGCTTCATAACATCTAAATGTCATAATTTATGTTGAATATTACACATGAACAATCTAAAGATTTTGGTTTTGATCACAGAAGCCAAAGGAGTGCATATTAATAAAATGAAAGCGTACAAGTATTTCTGCAGACAAACCAGCAAACTCCTGGTATCTAGCTGTTCACAAAAACATTTTCTTCATTTGTGATCAAAAATTTTTTTCAGGGCATTTCAGTATTTATATTTGCATGAGTTAAAAAGAAGGGAAAATGCTGGAGCCTTTTTTAAAAAAATCTTTTACACACCTTTCAAATTTCTTCTTTTCTCACTTACTGCTTCTAATAGGAGATGACTTTTCATAACTGCCTAGATATTTGTAAAAAGGAACAGCAGGATTAATAGAAAACTTTAGAGAAATGTGTTTGTCATTTAATCACTGCTTTTAAAATACCATGGTTACTGAAATACCTCATTTTCACTTTTGGCTACCTACACATGATGTTTAGATTGCTAACAGAAAACTCTCCCCTTATAACATGAAGTTATGGAACAAGGATAGCATTTACATTTCACTTTAATAACATATAACTGATTTTGTAAAATAATAGCCATTTGTCAGCTATACGGCATATGCCGCTTCATGAAGGAATCATACAATAAGGAAAAGGGGTATGAATTTGTAACTAATCACTATACTGCCTCAACACAGCAGTAAACTTTGCTTGCAATGGTTCTATGACAACATCTGAATACACAAACTTAATTTTTTGCCTAATCTGGTTTTGATATCTCTTATGCTGCTCTACTCCTCTCAGTCTCAGAAAGGCAACTGAAGGGTAGAAGAATCTGCCACTTCTTAAAAACAGGGTTTTTATTAACTGGGAGGGGATAGAGCTAGATATCAGTGAGCATTTTCTTCACATAAAATAATCCAACTCTATTATGTATGACCATCTCATAAAAGAGAAAGAAGAGCACAAGAAAACACAATATAGTCTCATTTAAGTTTAGAGGATCTCCAATACAAGAATTAAACTGACTTCAGGTGTACCAAAGTGATTCCTCTAACCTCCAAGTCAATGTTACTGAATTCAGAGTAGAGACCACAGCAGATCTCTCTTGTGTTATCTCGCTTCTTAAAACATACGGTACCAAATATGTTCAAGACTGGCAACCATTCACAAGCACATTTCTCAACTTTATTTTAATAACACCAATAAACAGAAGTAAATCATTTTAGTGGTACCACACTTCTATGTCCAGCTTCATATAAGTCTGCTTTGTGGATTTCTTTCAGCTTTTCAAGCTGATGTTAAACGCTTTTGTTAAACGTTTCTATGCTATACAAACCACTTCCAACTGAAAACTGTTCCAATGAAAAGTCAGACAGCTTTATATAACTGGAAACGAAGAAGACTGTGGAGATTTTTATAGTGTTATAGCAATAATATTACTTTCAGCAATCAACAGAAACTATGATAGAGCATGCAAGAAAGAGCAAGAGCCTTTTTAGTGGTATTCTTTTTCCAATAACCTGGAAGTAGATAGGCTTTACAAAACACTAACATATTTCAAAATGCATCAACAATAGCAATTATGATCTTCATTAAAAAAATACTACAGTACTACCATATTGAGCAAGCATGGCCTCAATAGCTGTTGTTTCAGCCAAAAAAAAAAAAAAAAAAAAAAAGGAAAAAGAAAAAAAAGCTTTTTTACTTGTAAGGTACCTCATAAAACCAATTTACAGACTTCCCCGTGAGTTGTTTACTGCTGGGAAATTGTTAGCCTGCAGAAACAGCCTGGTCATGCTGTTTTACAGGTCTGATTTCAAAAACTTTCATCTGTGGTCTAGATTTCATAAACATAGAATAGTCAGAATTGTACTCACTTCACAATTTCACTTAAATTGCATTACAGATCGAGAGGCAGTTCATCAAAAGACATATTGCAAGTAAACCAGCAGATATGAGAGGGCAAGATAGATGTGTGCAGCATTTATCTTTCTAAACCCTGAAATATCAAGTTTAAAAAAAAAGCCTTACAAAAATGGTTCTGCTACTGCAGCGCTCTACTAATATTTCTTTCACTCACCCAGGGGCTTCTTAAAACAGTAGGTCAGAAATCTGCTCCTCTAAGTTCCTAGCTGAGACAAAGGTTTTAAGTAAAACATTAGCAAAGGGTACAACTCTCTCTTTTGCTATCAGTCTACTCAGAACAAAGCTCACATACACACCAGCAACTGATGTTTCAACAGAAACAGAAAACCCACCCCAAGAAACACTGAAGTCAAAGGTCTTCATGCTTAAACTTCTAAAGGATGAACTGAAATTTGAAAAAGCCAACCTATTTCCTAGTTCCATATCCTTATCATGGAGGAATTTTATCTAAAGAACCGTAAAAATTCATTTAAGGAACTTGAGGCATTCATTTTTTGTGCTGCATTCAAGAAGTAATGGTAGTGTAAGACATTAAGTGATTGAAGTTTTCTTAGTTTTACTATATATAAATGATGTAATTTTTTTATTAACTATTCCAAAGCATTTTTTTCACATTCCATTCAAAAGACCCTCATTTATCTTTATGGCTAATTTTTTAATAGTATGTGAACTTGCCTAGCTCAATAAAATTCCAGGATCAAAAGCTAATGAGTTGCATCCAAAATGGTCAAAGTTGATACATTTTCAGAGTAAAAGAGAAGTGTAGGGAAAAGATGAGGAAAGACTACAATTTGCAGTATTTCAGTACTAACATTCAAAATACCAGATTAATAAAGGGCAATGAGCAGCTGACAGTCTTTCTTCCCTTTGACATGAACTTCAGCGTTCATGCCAAGTAAAAAGAAAAGCAACTTATAAACGTTTATTCCTGCTAACAATCAAACAGTACTTCAAGGCTGGTTTTGCATCCCTTTAGTTTCTCTCTGGAGCACACTGCATTATAAACTTCAAGTTAAAACCAAACCATGTGGGCCTTACCTCTGTCACTGAAGTCATCCACCAGAATGATCTCTGCGATCAGGCTGTCGGGAGTGCGGTTGATGATGCTGTGGATCGTGCGCAGGAGCGAGGTCCAGCCCTCGTTGTGAAACGGGATGATGATGCTCGTGTTTGGTAGCGTTTCCAAGTACACCTTGTGCTTACAGCTGCAGAGGCAAGGAAGTCATGGTGTAAGCATACTGAAAACCTGAGTTGGCATATCCTGTCATCCATTTGGGCCATCCAACCAACACAGTTTCTGGTGTAAAATTCAACAGCGCAATCAAGCAGTACTTTCATGTGAAAATAGCTGTATTGTTTAAAACACATTGCTTACAACAGTGAATAAATTGGAACAATGACAAAATTTAAGTGGAATGAGTGAAAAAAATCTAACTGGATGGAATTATTTTCCTTCACTGAAAACTTTTCCCTGCAGTATGGCAAATGACATATCTTCTACGACATCATTTCTAAAAACCAAATCCTCATCAAAAAGAATTCTGAAGCATAATATGAAGCTAATCTGAAATGATCGTTTGGTCTACAAAGAGATAAATTCTAGAAAACAATTCAGTATTCTCCTGTGTGATACGTGCTTACAGTATGAAAAACAACAACATCCACATTTATAACTCCAACTTCACATCTATAAATCCAAAATCATTGCTCCTATTAAGTATAGAGATGAAACAACACACAATTCTGGAAATGCAGTTTTATAAACAAGGAAATGTAAACAAGCTTTCATCTTTGAAAGGAAAGCACCGTACGTTCAACATCTTAATTGCATGGCAGCTATGGAATATCAGTGTTTAACCCGACTGTTTTCAACATTGAGTTGTTTACACGTTTCAGAAAAAAAAAATAACACTCAAAAATAAATAATGGCAATGCAAATCAGTGTCTTCTAATATCCAAAAACGTTTCATGACACGTGTTTAGATTACTGCAAATGATAGGATTGAATCTTTTATGTTTTGTTGAAAGAAAGAAAAAAGGGACACATGCCTCTGTTGTTAACAAAGCCTGGCATTTTCACCTCTGGGGACAAAGTTAAGGAATGATTTCTCATTCCTCAAAAGAAAGTCACATCCTGATAAAGGTATCCCTAGAGCTGAAACCTGTCAGCTTTGCAATAAACAAACAAAATTAAAAGTTTAGCCGTGCAAATTCTAGGTTTTAAATACAAGTACACATATCTTTTGCTCCTTGTCAGAAAGCATAACAATGCATATCAAAAGCTGCTATATATAGAATATAATTTTGATTTACATATATTTGCAGCTTAGTTTGTATTTCCTCTTTATAAATGTCACTTAGAAATCAATATTTACCAATACACTGTACACCTACCACACTGATGAAATATTAAAAAAAACCAAAAAACTCATAGCTACTATAGTTGCATTTGCAAAATATTAACTGTTATGCAGCTATAAATAAACTAGTTTTTAGATACTTTATTAAAAAAAGAGATTTAAATTTCTAGTTCAGACTTTTCTTCTTAAAACATAGTGAGAATTGATTTAATGACAAGCCATTTTCTGAAATAATCACTGTGGAAACGTTTTAGTAAGCAACTTGCTGGTAAAACGTATATGCACGTTGGAAAAAGGACAGATGCTTTGCAATAATTCGGAGTTCTGGAGAAAACAGTGCTCACTATCTAGTGACAGAAAAGTCTAAGTATGCATCTTGAAATGTTTTGTGAGAAAATCTACTGCAGCAAAAGAATTGAGTAGAAATTCTTTTTAACTGTAGGAGGAGTACAACAAATGAAGCCCATTATCAATACGTAGCTGTTTCAGCTGGCAAATTAAGAAAGCCACCTACCAAAACCAACACCTACTGTTGCCAGCTGTTTGTCAACAGTGATGCTTCTTGGACCAGAACAAATGCAACTAACAGACATACATGGAACTCTCGTGCTATTCTTGAAAGCAAAAGTTTTTCCTTCAGCATTTTTGGCTCCCAGTAAATATTATTTCAAATCTAGTAAGTTTGCACCTCCATAAAACCGCAAGCCAAAAAAAAAAAAGCAAAAGAACCTCACATATGTCAGACTAACACCTTCTAAAGGGTAAGAGGAAAAAAATACCCCAAACAGTCAAACACACCAGAATGCCATCTCTTTCTTTAAAAAGTCACCTCCCCAGTATAATAAGATACCTTTTGAAAGCAGTTGTACTGAAATTTGCTTGGTTAATTTTGCAACCTTATGCATGTAAGAATGGGGTAGGTCATTGGATTTGGATATTCTCATTGACAGTTTCAGAGTAATTGCATATGCTAAAGCATTGAGAAGGAGAAGCAACCCTGATGGATTTAGTTTACAATTCCATTTCTCCTGCTGAACAGATTGATCTAACACAGAGCCACACTTAGAAGAGGAAAGCATCTTACACTTTCTTAACATTTCTCCATCATTCAACTTCGACCTTTAATCCTCATTTACATTTACTTTTGATTGCCATTGCAAAGGTATCTGGCTATATGTGAATTGATTTCTACTAAGAGCCACAAACCACCAAAATGTCCTTTTTCTGCTTTTATAAAAACAAACAAAGAAACAAGATAAAAACAACAACAAAACTGGCCACAAAACCTTAAATTTCACCATTTTCTGCTAGGTTTCATTGTTGTGCTTTTCTTGCCTTTTTGCAGCAAGTGGAATTCTGCTCATTTTTAGCCCCTTGTTCTCTTGCCATCAGACTCTAACTCCAACAGAAGATCACTGTTTTCAAAAGCATAACACAAAATCCACTTTATTTGAAGTTTTACTCAACATTGTCTGTACCAGAGGGCAGCTAGCTCTGTGCTGTGCTGCACCACAGACCTGATGAAGAGCTGCAATGCTCAGGAAAGGCTCATGAACTGCAACAAAGCTGCAGTTAGACCTCCACAGCTGAGACACTGGATGTACCATGAGAATAAAGGTATGTATTTTCATGAGAGTAAACGTATATAAACGCATGCACCCTTTGTTCCAAGGCCACGAGTGTGCTTCTTCATATCCTGAGTTTTAGAAGGGATGCCAAATACCCTGGCTGCAAAAAGACTGCTTAGAAGCTACAGACATTGCTTCTCGTTTTGAAAGGGAAATTCTCGAGTCTCCAAAGAAATGAGAAATTGCAATTCAAGATTCTTTAATACTTCCTGAAGAATGCTATCTTACCAAAATTTACTAAAATAAAAAATAAAGCAAGGCTCGTTTGAGAAAGGAAAAATCCTATGTATAAAAGATTACCATAACCTGATACACATTAGGTAAAACTGCCTAAATTATGGTATGCATGTTAAATGAAACTGACCGCCTACAGAAATGTTTAAAATACTACTGAGCAAATTAATTTTTCCCAAAGCCTAAAAATTTTGGTGGAAAATTCAGTCAAACTTGTATCAATTTAGCAAATTACAGTACTTGCACACATGAACTCCAGTTGTCATCCTCCATATAAAGACACTGCAAATTACTTGCAAACTAAGTGAATGTAGGCTTTGTGTGGACAGTATCATTCAGGTAGTTTGAATGGCAGAATAAAGTGTCCAAAGAGCACACTGACTGTCATTGAGACTTGAAATAGTAGAAAATTCATAGAGGCCTGGGAATAAATCCTGAAACCAATACTCAAAAAAGGTTAGTAGATTTGAGATGGACAGAGAGGTAGTTTCAGTGATGTAGGGGTTTGCTCCAAGACATAACTCAGCATAGAAAAGACTTCAGTGTAGCTGATGTCAACCAACATCACTTTAAGCTCTCCTCTTAATTATGAAATCATAGCTTAACTGATAAAGGCAAATATATTACTGTAGAGCTTTAGTGTCACATCATATCCCGATTCAGGAACTAAAAATAAAATCAGTGGGGAATTGAAAAATGTATACAAATACTAGGTCTTTCAAAACAATTTTAATAGGAATGTATTATTTGCTATTTTTAGCTTCTTTCTATCAGGACTAGTTTTTGCCTTATTGGCACTTTAAGCTGAATTAACTTTTAAACTAACATATGAGAACTCTGCACTAACAAGACTGATTTAAATGGCAAATTAAGATGAAGACAGGTTTTTTGTTAACTCATACGTAGAACGTTAACTCATTCTACATATATTACAAAATGGCTTGTTTGAATAAGATATGCATTAGTATAGACCATGCGAAGTTTCAGAAGAAAAGCTTGCCATGATACTTTATCATTTGGGATTGAGGGCAGCAAACTAAATCAGTCTACCTGAAATTAGTATATCGAACTGATTTTTCACTTTGGCTTTGATCACTATAATTTCCATGAAAGTGTTTCCTGTAATCAGCCCTGGCCACGTATGTATGTTCATCATTCCCATACTGATAAGGGGATGAATACTTAAGGATGCTAAGAGCACATGATTTGACTAGTCTTCCACTGTTTTCATTATATTTTTCCTCACTTTTACCCTTACCTCCATACTTGTGTTTCTTCAGATAACCAAATAGCTCAGTCCAGCAGTATTTTTCATGTTTAGTGTTTGAGGTACCACTCATTCAGTTTGCTCAGAAATCTCACACTATGTCTTCCTCAGCTTACCTTGTTCAGCTACAGGACCAATGCAGCCTCCTCATTAGTGGTTGGTAAGCAATCATTTACAGAACTGGAGGCTTCAGTGCTGAAGGTTTGATGCTGTCTTCCACAAATTATTCCAAGAAATCCTGATCAGTCAGCTTAGCTCCCATCTATGCTTGGATCTCTAAGCATGTGCCATGCTACACCAGCAGCACTCAGTGCAGTGGAGCAGCAAACACCTGCACATCCTGTGGCTCATCCTAACTGAATAGACCTAGGCCCCTCCAGTCTTCAGAGGGTGAATTTGGGATTACTCCTAGCTCTACAGACTGCCAGACTAGGCTGATGAATTTAAACAGCCTGCCCATTTCACAGCCAGGATGGGAATCCAGCAATGTCAGGGCATGTTCTCTCTCTTCTCCTTTCAACATGCAGTCTCATCATATGCAAGTAACTTGCCAACTCTTCTCTTAAGACCTTTAAAAGACAGTGGCCTTCGGTGTTTGGGACTATGCTGCCCGTACTACTGATCATCTTCATCTTATGGAATCCCTTAGCAATACTTTCCTTATTGGAGATTGGGAATCCATCTCATTGCTGAGTTCCACAGTGATACCTTTGACCACACAAAAAACGAGCTCATTATTCCATACAGCAAGTTAACTATTAAACTAAAAGAATTTGCTTCTGTAGTATAATCCTACTGCACGCTGTTATACAGGCAAACTGGGAAGAGAATGTCCATTGTGTTTTCTAGGTGAACTCTTTCTTAATTTAAAGAAAGAGTACAGTTTAAAATTTTGTATTTTTACACAATGCACTCATTCTAGACACATGGAAATGTAGAGCTCTTCAGAAAGAGTTCAGTCAAGTAACTACTCACCTTTTGGTTGTACTTTTCAAAGCAAATAAATGGCTGCCACCAAAAGATATTATTTTAAGGCCCTTTGAAAGCAAGGTCATTTATTTCTAGGGGGCAGTATCCAAATGCCTGTATCAAAAAGTTGAGAGGGGATAAGGGGATGAAGAAGCAAAAGTATATATCTAGGACTCAGGGCAGGAATACTATTCAAGGGGGTGAAGAACCTGACAACTGAAACTAGAAAAGGGCTCCTACTCAGCAGAAGTTTTTTCTGCATAATCGTAACAGAATACTACAGACTGGCCTTAGTAATGTACAACAGAAGCTTTCCTCAAGATGCCTCTTTTATTGCATTTAAACATAACACATTTCAGAGCAGCACACTAGCACTTATTCATGGAACAATGCTGAATAATAAGTTCAGTACCCATGGTTGAAAAATTGAACATTTCTTGGCATAAATAATAGATTTCTTCAAGCGTATTTACTGAAGTCTTAAGTCCCAGAATAACTTCTGTGTTATGTCTGAAATGTCTTGGCAGATACTTAGCAAGAAAATAACCATGATAAGCAGCAGTCATGCTGATAGTTATGTAGCTCACACCCGTACTTTCTTACTGAAGTTATGACATTACCATTCATAACAATGGGAATTTAGAGGAGGAAATGCAAGGGACATTATGCATTGCCACTGCACGAATACTCAGAATTATTAAATAACACTAGCAATGTGGACTTTGCCAAAAAATATTTTATAAATGCCAATGTGTGTAAAAAAAAACCCCAAACAAGCAAAAATTGGCATCAAATGATGAATATGCTGATGAGTCAGATATAATGTCATTTTCAAGATTATAATGAATCAAAAGTTATGAAGCTTGAATTATGCTTTCAAATATCACTATTCTTGGTCAATTTAGTCTCTCTTTCCATGTTATTTTAGAATTTAGTATCTGATATTTCCTATCAAAGAATATCCCTACCTCATTAAATTACTTCCTCAGAGACTTCTGGACAAGATTTTACAAACAGAGGCTCAATCTAGCAGTTCACAAGCTGTTTCCACATTGTGAAGTTGTACTTACTGCTTTGAAAATCAATCTCTGTCCAAAAAATCTCCTTACTCTCTCCCTTCTATATGAAACATAATTAAGCATTAATCATATGTATGATTCAATTTTGTAATTTATTACTGTTTTGAAAAACTGAACTCAGAAAGCTGCACAATACTGTTTATTATGCAGCCCTGCCACGGAGTCACCAGAAGATGGCTACTTATGAAACCCAATTTCTCTAAAAAAAAAAAA
>WAAE01002474.1:267689-301051 GCA_013400495.1 Nicator chloris | reverse complement strand
TGGGATGGGAATGGGGATGAGATAGGAACAGAATGGGTATGGGATGGGGTTAGGGATAGGGAGGAGGATGTGAAAAGAGAGGAGTGGGATGGGAATGGGGTGGGGATGAAAGGGATGGGGACTGAGGTGGGGTTAGATGGGACAGGGAAAGGGATGAGATAAAGATGGGGAGTGGGATCAGGATGGGGAGGAAAAGGGGAAGGGGGTGGAATAGAGGTGAGGAGGGGAAAGAATAGGGTTGAGATAGAGCCTATAGACAGGGCTGAGGAATGGAGCTGTGGTAGAGCTGGGGAGAAGAAGGGGATGGGCAAGGGGAAAGGAGAGAATCAGCTCTTGTTCAGACAGCACATGTTCAGGCAGCAGCTCACACAAGCACAGCCACATTGGCCACAGCAGCTTTGGAGAGCTGCTTGCCTTTCTCTTCTGCTGCTGTCCCAAGGGGCTGTGCTGCTCCACCAGCCAACTGTACCAGCAGGTTTTTATTTTACATTTATTTTCCTAATGGCTTGGGTGGTCTGGAAAGTTGAGCAGTGAATTGTGACTGCTCAAGATTGGGTAAAAATCCACACAATGGCTGTGCACTGCAGTGTGGCACCAGGGATGAGTCACTGAAATTGCAATTAGGAAAGAAAATAACAGTGGCTTTACAAGCTCCTTTCCAGGAGCATCGTGTTTCTCTGGAATGACAATGGTTCCTTAGAGTGGTTTATGAGACATTGCTCCACATCAAAAAATACATGGAACTGGAGGAAGTGGTAGCTGATGTAAAACAGTTTAACAGTGAAGGGAGGGAGGGAGGAACACCAGCATTAATTCTCACAGTGACAGCATAGGTGCTTTGGGAGGGGCTGTGGCGTGAGCAGAGGAAACCACAGCAAACCCCAGGGATGTGGGACAGTGGAGTTGTGCCCTGACACAGAGCTGCATCACTCACAAGGTGATGCAGGTAGTCTGGGCAGAGAGGGCACACAGGGAAGGAGGCCCTGGGAGTGACAGGGGTCCCACAAGTGTCCCCTCCTCAGCTTGCAGAACCGTGCTGGAGAGAACCTCTCAGCAGAGTGCAGGAAACAAGGAAGACGCATCAGCCTTGGATTGCTGGAGTCCTGGAAAGCAAAAGTCGATCTTTTGTTTGTCTCCCAATGGCTTTATTTTGTCTTTTCTCTGGAAGGTACAGACTGCTTTGCAGTGAGCAGGAGTGTAAAGCACTGAGCAAAGAAGCCCCACTGGGAATGTGCACAGATATCATCTTCGTGGCCTTGCACCAGCATCAGGTGTCAGCGAGTCCTGGGGAGAGGCTGACCACAGCCCTCCAGTCCACATGGTGCCAGCAACACTTCTGAATTCTGTTCCCCCTTTTTGCAGCCGCCCCAGCTCCAGGAGGAGAGGCCAGCAGCTCCCAGGGGCTCAGCCTGGCTCAGGCACAGGGTGTGCATCCATCGGCCTTGGCTTCACTCCGAGCCAGCAACTGCACAAGAAACTGCAAAACCAGGGCCTTGGGCATCCCGATCATCACCTCCACTCCAGTGCAGAGACACAGCTGTGCCACCCAGCCCAGGAGCAGGGCAGAGGAGAGCTGCTCCTCACCCTCTGCTGGCCGGCAGCAGGCGTCAGGCCTGTGGGCTCTGAACAGCCTTCTTCTGCTTGGATTGCCATGTTTTTAATTATTTTAATTAAACACAGAGATGTTCCAAGGTGGAGACCAGACTGATACTGCTGCTGCTGTTGGGAAGCAGAGTCCTGCCTGCTCGCTGTGACTGCTCCCCTGCACTGTCACGGTCCCCAAGGTGACAGGACACAGCACTAAGAGGGACCCAACAGCCCATGTGCCATTTTCCTGTGCCCCGATGCTCCTGAGCAGCCATACAGTGTTGGTTGTTGGTCAGTCCAAGGTGTTGGTAGTCCTGTCTGTCCCAGGACCCCCAGGAGTGCGAGGCCTGGCCTCTTGTTGCAGCCTGGCTTCTTGGGGAGCAAGGCAAAGATGCTTGAAGGTCTCTGCAGCTTCATTGACACAAGGGGCGACTCAGTCCTGGTCAGCACGGGGTGGGATTCTGGGAACAGCTGCCATTTGGCTTTGGGAGGTGAAAATATGGAGGGTCTACAGCTGGTTAGACAAGTTTGGGCTAAAATCTCCCTGTCTGGCTGCTGAGTACTGGAGGAGACTGGAGTGTCAGGTGCCTCATCCTGAAGGTCGTGAATGAGACAGGGACCGTAGGCTTCAGAATCCTCAAGGGGAGGAAGATGAAAAGCAAGAGCTCAACCCTGAACTTCATGAGACCAGACTTCAACCTCTTCATAGGTCTGCTTGTAAGAGTCCCATTGGATAAGGCAGAGAAGTACCCAAAGCCTCCTGGAAAGCAAATGTCACTCCTGTCTGTAAGAAGGGCAAGAAGGAGGATCCAGGGAACTACAGGCTGGTCTCCATCCCTGGAAATGGAAAACCTCCATCCCTGGAATGGGAACAGCTAATCCTGCATATCATTTCCAGGCATATGAAGAACAAGAAAATTATCACTGATTCCCCATGTGGAAAGNGGGCTCTCATGGTAGAGTGGGGATCAGAGCAGGTGGCCTAGAAAGGTCCCTGCCAACCCACCCAGTCTGCAGGTGTGTGATTCTGTGACGTGCACAGAAATGCCAGGGTGAGCTTTGGGGCAGGTGGGACAAGGTGGGCTGGGGCAGGTGCTGCCAGGTGTCCCTGTAAAGGACAGACAACCTGCAGAGGCTCCCAACTGTCCCTGGAGGTGGCACAGCCACAGAGCTGCTCAGTTTGCTGGTTTTGGTATTGAGCCAGGACAAACATGTGCGTTTCTTCTGTCACACTATGAGCATTCACCACATGGGCACCAAGGGGTGTCCTGTCTCCATCACCTGCCTGACACCTGGACAGCGAACACCAGGACTGAGCCCAGCCAGCAAAGAGCAAGATAAGAAGAGCACACTTTGCAGAATAAGCTGATTTATTGTATGGGCCAGAAGAAATGCAAAGTATTTAAATAACTGCTTTAGCCTATATTTAAACAGCTACACAGCTCCTTTGAATTTTCAGAACTGCTGTGAGCTGAGCTACTCCTGTGGGACATGGAGTTTGTTGAGCTGGTGAAAGACAAATTAGAGGTCAGCTTCGGGCAACTATTTCACAGTCCTGGGCTGGTACTTCTCACACACACACGCACACACACACACACGTCATGTGAGCATCTCTCCTGAGTGCCAGCAGCAGCGCACACAGAAATGAAACATTGTCAGCCTCGCCCCTCGTTTATGAGACTTTCAGACAGACAATTCCTTCCTGGAGGATGCAGGCTCCTGGCAGAGCAAAGGCGGGCAGGAAGGGTCACTCCTTTTTCTGTCTGTCAGACCAACCCACAGTAATGTGTGACCCACAGGTGGCAGCTCTGCACCGTCCGAGTGGAGGCTTGGTGGCCACTGCCACCTAGGGGGCTGAGCTGGGGAGGTGCGAGCCTTTCCCGCAGGGGTTGGTGTGAGAGGAGGGATGTGCACAGGGGCTTGGGTTGTGCTGTTCGAACGTGTGCTGCCCACACGTGGGGGTGAGTGCAGAGGCTGGTGGGTCACTGTGCCTGGCTGCAGCCCCTCTGTGCCCCTCTGCCCTGGGGCAGGAGGGAGCTCCCGGGGTGCTCCATCTCACCAGCACATGCCCAACCTTTGCCCAGGGTCTGCAGGATCCCAGAGCGGGAGCAGATTCCCCCTTAGCCTCACTTTTGCTCTGCATTTCCTCTTTCTGCCCCTCTTGTGGAGCGGAGCAGGAAGAGTCACTGTAGATGTGCCAGGGCAGCTGAGTGGCACAACCTCATCAGTCAAATACCTGTTTCACACTTTAGGAAATGTCCAGCCTGGATTTTGATCCAGCTGTGGACATGGCAGATATTTTCTGTCATATTCCCCTTCTCCCCCACAGCAGCTGAAGCTACTGCGCAGGAATTCCTAAGATGCTTTTTTCTAAGGAAAATACAATGGCACTGTAAGGTATTTTATAGCAATTAAACAGAGCAGTGAGTTGCAGAAAGAGTTTCGGGAAAAGCCGTGTTACAAAACCGTTTTTCTGCAGCGCCTCTGGGGGCTCGATGCTCGGCTCAAGTGTCGCTGCAGCCTTTCCGTGCTGGGGGAGCAGCTTTTGGGGTCGTTCTCCTGCCTGGCCATCCCTTTCCGTGCTGGGGGAGCAGCTTTTGGGGTCGTTCTCCTGCCTGGCCACCCCTTGCCGTGCTGGGGGAGCAGCTTTAGGGGTCGTTCCCCTGCCTGGCCACCCCTTGCCGTGCTGGGGGAGCAGCTTTAGGGGTCGTTCTCCTGCCTGGCCACCCCTTGTCGTGCCGCACGGGGGAACTGAACCACCCTGACATGTCACCCGCACACATTTTGACTCCGATTGGCTGCGGTACCAGCGCTGGTGGGGAAGGACGGGGCTGTGACAGTGCCCGAGCATCCTCAGGCGAGGCAGCTCTGCCGCCGGCTGCGGCCGGGCAGGACGGATGAGCTGACACGTGGGCAGCAAACTAGGCCAAGTGCTCGGCTCCAGGGCCGTCCTGGCCTGCGGCAGGGATGGAATCAGGGACACGCTGAGCCTTCTGCTGCGGAACCCGGCGGTGAAGCGGGATGGGAAACGCCTGTGAGTGAGGGGGGCTGGCAGAGCAGGGACTGTCCTGCCACCGGCACGGATGCCCCAGGGAAGATTCCCAAGGGGACGTCGGGCAGAAGGGAGAGGAGGAAATCCCAACAACGGCACAGGGAGTTACCACCAGAGGGCACTTAAATATTGCTCTTGCTGAACAAATGGTGTTTCCTAGCTAGACGCCAGCTCCGGATTGCCTGACAATGCACATCTAAGCCTGAGTCATTGCTGGCACAGAAAGCAAAGGAAAGCACTCAAAAGGCATTTGAGAAGTCATGCATGAATGGGAGTTTACTAGCAGGGCACAGAGGATTGAACTTCTCTTTCAGATCCTTTCAGAGGGGTCTGCCAAGGGGTCTCCACCCTGCTGACTCCAGCGAGGTGAGCAGTGCATCACCAGACCCTGACCCGTGTGGTACCCACAGGGCCTGGCACAGGGCAGTGAAGACTCTTCACACTCCCTCCTGCTCGCTGCAGATGTGTCCTGTCTGCTCCTCGGTGCAAGTGCTGAGACAAGAGTTACAGCCCTGGCAGGATCCTGCCTCAGCACCTGCTGTGGTGCTCCCCTGGCGCATCTGTGCCCTGCTTTGTATTCCAGAGCTGGAAACATTATGTGTCTTCTGGGAAAACCTGCAGGGAAAGGGTAAGGAAGGAACTGAGTAGGATTTGGGTGGGTGCCAAATAAAGCCTGCAGGAGTGAAGACAGCCATGGACTGCAGGTGTGAGGACAGCCAGGTAATGAAGATGGAGAAGAACAACTTCCATCCTGGTGTTGAGAGCAAGCCACACAGCACCCTGTGCATGACCCAGGATGTCTCAGAGAGACACCCTGGGGCTCAGGGTAGGGTGTGGGAGGTGGGGGCTTATCCAGGGCCACGGTGCAGCTGCAGGTCTTGGTGCCATGCTTGGAGATCTGCTCTGAGCACAAAGAGCTGCATGAGGATCCTGGGGCCAAAGAAATGTGAGCTGGGAGTGCTGCAGGTGTAGGTGATGAGAACTGAAGGAGGGTGGCCTCTAGGGAGGAAAACAACAGAAAGCTTGTGCTGTGTTGGTAATGTTGGTGACTCCTGCAAATACCTAGAGAAAATGGGTTTAACCCTGCAGGGAGAAAAAGGATTCCAAGGCCTCACAGGATGATCTCTGTGCCCTGAGAATCTCACCTGGGTGAGCCCAGGGTGGTGGGAGGACAGGGACAAGGCTTGCTTTATGATGTGGCATCTCCTATCATCTCCTGGGACCATCTTCCCGCTAATTCTCCTGCCTTTGGAGCAGCCAGAGGCCCATCCTGGCCTTTGCAGCGGGTATATGAATGCTCTGTCCTTAGGAATTGCTTCCAGGAGAGCAGTTCTGAGGAGCCCTGCGTGCTGCAGCATGTGGGAACTTCTGACTGGGTGGGATATGGGAAGAGGAGTGATGGTGTGGGGAGGCAGTGGGGTCCCCATCTCTGGGATTCTCCCATCATGACCTGCCTGGCACGTGCCCTCCTCCCTCCAGCCAGGGCTACTGCCTGTGCCAGGACTGGGTTCCTTCATGCTCTTAGGTTTGGCTGATTATTTGCAATTAGCACTAATTAGTGTCTCTTTTGACAGTGCCTTGTCTCTGTTTTCCCCTGCCTTGTCCTTGCCCCATCACGATGCGTGCTGGGCCCATTTCCCCCGGAGGCACCTCCACTGGTCTGGGCAGCGGAGTCAGAGGGTGAATTTGGGGCTCCAGCCTGCTGTCCTGCCCATAAGGGCTTCAATTTAGGGGGTGTCTGGTGCTTTCCTAGGGGCTCCCTGGTTGGCTCCAGGTGTGCTGCCCAGGCAGTTGTGGTTGTTCCCCAGAACCAGGTATTCAGGGTGGTATTATGGGGTCTCTTTGACCACTGCTGGCAGAACAGGACTGTGGGGGCACTGCTGGGCAGCCCTGCCCTTTCCCAGTCCCCTGGAGCCATCCCAAGCCCTGTCAGGAGGCTGAAGCCATAAGGCTGGTGGGCACAGAGTGGCTGGCACTGCCTGCCCCTACTCCTGGCTCTGCAGGTCCTCAGGGTGTTAAACCCTGCTGGGAATTGGTACAAGAGAGGTCTCAGCAGACAGAAACATTTAAAGCTGTCCTACCCTCTGGAAGAGTGAGCTGAGGTGGCAGTGAGAAGGACAGGGTGCTCCTGGGAGAGATGCCCTGCTTCCCTGGAAGCAAGCCCAGGAGAGACAGAGAGGAACCCTCAGCCAGGAAGGATGTAAAAAAAAATTGTGAAAATAATACATCAAAGAATCACAGAATCGCAGAACATGCTGAGCTGGAAGGGACCCATAAGGATCATCAAATCCAACTCCTGGCCCTGCACAGGACACACCAACAATGCCACCCTGTGCCCAAGAGCATTGTCCCAAAGCTCCTTGAGCCCTCTCAGGCTTGGGGTCATGACCACAGCCCCGGAGAGCCTGTTCAGTGCCCCACCACCCTCTGGGAGAAGAACCTGGGTTTTGTAAATGCCACTGCATCCCGTAGAGAATTGTCCACTAAACCCACAGTATTTTATAGCTGATTAATCCAATAGGCTGCACAGGAAAGTATTATCACCTCTCCTTCCTGAGGCTTGGAGCCTGATTGCATCAAACATAAATCTTGTAAATGGATTTGTACTTTTCTCTGGGATTTATTTTAAAAAATTGAGCATTTTATTTAATCTCACAACCATTCAATGTGTCGGGGAGAGGTGGAAGCTCTGGGCAGAAATAAAGTGCATTGCATTTGGGCTGGGGCAATTTTGATGGGCTGAAGCCTTTGCAGCACGTGCGGTCTTCATGCACTGATGAAAAACCTCTGTGCCAGCCAAAACCAGTTGGGAAACAGAAGGAAGGCCCCTTCTGTCAGGAGGTGTTGGGAAACCAGGCGCAGGGAAGGCGTGGTGATAGTTTTATTTGGATGTTGGTGGGTTTGGACACAACTTCGATGGATCTTTGCACTCATGGTTTTGTATGTCTGGTTGGAAGAAGGGCTCAGGACTGCCCAGGAACTGCTGAAATCCCCAAATCCTTTGTGCTTGGTTGGATTAGAGACCTGAAAAGCTCTGATATGTACTTTTTCAATACTCACAACACTGTGGTTTGGTGCTTAGTAAATTGCTGTTTGACAGCAGAACTCACAGCAGCTGGCTTCACTCATCCTCTAGAGATGCTGAAATTGGAGAAAAAGATTTAAAAGGCAGAAAAAAGAAAAGGATTAAAGGAAAGCTGAAAGGAGGCAGAGTCAGAATAGACACAGACACCTTAGGAGAGCCAGATCCAGCTGCCAAAGGTCAGGAGGTGAGGGCAGGGAACCCCGCAGGTTGTCAGGGGTTGGAGGGCAAGACCTGCTGGTCATCTCCTCCCTTCTCCAATGCTTGGGAGAGCCAAAGCTCCAGGTGGCCTCCACCTCCTCTTACCCCTCAACCCAAACCTTCCCTGTCCTCTGCACACCTTCCAGGGCCACCCTCTGCTGAGGTTAGGAGTGCTGGGTTTGCAGGTGCTTTGCTCAGAATTACCAACTAAAGCGAGTGGAAAACCAGCTTTTTAACTAACTTCAAAGCTGTTTAAGCCAAATGTTCCTGTGGGGACATTAGATGAGAATCACCACATTGTTTTGAGCAGGAACACAGCTTTTCTAGAATAGACAGAGAAGTGTTTTGTAGCCAAGCTTCTTTGTCAGATACTGGGACATGGCTCTACCCTGGGCAAATGGGCTTCCTGCAGCCTCGTGGAGGGATAGCCCCCGACCCCAGGATCGCCCTGGAGACCTCTCAGGTGGAGGAAAGGTGCTGAGCAAAGGCTTGGCTGGTGAAATTTAGGTGTGGAGAGAGGGCAGAGGCAGAGCCTGCTCCCTGGGCTGACACCAGTGGATGTCCTCTCCTGGCATGGGCTGCTGTCAGAGGGGCTGTAATTAATCACTGTTAATATTCTACTTGAGCTCAAAGCCCACGTGTTGGGCATGCACAGGAAGCAATTATTATTATATCAGTTATTCCTTTCAAACTAGCAGTGTCATTAAAAAAAAATTGCAGCTAACTGTGCTTTTCCCCAAGGAGCAGGTCTGTTGAGGGCTCACACGTGTGAAGTGGTCTCTGCTGTGATGTTGCTCCACAGATGGTTTGTATTTTTCTGAACCACTGACTCCCGTTTTGTGTCAAGGATCTGTCTGGGCAGAAGGAACTCAGGGGGCACAACTGGAAGGTGAAAAAGGCAAAAAGCCAGTTCTGTTCTGACTGAAATGGGGCCCCAACCCAGCTCTACACCAGAGGGCCCCAGCACTCTACTGCCTTCCTCACCATCCTCTTCCTCAGGCACAACTTTGTGAGGAGGCTGAGGTGCCTCCAGCCTTACCCAGCAGGGCTGGTCTGGGTCCCCTCACCCAGGTCCAGTGGTCCCAGTTCCCAGGCAGTGTCTGTGTGTGTTTGCCCCTCGCCAGGGCTCAGGCTGCACCTTTTCCAACCACCTGCAGGGGAGTTTGGGAGCCACCCACTCTGCTCATTTGGCAAGGACCTGACCTGCACATGTTCCTGGCAGGACTGGGCTGAGGCCTAGAGGTGAGCTGGGTGCTGGCCCAGGACTCCACGAGAAGCCTCACTGGGCACATTTGTGGTATGAAGTGAAAAAGAGCACTAGAAATTTATCCTTCATCTGGCTTCCTGACCCATCCCTGGGAGACTGAGATTTCCCTTTCAGGAGGGGCTGAACAACTGGGAGACACACAGGTCCCCAGTTCCCCAGTCTGAATAACTGGGAGACACACAGGTCCCCAGTTCCCCAGTCTGAATAACTGGGAGACACACAGGTCCCCAGTTCCCCAGTCTGAATAACTGGGAGACACACAGGTCACCAGTTCCCTAGTCTGAACAACTGAGAGACACACAGGTCACCAGTTCCCTAGTCCAAGGTTCATCTCCTCCTCTGCAGAGGAGCTCGGGTAGAGGTGAGATCTCCTAAGAAGCTCCTCAGGCATCCCACTCCCCATCATGGCCAAAATCAGGGCAGAAGACCATGTTGCAGGGAGTGAGTCTGCGTGAAGGCCAGCACAGCTCAGGACACCCTGCCCAGCATGTTCCCAGTTCAGTGGAACTGGGAGCTGCTGGTCTGGAAGGGAACCAAGAGACCATGGGAATTGAGAAGGGCTCTTTCCTGCCTGTTCCTCGTGGCATGTCGTGCCAGGGCCGAGGGTGGTGCCAGCTTTGTGCCAACACACAGGCAGGAAGGCCTGGTGGCAGTGAGACTGGCACATGGGGCAGTGCTGGTGCCACCAGCAGTTCCACATCTAGTGGACATGCACCCACAGCTGTTTTGGGGCATGGACTGGGTAATCCCTTCTGCTTCCCAAAAAGCCATGGGAGGGCTGCTCTTGCACCAGGAGCTGCACGGGCCATGCCAGGGATCCTTGTGTCCCAGCACTTGGATAGGGTCACCACAGCCCAGGGAGGCACAGAGGCTGTGAGACCAGCAGGGCTCAGGGGTACATGTCCTGGTTCCAAACAGGATCCTTCACTCACTGAGACACTTCCTGGGGCTTCTCCCTCCTTGATCACCTTTTCCAGGTGTTTTGCTATTGCCAAAATGTTGGTGCTTCAGGACCTTCTTTAGGTTCATGAATGTTTAGCCCTTAGTAGAGCCATGGATTTTTAAAATCAAAAGGTCATTTCTAGGTCACTGAATAATTACTACTGCTCTCCCCACTGTCACTAATTCCATCACAGAGAAGCAGCAGCTTGCTGAGAAATCCTCGAGCTGCAGGCTGACAACAAAGGGAAATTCACCACAGAAAATGCAAGATTAGGAGCACTTTGTGCCACAGGCTACTGGAAGGAGAAGCAGGGCTGGGGACATCAATGCTGGGCACAGGGATTCCCTTCATCCCTGCTGCTCCTCACATGGGACTCAGCTCATCCTGCACACGATGTTACTTTCAGAGAGCTTAGCACAGGGAGGTGCCTGCAGCCCCTTTGTGCTGCGCCTCCACCACAGGTCAGGGCCGTGGGGTTTTGGGTGCACTCTCCTTTCTGGCAGCCTCTGCTCAAAGCACCGGGCTGGTCACAAAGTCTGTGGGGACCTCAGTGTTTGCTGTGAGCCAGGGCAAACCCTCACAGGTCAGGGGGACCCACAACTGGAGGGAAAGCTGTTGCTGTTCATGGAATCCTGGAATGGTTTGGGTTGGGAAGGAACCTTAAACTCATCTTCCTCCTTCTCCCTGCCATGGGCAGGGACATCTTACTCTAGACCAGGCTGCCCCAAGCCCCATCCAATCTGGCCTGGAACACTCCCAGGTATGGGGCAGCCATAACTGCTCTACTGCTGCTAGAGGTTACTTTTTTGAGGAGCAACAGGATCTTTCAACTGTATGGGATTATCCTGGGATAGATTCACTGATTGGCAAAGTGAGAGGGAGCATCACCAGCTGATGGGGGCAAATCTGACTTTCCTCACTCAGAAAAGCTTTAGGTACCCTCCAAGAGCAGGAATTGCTCAATCTGGGGTGGAGCAGCTCCTCCTGTGCTTATGGGAGCCCAGCACTGCACTATCGACTGCCCTTGTGATGGTCAGGATGTCCTTCCATCCCTCAGCCAGTGCAGCATGCAAAGTGTGGCAAGGTGCTTTTCCATGACCATTCCTAGGAGATGCACTGCAGGTCCATTCCATGACCAAGATGAGCAGCCTCAGCTGGGAATCCCTGTGGGCTGTGAGCTGTGCTGGACATTACAGCCATTGTTACTGTCCATCTCGCATGGCAGGGCAGGGAGAGGCACTTTGAGCATCCCCTGCTTCTGGTTTTAGTACAGTTCAGTCCTTCTGGTCAGTCCTGGCAATGTTTGCTCTGGCTGTGATGGATGCAGGCTGGCACAGGGAGACAGTTCTGGGAGGAAGAACGAAGGGAGGCACAGGGAAGCAAGGGTCTGTTGTAGGGTCAGTAGGGCTGAGCTGGGTTCTGCTGCTCAGAACTGGTCCCCTCCCCTTTCCCACTGTGTTTATGGCTCTCCCAGGGCATCCTCGTCAGGGTCAAGCTCTTCCAGGCATTCCTTGGCACCGAGCTTTGGCTGCCTCATGGAGACAGTTTCCCCAGCAGTCCCTGCCTGACCTGCCTGGGGACAGGCAGCTGCCTCTGACGGCTCTGGAGCAGCCGGCCCCGTCTGTGTCCCTGCCTGCCCAGGGGGTGCAGAGCAATGGCCCCCCAAGAGTCAGCTGCCTTCCTCCTTGCCTGGCAGCAGAAATCACCCTCTGTCCCTGCCCCAGCTTTTGATTCCCAGGCTAACTTGAATGTTGGGTATGTTACAAATATTGCCACTTTCAGCATCTCCATATCTTAGACGTGGAGAGACAAATCCAGGACAAAATAATTCAAGTATTCCTTTCACAGCTCCCGTGCTCTGCTGGGTTGAAAGGGAAGCTCTTAGGAGATGGATCAAGTTCACCTCTATGCCTCTTCATTGCAAATATGCATTCCTGGAAATCCAGAGCAGTCTCTACTCCCAACACCTGCGTGGCAGGACTGGGAAGGATTGGGCAGCTACCAGTTGGCTTTTGAGTCACTTCTCCATGTGAGCAGCAGTGGTGGAAGCAGCAAAAACACCGTCTCTGTTTCCCTAGGTCGGGAATGCCACCCTGGGGCATTTCTTTTTATCTTGAAAAACCTATTTCAGCCAATTCCCAGAAAAGTCACAGGTTCTCTGCAATGCCAACCAAACCAGCAATTGCTTTGGTTTGGAACCATCCTGTGAGGCAAGGCCAGCTCAGGATGCTCCGTATCTGATTACTGGAGCATTGCCCCATCCACTGCAAACAAATTTGAGCAATTACTAACCCCAAAACTTTGCGACCAGAGATTTTGTCTAACATTTCAGTTTGGTTTTTGCTTTAAGCATTAAAATGAGCAGTGCAGACGTGAGAGGCAGTGGGATCAATGCTGAGGGTCATTCCTGTGTGCTGTAAAGCGAGTGTTGGGTTTGGAGTGGGAAATAAGGTTAAAGAAGAAGTATTTTCTTCCAAAATAAGGGCCTTTCATGGCTTGGCAAGGTGTAGAGCAGCTGTTTCCTGCTTCTTCTCAAGCACCGACCTTTGGCCAGTGGTATCAGCTTGGAGAAGCATCTGGCCCAGATAAGTTTCCTGATGTTACTCAGACAAATGGAGCCATTTCATCACTGTGCTCAATTCCCCTCAAACCAGAAAGCAAATTTCTAGGAATTTACTGCTCATAACCATGGATGTGTATAAATATCCTATTCAGAGGAGTAAGCCAGAGCAGAATAATTTCCAGCAGAAACAGTGTAGTCCGATGGGTGAGCTGGTGCAGTGAAAGGCCCAGGGAGAGCTGAGCTGGTGCTGCAGGGCCCAGGGATGGATATCTCAAACCTTTCCAAACCAGTGAGGGAAAGAGGAGAGGGAAAGGGCAGGGGAAGGCTAGGGGAGACACTGTCCATGTACATGGAGCAGGATCCGGGCTCACTCCTCCCCAGCCAGCAGAGCGAGTGTGGGCTGGGACGGGAATCCTGCCCTGAACATGAAGCGTGAAATCCGTGTCTAACAAAAATTTCAGCTAGTGCCTAATGTAAGCACTGGATGGGTTTGGAGCCAGGGCTGTGGCGCTGAGAGCGTTGAATTAAACATGGGGTGACTCAGCTCGTCTGTGCCAGCCTGGCAGCGGGGATTGCGGGGACAGGTGCATTATTGATAGTTTCATTTTCCCCAGGTTGGAGCGCCCGCGAGAGAAGCAGCGTCTGCGGCGCTTAGAGGGGGACACGGTGTGGCCAGACTCGGCATTTGCAACGCCTGCCTGCTCTTCTGCTGCTGCCGGTACAGGGATTTCTGCATCCAGCCTCTCCCTCCTGCCGCTCCCCACCTGCAGCTCCTCTTCCCTGGGCGGGAGCCCCAAGGCAGGGCAGCACCTGCCCCATCCTGCACCCCCGGAGCTCCGCGGGCTGCACAGCCGGCTCCCCAACGTCAGCGAGCGGCCCTTGGGGCTTGGAAGGGGTGAGAGCCCCTGAATTTGCCTTTGGCCTTGCTGATGATCCAAAGCCCTCCTCTGCTTCAGCCTCCGGCAGCTGCCCGTGGAGCCACGGGCCCTGAGCAGGGGACAGGACCGGGAGCACAGGGTGTTCCAGCAGCCCTGGAACAGCAGGAAGCAGGACCAAGCCTCGCTGGAACTGAGTGTGACAACTCATTTCCTCACAGGAGGATGTTCTACTTCTATCCCAAAGCTTTCTGCTGAAAAAACCTCATCCTGTGTCTCCAGGCCCCAGGCCTCAGCCCGGTGAGCAGCGGCAAGCGCCGCAGGGCTTTGGGCTCAGAGCATCCTGCTCCGTCTCAGCTGCTTGGGATGTGAAGGGAAAGCCTCATGGAAGAGGCTGGAGAGTGTGAGCTAGCACTCCTATCAGGCCTTGCAGGGAGAGGCGTGGTTTGCCTCTTCCTCAGAACTTAATTTGAACCACAAGGATGCAGTGAAAAAAAAACCAAACCTGCTTTGGAAGGTCTTAAAGAACAGCACGAACTAAAAAAGCAGCTGCCAAACCAAATTTCCATTATTAAAAATCAGCACTGATAAGAGCCATCTTAGATCAAATAATTTATTTAGTAATTCCATGTAAACACTTCAGATTTACTAGCAAATACAATGCTTGCTGTTCTTTTAAATAGATCATTCAAAAAAATAAGAATCTATTATTAATGGCAGGTTGACTAGAGATCTCCATACTACTGTACAATAAGGAATTGGTTTTCTAATGGATTTAACATCTCAATTTTTCTTGTTCTGCATTTGCTTTACACAAAGCCCAAAGGACACAGGTTTGAACTGCTCCCTGACGATGCCCGGGGTGTTTTGGGGAAGGTACGCAGGCAACTCCTCCCATCCTGGCATTGGTGTGAGCTGATGTGAGGGTGGGATGGCAGAGCTGGCGTGAGCACTGTTCACAAACACACGCCTTTTCGGTCAGAAAACAGACAGTGAACGGTGGAGAACTTCTCTTTGGGATGTATAAAAGCAACGAACTCCATCGTTGGCATTTACTTATCAACACAGCAGTACACATACACGTATCCACAGTCTGGAAAAGCATCCTATGAGCTGGAGAAAGCAGTGGTTCTGAGGCTTGGTACACCAGTGCACTAAAACCAAAAGAATGATACCTTCTTACATAGTCAAATGAAAAATAAATATCTTTATTTTCTGCCTACTTTATTTCAGTTTTCAAATAAATTTTAAATAAATCTGTACAAAGTATACTGTTACAGTATATATTTGTAAGTGAACTGAAATGCCTAAGTGTAACAACACTACAGGAAAGCAGTAAAGATTGGCACATCTCTAATCAAGATTAACTTTTACACTCAAAAAATACCAACGCCTGTGAAAACCTTCAAGATATTTTTGGTATTTTTATGCAAGTTGCGTTGCAAACACATGACAGACCAATTCTCCCCTGCCTTGAAAAGAAAATCACTTCTCCTGGTTTTTAGAGAACATGAACATCTTTATGATGCTAAAGGGACACCATCAGGTGAAAAGAGAGAGAGAGATTTCAATTCTTAAAAAGCAAACGCTTTGGTCAAAAATGGTCAAGTTTGAGCCTTTGTGCACTTTTGCGAATCTCCCCGAGCTCCGACTGCAGCCGGGGCTGGGGCGGGCAGGACTGCGGGGACACCGGGACTGCCGAGCCCCGCCGGAGCCCCGCCCCTGCCCGGCTGCAGGGAGGGAGATGCTCTGGCCAGGGACCCAAAGCCTTAGGAGAGCAGCTGATCCCCTTGCGATACAAGAGGAATCAACACGCATGCCACAGGGCTGCATTTTGCCGTTTCTTTTTTCCCCCCAGAAGCAAAAACTAAAATTGATCTGACAGTGTCCCTTTGCTCAAAATAAAGACTTCCGTGCTAGAGAGGTCAGATACTGAAATCAACTTTTTCACAAAAAGCCAGGTACATCTCAAAATTCAAGTTTTCAAATCCAACTGCAGTTATTAGGTTAATGAGCTCTCAAAACCTCCTAATATTTCGTTAAATAATTCCCAACTGGGAATTGGGGATAAATACTACATATTAAGAGTGAGAGTTTTCTCTCTTAATCTTTCCAGATATATCCACTCAAAGTTTACATGCTGAAAGTTAATCTTACATTAGAATGTAATTGGCTGCAACATAAACCTCTAAATAAATCAACTACCATAGATTAAACTCTGTTAAATATTTCTAAGTTAATAAAATATTGACAGTATTATAAAATTACAGTATTTACAATAAGAAAAATCTAGACTAATATATACCTTTAACAGATCTCTTCTCCAATTTGGGATTGCAACAGAATTATGAATATATGAACAATTTATTAGAAAGTTGCATTGCAATTATCAGGTATTCCATTAGAGCTAGAGAGGGTGAGCTATCACTGCCTTTGGAAAAAACAAAAAGTGACTTCTGATGGTGGGGTGTAGCTTTTGAGTACCAAACTGGTAACAGGAGTCCTCCGCAAGACGTCTGAAGATAAGGTAGGACCAGCCTCAACTGCTCAGATTAAGGTTGTATTACAGAACTGCCAGCAATCAGAACCACCCAGGCTGCAAAAGGGGAGGAAAGGTAGTTTTCAGCTCAAAGTGCACAGCTGGAAGGGCTCCCCTCATCCTGGACTCCAACTAAGGCTGCAGGAGCTTCGATCTGCTCTCAGCATCGGCAAAACTCTCAGCTCGGGGTTCGTGAGGAGGAAACGAGCCACGGTGCTCCTTAAAGGGACATAGTTGGGCTGCAGCTATGCCAAAAACACTCCTGTCAACCATGGAGAACAAAACCAGACTGGGCATTTGAGATCCTCTTTGACTTGCTTTTTTAGGAGGTTTTTTTGGAGGAGGGACAGGGATGGGCTTTGGTTTGGGGTGGGGTTTTTTTTTGCATTTTGTTTGCTTGGAAGAAAAAAATTGGCTGGGACGGTGCAGTCAGCTCATTTTCTATCCCTCATCAGGTTCTCTGTTTCTGGGATACTAACAAAACCTGCAGTGTTTGGGTGGCAAATACTTGTGGGGAAAAAGGAGGCTTCAACACTCCCAAGTCAATTTGTCTTGGGATAAACCAAAAGCAAATTGAGTCCTTAAAAATCGCCAGCTGCTTTTGGGGTCTCAGACACCCAGTGATGTCCTTTTAAGGATCAGATCTTTCACTTGCCCTTTTTCCCAGCCTCGGAGGAGGAGTTTACAATGAGTTTAGGAAGGGCCACGTTCACACTCTCTCCCTCCTCCCCATGTCACATTTGCTTTCTAGAAAAAAAGGGGGAGAAAATAAGTTTCAAACTCCTTTCCCGCCCTTCCCTCCCCCAGTCCTGCTCACAATAAACCAGAAATGGCAGTTTTTAGTGTATATTTTGGGGTAAATTATTTTCTCAGCCCCAAGCCTGAAGATGCTAGTGAGAGACATACCCGCTGGCTTTGGAGAGGAGGAGCAATTTAGGGGTTTCTACCAGTTCCCGTGGTGGGCAGGTGGGAACACCTCTGTCCTTAAAAGCAGGATTTCAAATGGTAAAAGAATAATTTGTAAACTCGGATCTACATTACCAACAGAAGGCTCTAGGTCCTGCGGGCTCCAGTTCCCAGAGATGCAGAGCAGGAAAACTAGAAAGAGAACTCGGTACCTTTCAACCACCTGCTGGGTTGTACTGGGAGGGAGTGGGGAATGAGAGAGACAAAATGCCAACTGACCTTATAAACAAAGGTATGTTTAGGGCTTCTGGTTTCAGGAATAAACCGATATTTACTGGTAAAAGTCTGCCAAAAAACAAAAACAGAAACACAGGATTACTGGTAAATATTGGTTTATATGGAGAATTAAAAAAAAAAAAAATTAAAAAAATTAAAAAAAGATCTCATCGTGCTCCTGATCTCCACATGCTCCCAGGCAGGAGGCGAGAACCGACCCACGGCACCCCTGCACCCGGCCGTGTCTCTGGCACCCGGATACCTCAAACCAGAAGCCTTGTGTTGAGAGGAAAGTCGTGTTTGTTTCCTTTACTTCCCTTAAACTACGTGTTTCTGGATTCCCCCCTCCCTCCTCCGCAAGGCTGGTCCTACGGGGGTTTGGCTCAGGAGATGGGAAGTCTGCTTCCAAAAGCACTTGGAAGTGAATTTGTACATAATATGGTATCTCAGCACAAGGCTGCTGGGGCCTGAGCCTGAGATACCATAAAATATACAAGACTGAGTGTATATTTTAAATAAAGCATTTTCTTGTAAGTGGCATAAACCCATTCATTTTATTTACATGCTTATTTATTTCCAAAAATAGAGTTGGTCCACATTGGACAAGAGAAATCAAGAAGCCATACAGTAGAAGAGTTAAAAGTCCAACATTTAACCAAAGTACAATGAAATTCCAGAAGTCTGTGGCTGACTTGAACCACAGAAACATACACATGAGCCACACAGACATTTGTACATAGAGCATTATATTACCAATAATATTTGCAAACATGAGGTCAAGATGGCTAAAAACCCAGCAGGAGTGACCCGGGGGTCCTGGCTGAACAGAAGTGGGTGCTGAGGGGCCGTCCCTGCTGTGGGGAAACACAACTCTCCAGAGATTTTGCTTCACTTTTGGTTTTTTCTTTAACTGAGAAAGTCCTAATTTTTCTGCCCTGGGGATCCAAATTGAGGACATGGTGAAAGCCAACCCCACGGAGCTCCCTAAATGCCGGGGCGCCGGGGACTCAGACCTGCGGGGCAGCGCGGATGCCACACGGCACCGGAACCCCACCGGAGGGCAAAACCCTGCCCTCTGCTGCTTGGCCTTAAAGATCACCTGGAAAAGAAAAAGTTGGGATTTATACCCTTGTGGTGTGCTGAAAAAAGTCTGGATGGGGTGTGCCTTGAAAACAAGGATTTCCCTCCCCTGCTACGGGTAAGTTTTGGCATTAGTTATTCCAGTCCTGTCTACCTTTCCTGGAAGACCACAAATATCCTAGAGGATGTTGCACCGACAGATAAGGGAATAACTTTTTTACATTAAAACAAAAAAACCAAAAACTCCACCAAAACTTGGAGGATGGACAGCAGAAGAAAAAAAAACCAAAAACAAATGGAAAAGATGCCTTATCTCTGTGTGAGGGCCCAGCTTCTCTGGGTATTTCCATGGACCTCACCATGATAATATCTCAGTGTCTCCAAAGGATGGAAAAACAGAGTTAAATCTGTATGTTCTGCTGCACAGTATCACAGCAAGTAAAAGGGGGAAGACGGTTGTAGCACTTCTGGTACTTCTACAAACCACCCACTGCATGGGGTAGTTTCACACACATGAAAAGGGTATAAATTAATTTTCCTTTTTCAAGTCATCTTTGACACTCACGCTAGTAAGCCTAGTCCAATGTGAATGCTAGTACAGAGCTAATGTACAGAATACCAGTGATAATTATTGGTACCTAACAGGATTTAAAGGCGAGTATACTCAGTACATTTATTAAAAAACACTATTACCAGCACGCCAGAGCTCTGACAGCAGTTACACAAAGCAGCCGTGCAGGTCTCTACGAGGACAGAGCCTTTAGCACAAGTCGCTATGATCATCTGAGCCTGTGACAGAAAACTTGATCTTCTAATTTGTTTCCTAGAACATTTCTAATTGCAGATGTGAAACACATTTTAAAACAGAGATGGGCCTGATCCTGTGCAGTTGGGTACGTACAACACACCCCAGTGAAACTCAAAGCCCAAATTCCTAAAGAGAGAGCACAAGAAGTTGTTGTCTTACATCAAATAACTATCATGCAAGCATACCACGACAGTTTTATATTGAGTACTTCAAAGTCAGCTGGTATAATTTAACTAGAAGTGAGCAATCTAATGGATTTCTAGGGGTAGGGACAAAGGTTGTGCCAGTGACAACCACCCGATTACCAGGGAGAGAAGCACAGGGACAGCGTGGGGGTCTAACGAGCCGTGGTACAGAGCAGCTCCTGCTCAGCAGCCTCACAGACCTGCACCTATACCTGGAATGTGCAGGATTCCTGTGGCAGGCTACACACCTTCACTTCATTTGCTCTACTACCAGAATCTGAGTTCTTCCTGATGAACAATTCATTTACAGCCTGGCATACTGATGGAGCATTAAAAATTGCTGTTTTTTTTCCCCCGTTGCCTTGTTGCCTCACATGTCCCAGGGTCAGCCCCATGCTCACAGCACTAAACCTTATGCTCTTCTCAATTTTCCAGTCACAGCCAGGCTGGGGCCACTTCTCCAGTATAACCCAACCACTCTGCTCCTTGTCTTTAAACATAAACTCTGACTGAAAGCCTCACAGTGCCTGCAGTTATCCTGCTTCTATTGCAAACTCCAACGACTTATCAAAGCACTCACTCTTTGGTACCACGATCTACTGGAGACAGGGGACGTGGGGGAAGTCTGGGTATTTGCCATGACTCCTAGACTTTTAAGAAGCCTAAAATGAAGCCAGAGCAGCAAAAGGTTGCTCTGGCTGACAGCAGTTACCTGTGGGTTCTCCTGGGTCTCTTGGGAAGAGAGATAACACAGGTCTACATGTGCACACATCAACAATCCCCCCCTCAAGGACAGACCTAGGCAAGAGCTGGAAGGTGCTGCCCAGACCTCTGTCCCTACTCCTTCCCTTTCTGCCCATTCTCAAAATCAAGACCTTTGAGTTTTTTCTTAGTAAAAAGAAAAGAAAACGGAACATATGCACAATATCAGCTGCTGAGGCACACTCTGGGATCTGGCAGACCTGTAAGTCCAGCTCAAGGCAGGAATTTGAACTGGGGGTGTTGCTTTACAGGAGAAATCTAGATGTCATATTACCCAGTATTCTGGGCTTGTTTCTCCCCTCAGACTAGACTTTGCAAGCTGGACCTAGTGGCGTCCACCACAGAAGTTTCATAACAATCAACCCTTCTCCAGCCAGCAACTTTGGGTTTAATGAAACCATTGAATGGAACTAATTTGCTCAAAGGCTGAAGATGCAGACTCGGAAGCCTTTAATCACCTTCTCCAACTAAACTTGAGTCTACCTTTTGCTCCCTAAGTGACAAATTTCAACTGCAACCAAAGGACTATGTGATATTTCTCTTCTCATTACAAGCCTATTTTTTATCTTGCTGTTTGTCAGTGTGTTCAGACATTCTGATAGGTGCCCCAGCAAACCAGACTGATCATAGAATCAAAGAATGGATTGGGTTGGAAGAGATCACCTGGTCCAAGCCCTTTCTCTGCAGCCAGTATGTCGATTTCTACCTCTCACACACTGAAGAGCTACAGCACTTCAGCTTCTCCTTCTCCAACTGGAGTTCAGGGTTGCTGATCTGCAACTCCCAGTGCCCTGATTAATTAAAAAAAAGGATAACCTGACATTAGGACATTATCTAGTCATGGAGAATACTAAGCTGTTTTTTGACAGCCCTGTTTTTGTTAGTACCTTTAAGTGTTTCAGTCCCAAGGTTTTTTAAATCCCCTTGATACACCTGTTGCTCCTCCACTTCAGTTTCCTACTTTGTTCCAGCATCTCTGCCTCACTTGAGTTTCTCAAGAGGAAGGCTCCTTATCTCACCCAAAAGGCTGAGGTGATGGACAGCAGGCTCTCAAACATGCCTTGTGCTCCAAAATGACATGGAAGAGTCGCTTCAGTGGCACGAAGTAGTGCAGGAAATGAATTCTGTCTTCAGTCCTTACTCCCAGATTTTCTCCCCAGCCTTGTCTCTGACAGCATTGACTCCCCAAAGCCCCCAGCTCTGCAAAGGTCCTCCTAAACTGCTTCATTTTCAGATCATGGTTACTTGCCCCACCACATGGTTCTTCCAGTCTGCTCCTCAAGAACTGGACTTCTGTCCTTTGGTGGAACCCTCCTGAACTCCAAAAATCCCTTCCTTTATAACTGTTTTCAACAACAGTTTTAGGGTTGTTCACTCTTTCATGACAGGGTTCTGCCTCACCTGGATGCCAGTAACCTTCCCAGGTATCTATGGTAATTCTAAGGACTTCATTGTTCTCTCTTCTCCCCTGCAATATTTTGGAACACAAGACTTTTAGTCTTTTAGTCCAGCACCTTCTACCCCCGAGAATGCTGAACCTGCAATTCAGTGACCCCCAGGTGGTCACTGCACTTAACAACTCAACAATAATTGTATCTTGAATCAGTTCTTATCTTTTAGTCCTAAACAAAGGCTAACTCTAGATCAGGTTGTTACACGAAATGATCCTTTAAGTAAATCAAGATGTTTGCTCACCAAAATGTTAGCCAGTTGCTTCCCAAACAATCTGGCCAGATACCATGGTCATAATGGAACATACTTTTTCTAACAGGTTTATGAAGATGCATGAGCCTGTTTTTTTCCTCAGGCTCATGAAATCCTCAGCTTTCCTTTTGTCTGGAATAGAAAGCTTCCTAATACCTCCATGTCATTAAAATACAGAATTTATATCCAACATAAATGTGGCTATTTGGTTGTCAGTACTCCAATTTTCTCAGATTTTACAGCAACCTTTTAGATGGTGTTCCTCATTTATGACCTAACATACCTGCTACAATGGCAGGTAATGCAGTATCTTATTGATTTCCATCACCCCCACCATGTTTCAATCAGACCAGCTATGCTGAGCTCTTTTTTCACCACCGAGCAGTCTACAACAACTGTTTTTGTCTCCTGCTTGCAGCCTGCTGGGCAGATGTACCCATTCCTTACTGTTCCCAGTCCCTCCCGTGCACACAACTCTGCTCCCAACCTCTGCCTACACCCCAGCCCCAACAGCCTCAGCCTCCCACCAGCCTGCTCAGTCTGTCCTCCCAAACCCTGCCCACTTCCCCTGCCGCAGTCTGGGGACGCCTGGGCTGAAGTGGAAACGCTGTGAAGTCACGGCTCCTCATGTCACTTCTCTGTCACAGCCTTTTCCCAGGCACACACACTGACTTTAGGAAGAGGTACTGCCACGTCCTAAATTCTGTCTCCTTCCTGGACATCCAATTTAGCTTCCCAGGTATCTCAGCTTCAAGAATGACAGCCCCGAGCACTCTGATACCTTTCAAGGTCTATGTGTCCAATCAACAGGGAAATAGTCTGATGGATCTCCTTATCATTGGGAGCTTGTATTTCCCATCACCAAATCCTCTGCCATTCAGACCTCCCACAGCTGCTCCTCCAGCTCCTGGAGGCATCTCCAGAACACAAATCAACTTCTCAACCAAGGCTTTGGTTATAAATCACTGCTTCAATCCCGTCCAGTTTCAAGTCTCCACAAATACAAAGCAAGGCAGCCAGTGCTGTGGTGGGAATGAACCCCGATGATCTGCAGAGGATTTGATGCCATCTCTCCTCCAGCAGCCCAGCAGTTCTGGCCTCAGGATGTTTTCTGGAGCCTGGAGTGCCCCCCTTGTTGCTCCATATAGTATTTCATCAGCAGATAATCACTCGTAAAGCGTGTCCTCTCTGCACTCTTGTGTGCAGTTCTTTGTGCAATTAAGCCAATGTACTTTGATTCCCATAATTAAGCTAGGAATTTTACTTTATGACCATATAAAGTCCATTTTAAACTAAAAATAGACTGACCGTTAACAGATTCCTTTTTTTAAATGACTTTAAACCGACAATTAGAGACTTGCATTGGACAAGATAAGTTACATATGGCCTTGTAGAAGCCTGCAAGGACTCATTTTCCAGGACTTTTATTGACAGGTGGAGCTCAGAAGCCAACTTTTTTGTTTTTAAGATACAATGAGCCTCTGATCACAGCAGATCTATCCACAAACCAAACTGTTCACATGCATGAAAGCAGAGATGGCTTTTACATGAATTTGCAGTGCTCAGTTCAGAGTTATTAATGACAGAAAATAATTCAAAGCCTTTAGTCCCTACTTTGCTCAGACCTGCCTGGTTGCCCTTCAGCAGCCCCTGGCAACGATGAACATACTGTCATTTATTATTTAAATAAAACAATCTTTTTAATAAAAAGAAGTTCTGACCCCATTTAAACTCTGTACCTGACAAGACACCGGCTTCTTTCCTTCACCTCTGGTGCTGCTCACGCAACATTTTTTTTAAGCTGACCTGCCCACACAGCTCCTGATAAGCCAATGCTACATTGCCAGCTCTCCTCAGCATCACTCGAGTGGGAGGTTTAAATACCAGATTTCACAAAACCCTTTCTCCATGATTGCTAGCCCTGGCATTTCTTGAAGTACTGACAGATCAGCAAGCCTTCCCAGCTCGCCCAAAAGTGAGCCAGCTGGACCTGCTTCTGCTGGACTGATGCAGAGAGAAGAGCTGGTCCCTGGAATCCCAGCGCTCACCTCTCGACCCCCAGGTGAGTTCTGAGGAGCCTGGACCGGCTGACACTGACGTGCCGATGCAGACTCACTCCCCAGGAGCTGCTGGTCTGATCTCCCCTGCCCACATGAGATGCCTGGGCAAAAGGTGAGCCCAGGCAAGTTCCAAACCTCAGGAGACTGCAGGCAATAAAACCAGCAGCCTACATAGTGCTCACTATTGTGCAACCAGGACGGAGCACGGAGAAATGAAATGCATCCCCTAGGGAGACACTAGAGCAAGCGCAAGCTGGGGGACAGAGACACCCAAACCAAGGTGGCTGCCTTTCAAATGACAATGCTGCTCCCACACGTCCCAACAAACAGGTCCTGCCCGATGCACAACCACTGTCCTGCCCTCTGACAGCCGCATTTCTACCCGGAGCGAGGAGAAAACCCCCCAAACCTCTGATGTCCCAACCTCGACGGGCACACAGCAATCTGAGCCTGACTCACAAGACACTCACCAGTAACAGAAAAAACGACCTCTGCTCATTTACTGACTCTCAACTCCCAGCAACAGAAACTATCCAGGCCTGTATGACATGGACACAGCCTCCTCCAGCCTCATCTCAACACCGGCCACATCAGCACAAACCCCGCCCGGGGGACCAGCCCTGCAGCAGAGCCCCCGCAGCCACCCCAAAACACCTCGTGCCAATGCTGGCCCGTGCATCAACCCGGAGTAGGTGGTGATGATGTCTGGGAGCCCAGGCTCAGCTCCCAGACCTTCCTGCAAGCATGGCAGTAACAGCTGGCAGCCCAAAGCGCTGAGGTGTGTCAGTAAGACACGATCTCTTGCCCCCAGGCTGCACCCGTGGGGCTGCTGCGCGGTGTCTGCACCACGCTCAGGAGCACAGCCAAACCCACTGGGGCCAGCACGGCCACGGCGCTTCAGATGCAGCTTGCAAGCCACTTTCACAAGCAATTCTCCACTGAAATCAACATCATGACTGGCATGACATTTCAACACAAGGAGGTTTTTCCCCCAAAGCTGTCTAAATCTCTCCAAGTCATGCACTTGCTGTCCCAGTGGCACGCACTGGATCAGCTTCCAAAACAGCCACCTCCCTCCAAGGTCTCCCCAGCCAAGAGGGGCACATCCTTCCGTGCTGCAGATGTAAATCCACACCTATCACCTCTCCAATCTCGAACAGAAAGAATTTAGCTGGTTTTTCTTGCTTCCTGCATATTTCAAGATAGTGTTTCAAGAAAAAAATGCTTCAAAGCCACAGTCAGGGAGACTCAGCACAAACTCCCACTGCCAGTGTTGCAGCCAATCCTCTTTGCAGTTCAGTCTGCTATGTGGCCCAAGACTCAGAAAGGGCTAAGGTGTGTATTTTTGCAAAGCTAATGTCAGGATGGACAACAAACCAACTGATCACCAACAAAGCCAAGGAATTGTCTGAGTTAAGACTGAGTTCCCGCTGGGGAGATCCAGCAGATTCCCTTTCAAACCAAACACCCTCCCAGCTGATGGCTGATTCAGAAAGGAGCAGAGGTTCACCACATGTCATGAACTCAAGCCTCAAGAGGAGATGTGGAACTGGCCAGGGTCACCAAGTTCAACAGCAAAGTAGTCCCTGCTCAGGACCTGATGGCTATGTTACCTGTGTTTTGGATACTTCCCTCTCCTGAGAGCTCTAGCTTGGCCTTATAGACCTAATACCTACTGGTTGGTGAAACTTGTCTTAGTTAAACCCAAACTGTATCAGGTCTTGTGCTCTTAGACTGCTTCAAGGTACAGTACACAGGGACAGCAGAACTTCCCTACCAAACCACACGCCCAACTCGAGCTGCAGAGATACTGCCACAGCCCAGGTGATGTCTGGTCACCCAAAAGACAACACCCACAGGCAGGCAAAATCTATGACCAGGCTGAGCAGGCTCCATCTTCCGGAGCAAACAGCTCAGGACCAGATCCCCTCTCCGGGTGAGGGAGTGCCAGCAGTATCGATCTGCAGAGGGACAGTGAAGCATTGTTCGGGGATATCCAGCCATTCACTCTGTCTTGTTTTAATCAGTCAACACTCAAAACACAGATAGTGGGGCCAAAAGTCCTCTGTCTTTATCTTTTTTCACTTAATCTCCAGCTGACATTTTTCCGTGAAAACACACCTCGCTTCTTGCTGTATGACTTCCCTCTGTCCCTCTCCTGTGATATTTTGCCTCAAACAGGCTACACGACCGGTTACTACTTTTATAGAGGTGGGACTGACATGCTTTGACTCTTCCAAAACACAAAATGCTTATCTGACTTCAGCCACCAAACTGCAACGATGGGGACCAGCAGAGCTACCCCAGCTGGGGAGCTCAGCGCTCGCTGCTCCATGTTCCCTTGGGACCAGCTGTGTGACAGCCCTCAGCTGCTTCTGGCAAAGAGCCAAAGACATCAGGCTGTCATGGGCTTCTCTAAGTGCCATACCTGTGCTGGTGCTGCAGCACTTGCATGGCAGCCCAGGTGTACCTTGGCCATCCATCTCTGCCACATCCCATCTCCCACCTTGCTCCGAAAGCCTTTTCCCACCCTCCAGACAGACAATACCTTTGCTGTGACTGCTGGGAGCTCCTCCCCTGGACAAACTTTTCACCTAGCCTGAGTCTGCCGGCTCAGGAAACGCCTTTGTTAGTGACAGCACCACGCCTGCCCAAACACCAAGCCGTTCATCCTTTCCCTTCCAATGTACTCCTTCAGCAGCAACTTCTATGCCAACCAAATTGCAGTAAAACATCCAGAATGCCATTGGAGAAATAACACTGTGAAACCCCTGCAAATGGATGACTTGGCCTTTACTTCTCTCTGCTATCTGCAGCTGTTCTGCACTAACAACAAGCAACACACAGCCCAGTAAAGCCTCATGGCCCACTTGTAATTCACAACTGGGATGGTTACAGACCCTGATGTGAGCTGCTTTCTCCCAGACTGCAGTGCTGCTAACACACAGCCCCATCAGGAACTGAAATGCTTTGGAAAGATAACAAGCAAAGAAGGATAGGCAGGCTAAGAGAAACTCCCAGGGCGGACCCAGGAGCATCTGGCACGAACGGGAGTGGGAAGGCAGCCTCTGCTGGGAGCAGGGCAGAGCAGGCAGCCTGGCTCCAGCTGCAGAGCTTCCGGAGAGCTGCGACACGAGAGGAGCATCCTTCCTGTGCCATCACCCTCAGCCATCCCAACACAACGCACACCACTTCAGAGAAGAAAAAAAAAAAAAGCCATGAACTTCAGGCCCAAAGATCAGGCTCTAGATTAGGGAATACGAGCTTTTAAAAAAGGTTATAGTTTTGGAAGTCCATTTAAATTAACCTTAACTAGCTTTAAACTCTATTTACGTATCTCCTTGCCACGCTCACAACCCACACACATTTTGCAGTGCCAGCGAGCTAAATCATGTGCAAGTGAGCAGAGTAAAAGGAACCACAAAAAAAAAAAGCTCTGGGCAGAAACTCTCTTTCATTGTTGCAAGCGGCAAAGGAGATGGCAACAGCAGAAGGAATCAGGAATAAAAATGGAACTCGCTTGTTTACCTTGTCGGTTTTGTCAAAACATTGTGACAACGCTTTGCGTGGAGCCCGTTTCTCTGTTCTGCCACCAAAAATTCAGATCCCTTCACCTTTCTTCACGCATTACAGGAGAAAGCCAAGAAGAGTAAAACTCTTAGGGAGAGAAATGAGTGTGCAAAAGATATAAAAAAACCCAGCATGAGAATTTCAAACTACCAAGCTCCTCTTCCAGGTAGTCCAAACACCACCAAGAACAGTGACCCTCCAGCTGCACAAGCTGAGTTAACAAGGAGCAGGCAGCCAACGAAGGAGGAGAGTAAAACAATAAAGGGAAAGTTTGGGTAAGCCTGACAAAAAGCAAAAGAAAAAAATAAAGGAGCAAAAAGAACAGAAAAAAAAAAAAGCTGCAGACTGGGTTTCTAAAAAAGAAAAATTGTCGACAGTGTCTTTTTAAAAGAGAAACTCACAGTGCTTCAGGCAGAGCCCTACCTCCCCAAGAGCCACCCAATCCAGTAGGAAGCACCAGGTTTCTGAAGGAGCAAATTGCACAGCTGTGGAAGAATTTGCCTTTACTGCTTTCTTTCCAACTCACCTAAGAGAGACTCACTGTCCACCTGGAGGACTAGGAAAACTGAGGAAATTGGTTGGTTCTAGTCATACTTTTGAGTTTTCATGCTGGATGAGAGCCCCTAAAATGTAAACCTGTTTTAGCATTCTTGTACATTAATGTCATCGTTCTCCCTGCTGACTCCCACAACTTCTGCCACAGACAAGTCAATCAGATTTGGTATATGCCCTGGGACAGTGAAGGGGAGGGCTGGGTTTAAAGCAAACAAGCAGCCAAAAAATAATGATGTCAGTGCTCTGCAAGGTGTTGGATCCAAGCTTGGTGGATCTGCTGAAGTCTTCGATCCAAAACAATTGGCAATTTTACTTAAAAAAATGAAACAAAAAACCCTTTGACCTGTTGAACTTAGAGAAAAGCAAGTGGCAGACCTTGGAGGAAGGGAGACAGCGTGTGAGGGTGCAAAAACATCGTGTGCTGTAGTTCACCACTTTAGAAGAAATCAGAGTTTTGCTTTGGTTGGTTTTGCTTTTTCTGAAGTGCCAGGGAAAGGCGCTTCCCAAAGGGCGACTTTAGAGTTTACGGGCGCCAAGGTGGAAGCGTGAAGACATGCCAAAAACATCAGGTTTGCATAAACCCTTCTGGAAAAAGTGCAGTGTTTTTAGGAAAAATGCATATCTACCAAATCTCCACTGACCAGGGGCCACTTGTGCACGCAAAGTTGCATCAATTGGCAGCATCAATGCTGACATTTTTGCCTTCTCCTTCCACCCCCCCTCCCCAATTTATTTTTCCTTGGGAGACATACAGCACCACTGCATTAGAACGTACAAGAAATGAAAACAGTGAGTACGACTGATATAGATCCATTGACTTTTTATTACAAATGTACTTGATCACTTGGCTTCAAAAAAGTTTAAATCAACCCCTATTTTCTGTACGCCAGTACAAAGTAAAATCTATTTTACAAATTAAATACCTAAAAATTTGACAAAAATATTAAAGTTTGATGGAAAAAACAGTTATAAAAATCTTAAATCCCCTTTTAAGAAGATAAGAGATAACATTCCCTCCCAACCCCCACAGTCCTGTTATACAATATTAATAGTCATTTTTTTAGAATAGGTAGGTATGTTATATCTTGCTGTTAGAATACAAGTCACTCTAATAGCTTTATCTGTATATACTCCAGTTAGTGCATGAATGTCATCTGATTGAATATAATCAACTATCTTTAACTGATCCCTAATTTACATTTCATAGCTTGCATAGTTTGAAGGGACAAAGGTTACACTACAGCTAATCATAAAAAAAGGTGGTTACAGTGCTATTTTAAAGGCAACAAAGTAATTGCTCCCCCAAAAAAACCAAACCCAAAACAAAACAAAACAAAACAAAACAAAAAAGAAGTTACCGCTCGGCTCTGAGCAGGGGTTAAATCCCCGGCAGCAGCTCTGCCTGGCTCACGGGGTGGGCTCTGCGCCCGCCCGCTGCCCCCGGGGCAGCCCCTCCGCGCTTCCCACAGTCCCGGGACAGGTCGGGAACCGCTCTCCCGGCAGCGCTACGCCCAGCGCATTTCAACCCCTGCGAGGGATACGCACAAAGCGACACTGTCAAGAATTTATTTCCTTTTTTTTTTTGTTTTTTTTCCAATCGAATTTCCAAAAAACGAAAAGCCCTCCGCCTACGGGCGCGCCTGGCTGAGAGCTCGGCGCGCTCCCGGCACCCGCGGCCGGGCTCCTGCCCGCCCGCCGATCCCGGCCGGCCCAACCCGGGGGCTCCCGGTACCGGGGCTCGCGGGGAACCCCGGCGGGCCCGGCCAGGCCCCCCGGCTCCCGGGAAGCTGCTGGCTGCCTCCCGCCGCAGCATCGCAAGCGGGACCGCAAAGAAGAGGCAGGAATCAACAGCGGATCGTGCTGTTTCTTTTTTTTTTTCTTTTTTCTTTTTTTATTTAAATTCTCAAAGATAGAGCAATTTAATTTTTTTTCCTTTTAACAACAACAACAACAAAAAAATAGAATTTGAATTCGGAGGACATTTCCCCGTTAGCATAAAACCACTTAAAAGGTGGTTGTATTTCAATGGTAAATTACTTGACAGTGTCCCTTTAACTTAAAAGTAAAATAATGTCAGTATTGCAATGAATTTCAAGTTTTCTTGCACGTAGTCATTATAAAGTAGCTTTTATCATGCTCTTGGACCTATTCTACAAGACATTTAAAAGCTTATCATCAAGGAAAATATAAGGCATACTTCTCAGGAATTAGGTATCTTGGCACATTTGAGCATACTGTCTTTTTTTAAAACAACACATATGGTCAAATATACCTTTCTTCTTCTAACATTAAACAGGGTTTTCTGTACTTTGTTTTAAATACTGAGATATTAGAGCCTTGGTAAAGTACCGAGCACCTCCGGGAAAACAAAAATTAAAACAAAAAAAGCAAAAAAATAAATCAAAAGAAAACTATAACAACCAGGAGCAAAATCCCACGAATCTTTACAGTCATTTTAGTCTTTCGTTATCATCATTCATCAAGTCCTTGAACATACAGAACGTGCGTTAAAAGAAGAAAAAACCAAACCAAACCAAAACAAAAAACAAACCACAAGGAAACACGCAGAAGAAACCCAAAACGAGACAAAACTGACCACAAGTTCTCGGCCACTGTTCACACAACTGCCCGCGGGCTGTTCCAGGCTGTACTGGTTTGACTGGAACCGCGCGGCCCGTGCGCTCCTCGAGTCAGCCGGATCCTGGGCAGGATCCGGGCGGCGCGGGCGAGGAAGACCACGGGAGGAGCCTGCCTCTTTAGCGATGCTCCCAGGAGCCGGGAGGGACGGAAGGACACTCTGCCGTGCTCTCCTCGCCTCCCGCTACTTATTGCTGGGAACGCACCGCGGCGGCGTGGAACTACGGGCGCCGGAGCGCGTCCGTCGGCAGCGCGACAACTTTGGGAAGGGCAGTGAACAGCAGGACCGAGACAATCAATCAAGTAGCAAAACCAAAGCAATTAAATTCCTAACTACGTCTAGCAGCATGGAGAGTGCAGTCCCGACACATCACAGTTGAAGTACAATAATCGCTGGAACTGCCCATCCAGAGCCTCCGATTCAGAAGCAGGTTATCAGACACATGTTTACATGCAATTGAGAACCATTTCAAATGTCACATTACGCACTCTGAAAAGCTTATTTCACTACTGGGAAATAGGAAAAGTGCACATTAAAGCAATTTTAAACATTTCCAGTGATTGTTTAAAAAGAAACAGAAACACCTCGCTACCAGCGGCTCATGTTTAACTTTCTGTGAACACTAACAGCAAACTTCTTTCAAGGGCAATAATGCATGGTACAATGGAAACAGCTTGTTTTGACACTTACAGTACATCTCAAAAAAAAAAAAACAAAACCCCAAAAAACCAAGAAGAAAAAGGGAATTATAATTTCAGCTGGGAATAAAACGACAGCAGGAAATCAAATTCTTTAAAACAAGCTTTTTTTTTGTTTTCTCCCCACCCTTCCGAAACTCCATCCTTGCCCCTTAGTAAAGAAGCACTGGCAGCTCCTGCTCGCACAGGAGCAGCTCAGGTCTACCTGACCCCTAACTCAGCCAAGACCATTCAGCAAAATGATTGCATTCCCAAAAAAACTTCCGAGTGGAACAAGATTCTAGTTTCTCTGAAATGCTCTCTACTGAATTCCAGCCAAGAAAAGAAAAGAAAAGAAAAGAAAAAACAAAAAACAAACTTTTGTTTTCACTGTTTAAGGCATCTTTTTTTTATAACATTTTCTCTTCACTCGCAATGATGATAGTCATGCAGCAGTTTAATGATAAAAATATATTAATATTTTACTATACAGCAGCAAGAAGTTAGTCAATTAAAAGCACACCAACTTTTTTTTAAAAAGAAAAAAAAAACATAACCGAAAAACAACGAAGACAACCTGTAAAAGTCTATTATTATTCTTCTTATTATTACAAACAATTTCAATTTGGAGAACACACCTGGACAGATTAGTGTTCTGACAAATCTGTGTTTCCCTAGCCTAAGCTTCGAGCAGAGCCCGCGCCCGGCGGGAGCTGGGACGGGGAGGGCAGGGCACGGCCAGGCTTGCCAGGTATGTAGCCAGGAATAATAACTAGCACCACAGCTACATGGAAATCCGTTACAGACACACACCGGCTTGGCTTTCACTGTCCAACCAAACTCCGACCCCCATGGCTCAGTGGGATCACGCTGCCCTCGCGCTGCACTGGTTCCTAACAGGCCTACGGAAGTTAACAGGGATCAAAGCATCGGTCCGGACCTCTCATGAGTTCAGGAGATAGTGCTAGTGCCAGTGGCCACACGGAAAGACTCGCTACCTGCTGTCCAAAAACAGGTGGACTGGAAACCGCTGCACGTCAGGTTAAGTACTTTAAGTACACAAAATAAAAAATATATATTATGAACAATACAAGTACATCTCATATACACAATAATGACAATACGCCTACTCAGTTGTAAACCAAACAGATGCAGAAAAAAAATATTATGGGAGGAAATTCTTTACTTTTCGTTTTTTCTCTCTCTCTCTCTTTTTTTTTTCTTTTCCTCTTTTCCTTTTTTTTTTTTTTTTACTATTTGAATAACTTTGGTTCAAACGTAAAAATCACAAGTTAGCAAATTTCATTTAAATGCCTTTTTTAATAATTTTTCTTCATGTTCACAGAAGTTTCACTGACCATTTTTATATGTTTAAGGTCCAGATGCAATGCATATTGTATAAAAGAGAGCACTTATTGTTTACCTTGCATGAATTAAACCTACGTACCTTTTAACTCTACAAACTTCTGCATAACATTTAGACAAAGCTCAGACACACAGCATGCCTAGCCCTCATATATATATACACATCTCTAATCACAGGTATATAGGGTGTCAAATATACTATAGTAACCTCCATGTAAGGTTTGAAATTTGGTAACAAAATGAGAAGAAAAAACTAAAAATATTATTTTACGTGTTCTAAAATATCTCTTTTTTTTTGTGCTAAAGTCAAATGTTAGCTCAACATGAAAAGGACTTTTTTTTATATAATTCAGCAATATTATAATCTTGACCATTTTTGCAAACACTTTTAATAATAATAGCTTAAACGTGTACAAAAGTTCTCGGTTAATTAGGGAAATAAACACTCAGTTCTTTATATTTTTAATCAAGTAGGAAACACAGTTCATATATAATGTTATTACTTTTTTTTGACTCTTTTTTTTTTTTTGTTTCGTTTTGTTTTGTTTTAGCAGCTGCTTACTGTTTGATACGGTGGGTAAAGTGGAGGAACATCCAGCGATGGGTGGCGGGTCTGAGGCGCTGCTGCTGCCGGGCGGCGGGGGGGGCGCCGGGCGGGCGGCGCGGC
>WAAE01002474.1:248927-266197 GCA_013400495.1 Nicator chloris | reverse complement strand
GGCGCCTGCCGGGCCCCGCCGCTGGCCGCGCCGCGACCGTGCTCCCGCACCCCCGGGGGCAGCTGGCGGGGCCGGGGACAGCCGCCGGGTTCGTGCTCCCCGCAGGAAAACGTACGGGAGAACGCTCAGCACCGGGCCCTCCGCCCGGGTGGGATGCCCGGGATGCCCGGGTGGGATATGTGTTTATTCGGGGTCGATAATGAAGTTAATTAATGGGCCTATGGCGTGGCGCGGGGCTTGGAGGCTCGGGAGCGCAGCGGGGATGGGGACCGGGGGGATCGGGCGTCCCCCCGCAGCGGGGGTTTGGAGGTGGGGCTTGGAGGTGGGATTTTGGAGGCTTGGAGGTGGATTTTGGCGGTTTGGGGGTGGGTTTTGGAGGTTTGGGGGTGGGTTTTGGAGGAGATGCTTTAGCTTCTAGTCCTTGTTTTCAAACCCGCAATTTTAAGCCAGCTCCAGCACAAGTAAGGATGTTTTCTCCTGATGCTGCAGGTCAGGAGGCAAACTGGCAGGATTGCTCTGGGTAGAAGTCACTTCCCTGCCTGCTGCTTGCAGGACTGCTGACTTCTGTGGAAGGCATGGATGTACCTCTAGCATCCCAAAAACATTGCAAGTGTTGCACAAGGAATGGTGCTATGAGGTGAATTTTGGGGTGGCCAGCAGAATGTGCTCGGCACACAAATGGCTTTCTCGAGGAGGCAGGGAGCGAACTGCTGAGACATCTTGTTGCATTAGAGGATGCTCAGATACCACAGGAGGAACCCCCAGCCTGCCCCATGGCTGTGGTCAAGGTCGGGGTGATGGGGAAACCACAGGTAATAAAAACAATACACCCAGAAACAGTTTCCTTTTACCACAGAAACAATATTTCAGCACTGGCTGAGCTGCAGCTTGCCAGCTGTCGGCTGCAGGAAAGCCCCTGGTGCTGGGGATGTGCGGTGCTCTCCGTGGATGCTGTGTTTGATTTTCAGCCTACCTGGACTGTCCTGGGTGTTTCCCAGCATGGGAACTGCGTGTCTGGGTTGGCATCGCCACGCTGCCCCCATGGCAGGCTGTGGGCTGGTGCTTTGGAAACCCCTCTCTCTTGATTTGCTCTTTTTATCCTCAAGTCAAATGACATTAAACAACGTAACTGAGGCCTATCCATGTGGCCTGTTGCTATCACCACCAGGTCTCCTTGTGGATGAACCATGAATTAACCCTGTGGTAGAACAGGGAAATGCATAAGGAATTGTGTTTGTGCCCTGGAGGCACGTGGCCAGTCTGTCCCTGACTGGGTTGCAGTGAAAATTGCTGGTGCTGAGGATGCTGGCCAGCAGCAGAGGTTATTTTTCCTCCCCAGCACAGGCCAGTGGTACTGTTTCGGGAGTGGATGTGCTCCAAGTGGATACCAGCAATCCCAGGAACAACCTGCCAATGTCAGTGCTTTGGTGGGATGGTGTTTTCTGGGATTCTGCTTGCCCAGCACCATTCAGTGTTGGAAGTCACAGCCACTACCTAATGCTCTGATTTTGTATCTGAATTTGGCTTGAATAAGGCATTTGCTTATTGAAGTAAACAGAACAAAGGAAAAAAAGGGTTTTTCTTCCCAAAAGATAATTTTTTCAACGGGAGCTCTACCACAGCAGACCATCCTGGGGACCCACAGGAACTTAAATTGGTCTGCCCAGTGCTAAAACAAGATCATGTGGCCAAGGCAAGCTTGGGATGGCTGCTGAATGAGGCAAGGTGCAAAATAGGATGGACCAGGGTGATGGATAAGTGCAGGAGCCGGGGGAGGCTCTCAAACGTTGTCCAGGTTTGGCCTTGTACAGGCCAAAGACTGGGCTGGGATCGTGCAGGGGACTCCTGGTCACATGCTGCCCATCCTGGCTGTTGCAGTCCTGTCAGTGTCTCCCATATGGTTATCAGGCTGCACACTGCTCTGCCTCTGTGGCTTCTGCTGAAACCCATCCCAGACCTCTTTGCTGGGAAAATCAGAAATCTTTTCATCTCCAGCCCCACAACTCTCAGTTTGGAGATTTCACAAGATTTTCTAACAGTTTCTCCCCTTCCATGTGTCTCTCAGTAGCAATTATACCCCCTTCAGCCCTGTTCTGTTAGCCTAAATGAGACCAAATTTAGGTAGCTTCCTCTCATAAGATAATTCTCCTTTCTTTGACTGTTGTAGTAATTTTTCAGACCCGTTCCAGTTCCTCGGAAAGACAAGGGAAAAGGTTTTCAGAGTTGTGGCTGGGATTTCAGGCTTGAGATCAATGGGCCTTTTGTTTTGAAATCCAATTCAGTGGGCTTTTAAGAACATATCTGATCATTACTGTGAGCATCTCAAAGTTTGGAGCCCCAGCCTGTTATTCAGCTATGAAACAACGACTCCGCTGACTCCAAGAACTTGTACAAACATTTATAATCAACAGGAGGGAAGTTAAGAGCCATTCAAACAACAGATAAGATTAGTAACTGAAGTGGCTGGGCTGCAATTGTTATTGTGCAAGTCAAAGAAAAGGCTGTCACACACGGAGATGTTGCCAAGCAAGATTCATTTGAGTCGCCGAGTCATTCCTCTCTTGTCCGCTGTCCAAATTCTCCTGCAGTCTTCCCAGATCTTCTCAGGCTGAGTCGGGCGGTCTGCTGGGTTAGGAGGTGACCGAGTTTAGACTTTTTTTCCAGGTTGTGTCAGATATTTCCCTTGGTCCTGTTCTTGTCCAGCGCCCCCACCACGGAAAAGGGAGCATATTCTGGTTCAGAGAACTTCCTGTGCCATGACGGGAGTTGGGGCACTGAAGCAATCAAAGCCAAGTTGCTGTTGGCATCTCTCAGATGCAGAACACTCAGAAGGCTTTTACAGCCATGGGGGGGATGTTTGAGGCTGGGTGAAGGCTCAGACCAGCGCCTGAACAGGAATGTGTAACAGGATGGTGAAAGCTCCCTTTGCTCTCCCTCTGGGTCCTCCTCGGAGCGTGCTTTTGGAGAGAGGAGTTCCGCAGGGCTCGTCCCTGTCGTGAAGCGTTGGTTACGCTGTGAACAAGCCCCATCGTGTGCAGCAAACAAGAAACCAGCACACAACATATGAAAGTCATTTAGGAAGACGGGAATGATGAGCGGCGCACACAATAGCGTTGCTATTAGGACCTGTCGATCCTAATTAAAAAAATACTTCTCAATGAAAATTATTTATAAAAAGAAATCACAGTGACCCGAAATCAAATTATTTGTGAATGGTTTTTAGTCTCCCAGATCAGTTAAAACTCCTGTGTTAGTCACTGGACGTCATCCAAGCTACATGCTGAATGAATAACATCCCTGCCAAATTTCATTTTTTTTTCACCCTCACCCAGTTTGGCACAGGACAGTTAAAGTCATTTTTCTAAATATCTTTCAGAACATCAAGCAACTGTAAAATAACAATGGGAAAGCTTGGCCACAGAGAACTGCAGCCCTCCAGTTGGAACCGTTTCTCTCCAAGAAAGCAACTCCACTTCCTTTGATCTGTTTTGGGGGAGCACCAAGGCAAGGATTCCTCCACGAGGGTACTGGAGGGTCACTGCCCGAGGGGTAACCCTGCCAGGGAGCCTGGCTTCCAGGTGTTCCAGAGTGGGGCACGGCTGGATCCAGACTGGCCCTGGGTACAGGGTTTGTGTCCTTTTTGGCCACCTGCTAGAGGGTGACATCCCGAGGACATATCAGCCATTCCTTGTCCACAGTGGCAGTTTCCATGGTGAGCTGTAAGGAAGCCTCTTTTGCTCACTCTTCAGGAACAAAAAACAAACAAACAAGAAAGAAAGAAAGAAAGAATCAGTGACTGCACAATGGCAGAACAAGTTCTTGCTTCTTGTGTCTGCAAAGATAAAGTGCTAATTCTTCTAAGCACTATGTGATGTCCGAGCCAAGTGAATTAAGTTTGGGATTGTTTTCATGATGGCTTGTTCCAACTCCAGTGTGCTTTCTCTTCTCCTTTAACTGGCCTGCAAGTCCCCCACTGCTCTTTTCTCAGCTGGCTTCCCCCTCATTTGTTCTTTCTGACCATGGAGGGCTCTGCAGTGTCCTCACCTGAAGACAGCAAGGACCCTCCCCAGTTCTTGGTTCTCAGAGACATTAAGGGGGAAGCATGGTTCTCCAGCTCCCCACATAATCCAGGAAGTGCTGGCTGCTCTTCTGTTGAAAGCTAGCAACAAATGGCCACCAAATTCCAATCTTGTTGGTTTCCAGTGAGAATAATTTATAAACCCAGGTCTCCTAAGCCTAACGCACCTAAGGAGTGAGGACTAGAGCCCAGCATCATGTGCAGCTGTGTCACCCGTGTGTGTAACTGCCTGTTTCCCAGTATCCAGGTGGCTTCTTTACCTCCAGTTAGAGGTAAAGGTTAGAGTTCTGGTTGATCCAGAACTAGTGTGATGCCTGGGTGGGTCTCGTCCTTCTCCTCCCTCTTCCTGTGCCCATGGCATTGGCTGGGAAGGTGTTCTGTCCACAGAGGCTCCCAGGGAGGTGGGCATAGCTGGCTCACAGGCACGGCTGCTGTGGCTCCTGGTGGCCAGTTGGTTCATCCTTTTATTAAGATGACAGCACCTCCTGTGTTTTTGCTGTTCAATTCCTCATGTTTTCATGCTGCCTTGCTGCTGTCTCCAGAGCTGTGCCCAGGTGGCTCGGTTGTTCCTCCAGCCATGACTCCTGGTTCTGGACTTGCACAGCCATGCAGCAAGGCAGCTGCCACCCTCTCTGGTCTTGCTTTTCCTTCTGGGCTTATGGACGTGCTGGGGGTTGTTGGCTGTGAATCCATCCCCTCAAGGCACGTTTTTGGGAAGCGTGCTTTAGAAAGCACTGGCTGGCATTGTCTGCAGCGTTCTGGGTTTCCCAGCTTTGCTGGATAGAGGTGCATCCCCCTCCCAAGCCACAATGCCTGCTTTATCCTGCCATTCATTTGCAGCCTCTAAAGCTGTTGGATCACACCAGGTGAGGTCCCTACTGTCCAAGAGCAGTCCAGCTGGTGCAGGCTCCCAGAGGAGAAAAGGGTGGGAGAAGGCAGAGAGAAGTCTTGGCACTAGAGACTTGTTGTAGGACACGAAAAAAGGATGAGAGACTCTAAATATTTCAGAAGGCAAAGAACATAGAAAAAAAGGCTTTATTGTCTAATTCTTACCACTTTTTATAGGGTGTTCTGATACAGACTTAACATGATTGCTGAATAGGAACGACACCTCTCTAATCCCATTGGTTAAACCAGAGAAACAGCTCAAATGTTTTGAGAACTAGAAAAGCAAAACACCACCTGGAGAAAGATTGTTTTGAGAAAAGATAGTTGTTTGCCAAGATTGTTTTGAGAAGAAGCTTTCTTGAGAGCTTTTTATTTGGGGAAAAAGTCAGCAGCTGCTAACAGGCTAAAATCTCTCGGACCCAGAAATATCAGGCCCACAGAGACTCCCAGGTATGAGTGTGCCTCGGACCTCCACACCTCCTCCTCCAGCCAGGGGAGCTTTCTGGCCATTTGTAACTTCTGATTTTGAGGTTAATAATCCAGCCCCTCCCCAGTGCAGCTTTCTGCAGGCTGGGATTCTTTCTCAGATTACTTTAAACCCCCTTTCCTTAAAAAATATGTGAGGATATTGGCAATTCCCAACTCATAACTAGATCTCTTACAATCTGTTCCCAGGGAGCAAGGTTGCTCATAGAGCTGAGGTGAAATGGGCTGACTACTTCCATGTGGAGCCAAAGAGATCACAAACATCTGCGAGGATGAGCAGGAAGATACAGAACAAATCACAGTTTTGAAATGAGATTTAGAGTAAATCACAGTTTACCAGTTTTGCATCCAAGAAAAGAATGCTCTGACTTTTTCTTTTCCCCAAAAGTTTTTCTCTGAAGATGCTAACCTGGCTGTTACCACTCTGAGAGGATGCAGCGAGTCCCCAGCTCTCAGGTGGGCTGGCTGCTGCCAGCATGACACAGTGCTGTGGTTTGACCCCACAGGGCAGCTCAGCACCATCATCCACTCACTCACTCCTCTCTGATGGGATGGAAGAGAGAATCAGAAGGGTAAAAGTGAGAAAAACTGGCAGCTGAGATAAAGACAGTTTAATAGGGAAAGCAAATGCCATATGCACCAGCAAAGCAAAGCGAGGAATCTGTTCCCCACCCGTATCGCCCCATTGCAGGCAGGTGTTCAGGCACCCCCAGGAGAGCAGAGCTGGGTGGTCTGGGATATCCCTGGGGTCAGTGGGGTCAGCTTTCCTGGCTGTGTCCTCTCCCAGCTCCTTGTGCACCCCCAGCTTGCTCGCTGGTGGGGCGATATGAGAAGCAGAAAAGGCCTTGGCTCCGTGTAAGCCCCGCTCAGCGAAACCAAAAACATCTCTGTTAACACCCAGGTTTTCAGCACAAATTCGAAGCACAGCCCCATAGCAGCTATTGGGAAGAAAATTAACTCTCCCCCAGCCACAACCAGCGCAGGGAATCCCAGCTCCCCATCCCCTGTGGGATTTGGTTTGCATGGCTCTGAAAGGAAAACTCTCCCAAAGCTCACACAACGAAAAGCAAACCCCAGCTGTGCAGATGGAGCTGTGCAGTACAGACAAGTGCTCAGATCCATTGCTGGATTGCAAGTAGCTGATGTACCTGTGGTGGAACCTCTTGCTGCATCCATATAACTGTCCCCCTGGACCCTGCACCCACCTGGTGATTTTAGTGCCCCTAGGTTTTGAATCCTCTTTTCCCGTGGTGGTAAAATGCAGCCACAAGGTTAATGGGTGCATTCAAGGCTTGTTCTAGTAGTGCTAAGCTCATTGCAGAAGCTCAGGACCTTCCTTTTGGCTCATGGGGGCATATGTGTGTGTGTGAGTGAACGCAGCCCTGCAGGCACAGCTGATACCTAAAGTAGTAATTTCAAGGATGCTACATAAACCCAGGAATAGAGTAATACCTACCTGGAGGAGAGCAGAGGCACTGGAGCTTAATTTAAACTGTTCCAACTCCCCTCCCTCCCAGTTCTAAGATAAATGGACAAAAACATGCCGTGGAAGCTCTTGTGGAGCCCAGCCAGAGATGAGCAGGAAGGAGCCAAAGGCATTTCCACAGCTCCTCTTGCTGTGCAGGAGGCTTGGAGAGGTGTTTATAAACACCTTGTCTGCTCACAGTGCTCTTGGCCTCTCTCTGGCTCATGGCCAGCCATGGCCCTGGTCCAAGCTTGTTTTGAAGTGTTTCATCCCCCGTGTTTTGCGGAGCTGCCTTGGTGCTGAGGCTGAGCTGGGAGCAGGTCCATGCTCTCCAGGGAGCATGGGAGCTGCTGTGCAGGTCCAGGAGACAGGAATTGCCCCCTTCAAAGCTATTCCTGGAGGTGGGTCTGAGTTTTCACACTGGCCCTGTGCTTGGTCTTGCTCTGTCTGAGTGTCCCATGAGATTGATCTTTCTCCAGCAGGCTGGGCCCTCAAGTGGGACATGGATCCCACAGCCCTGTGGGGTGGGCACAGATCCAAGCAGGGCACCCGCTGCTCTGCCTGGTGCTGGTGGCGCTGGTGCTGATGCTGTTGGGCAGTCACATCATCAGGACAGGCCTCTGGTTGGGTCCCTGGGATGAAAACACTTGGTTGACTGTAAACAAACCTATTTACACAGATACTTCTTGTCCTGGCCTGGAGAATGTGGGAGCTTTGGTCGGGAAGAATTTATGGCTTGTAACTTCTAAACTCCTCATTATGCAAGCGTGAGAACAACCGAGGCATCTCATCTCACCACAGCAACTGGTGGCAAACAAAGCCTGTTTAGAGGAGATATAAGATGATCTCTGAGTATGATTTTGTGGAGTGAGGGATAACAGGATGAGTGTTTGAAGCCATTCTTCAAGTATTGCAGCACTGCCTGTTGCCCTGTCCTTCTGTGGCCCAGCCAGGTGTCCTGCCCCACACTTGGGACGAGGCATCCGCCCAAGACCCCATTCCCTGTCTTTTCCAGGAGGATAAAGCTGTTCTTTAAACCATCCTCCAGTGCCTTCCCTGGTGGGAAGTCAGAGCTGTCCTCCAAGGAGAACGAAGGTCTCAGCTGTGCTGTTACATGAAGGTATGGCCAGCTTTGCAATCCTCCTGTGAGAGGTGAGAGGGGGCTCCCACAGGTGGGAGGTAGGTGGGACATGTCCCTTTAAAGGTCCATCGTTTTCTGGACCTCGAGGAAGAGAAAAGCCAACTTGGCTTCTCATTTTAAGCTTTACCAAGAAGAAAAGGGACTGTGGTGAGGGGGTCACCTAAGGCAGCAGAATCACTTGTCGTTCGTAATGTGGTGGGGTTGATTCCTACCAGCCCTGAGGTGATGAGAGGCCCAGCTCACAACTGCAGAGTTCTGCAAGCCTCACCTGGGTGCTGTGACAAGGAAGAGTCAGGCACTACTCATTTTCTGTGAGTGACTTCCCATGGGCAGCATTAATATTGTACTGTAGCAGGGGGATGTCTCAAAGTACCAAATTTCATTTAGTAATTATTTAACATTTGCCTATATCTCTTTCAGAGCTGCTTCTGGAACATCATCAAGGATGATGGGTGGGATTCCTTTCTGTCCTGTTGAGACCTTTCTGGGATTTGGAAACCTTGGATTCTTGCTCTCTGTGGCTTATCTGGAGACTGCTACCTCGAAGAATTTGTCCCATAAATCATCTCAGTGTTTTGGATTTTGCTGAAGAAGGGTTGATTGAAAACTTTAGTCCATAAGCCAGACCCTTACCACAAAAGTAATATCTTTTTACTTTTCCCTCAAAGATGCCATGAGTAAAATGATGAAGGTACTGAGTTTTTCATGATCTGGTTTCTCACAGAGCAAATTGGCTGCAGAGTCCACTCTGGCTTGGTGTCAGAGGGGAAACAGCTTCACTTTTATGAGGTAATTCCTTGGTCTTCTTTGAGAACCACAAGTCCCAGCTGGGGCTGTGTAATAGCCCTGCAGTAGACTGAAGGAGCACAGTAGACTGAATCACACCAGGAGGAGGAGAAAACCTTGGCTCCCCTAAACCCTGCTGCTGTGGAGAGCAGGAATTGCCTGGCGCCAATACAGAGTGCACCCAGCACAGCAAGAAGTCCTTCTCCCTCCCCAGGGACCATTAGGGGGGTTTCAGCCTCTCTCAGTGTCTAGATAGAGGAGCTGGTTTGAGGATATTGCTTATGGGAATATATTGGGAACTCATTAAAAAGAGAGTTATAGACCAGCCCTGGTGTGATTGAGATAACGTGGTGTGTAAGTGTGCAGGAAACATGAACATCCTCTCAATAATTAAATTCAATTAATTGTTTTACAGCTGCTCAGCAAGTACCATGAGGTTCAGGTGTGGAGAGGCAGTGCTGGGATTCCACAAGGTCTGGACGGAGCAGGTAAGACTGCGGCGTGTGGAGCACCTGGTTTGTGTTGGAGAGGAAAACTATTTCCAAACCAGAAGCATTAGCAAACTGGCTTTGCTGGAGACTTGTGGGACAGTCTGCAGCCAGCACAGCAGCCACAGACCCTTGTTCTGGAGAAAGCAGTGCAGGGGGCTGGGAAGGAAAGGGGCTCTGGCACCTGTGAGAAGGGGTTAATCCTGCATCTCAGTATGAAAGGCCTGACACCAAATGGCATAATAAAACAGCTGCCTTAATAAGACAGAATCAAAAGAAGGATATATATAATAGCTCGAGGAACCAAAAAGGAAGAATTCTCTGGGGAAGGGACATGTGCAGCCCTGGGGGAAATCCCTCCTGGGTCCATCCAACGCTGCAGAGTGCAGGGTGCTCTGCATCTGAGGGGGCTTACTCGCCCTTGATATTTCTCTTTTTACTCTGCCCTGTTAAAACAGATATTTTATCAAGCCTTTTGCTGTTGGGCATTTCTCATGAGACTGGAGGGACCCCCACACCACCTCCTCCCCCACCCAGTCCAGCGATTGTCCCTGAGGAAATGGGTGTGTGCAGGCTTGTTGGGGGACTAGGGACAGACTGGTACCCTCAGATGAGAGCCAAGGCTCCTGCTGCCTCCCCGGCCATCCCCAGCCTGGGGAAACAAGAGGGTTGTGCCAGACCCCTGCTCTGAATGCCTCACTCAGGTCCCCATTGCTTCCCTGCATGAAGAAGCAGTGACTCCTGGAAGGGGAACAGACAGTGCTGTGTGTTGTGTCATGGGCAGCCAGCACTTTCCTTCTAGCTGGGGGCTCAGAAACAGCCATGCCAGACTGGTTGGAGCTCATCTATCCCAGAGTCTCGGGGTCCTGGAAGGGGCAGTGGGATGGGAGCCCTGGGATGCTCCTGGTGCCTGCTTGCACCATGACTGTTGTCAGGGTGATCACGGCCTCACCGGGCTCAGCCTCATCAGCCCCAAACAATGAAGGACCCCTGTCCCCATGCTGTGTGCCCTCTAGGGATACACCCCCTCCTGGGAAAGAAAGATCACCTGGATATTCACCCTCAGCCTCCCAAGCTGCACTATAGGGCCACTGTCCTGTGTGACACACCCCACCAAGGAGACTTTGGCTCTGTTGCCTTTGTATCTACCCTCCAGGTAGTTTTCAGCCATTAACTCAGCCCTAAACTTCCTCTCAGACAGACTAAATGAGACCACCTCGCACCATCCCTCCTTTTAGTGCCCCTGTCCCTGCCCCAAGGAGTCTGTATGTGTGATCCAGCCTTCAGGAGAGGAGAGAGGGGCAGGAGCAGCATTCCCTGGGGCACTCAGCATTGGTGATGTCAGTGCCCCATCACTCCTGTAGCAAGCAGAGACTCCCACTGAAGCCTCTGGCTTGTCAGAGCTGGCCTGGCATCCTTCCCAGGCGATGAATTTTGGATGAGGAAATACAAATTGCTGTCCCTGGCTCTGCAGGGTTAATCTCAGTGCAGATGCATGTGGTGCTGCCTGCGTCCTCAGCTCCAGCCGGGACATGCACAGCAAAGGGCTGAGGAGGGAGCTGCAGACCGGGAAAGATGCGTGGCCTTGGAGATGTTGGGAGAGCCTTGAAGTGCCCGAGCAGGGAGGATCCGGCACGTGCACGTGCGTGCCCACGGATCACACCAGCGAGATGCAGCAGATGAGCTGCCTTGCTCTGTTTGTAACCTCCCACTGCCGTTGCACAGGCTTTGCAAGAAGGAGAAGGAGCTGAAAATGGAGCTGAAAATTGAAACTTGAGGCTTGGATGCTTGGAGGGAATCAGGAGCCTGGCTCGACCCATCGCTCCCCAGGGAAGCAGGAGCTTCTGTTCCTCCAGAGCCCTGTGTCTTGCTCTCATGCTCAGCACAGAGTGAGACATTCATGCTCCACCTTGGAGCAAAAGTCATTTTCATTAACTTTTTTGAGGAAAGGAGACATAAAGACACAATTTAATTGCAAATCACAAGATTACAGTGTGAGATGAAGCGAGGAAAGAATGAGGGAGGAAAAGGAAAAACAACTTGGTCTTGTTTTTTAATTTGCATCCCTTTAGCTGGCTGAAGGAGAGCTGGGTGAGGACATGGCAATGACACGGTGTGCCCTGGTGGGTGGGATCCAGCCTCCCTACCTGAGCATCACAGCTGGGATGTTGCATTCAGGATCTGGCTACCTGAAAGCTGCTCTGGACAGTCCCAGGTGGCTGCAGCCTGGCCACTGGTGGCCGCAGGATGAGAGCCTGGTGTGCAGGGAGCCACGGACCCCTGTCCTGTGCCCAGGCCCAGGCTGTGGATTTCCTGCCTGGGTTCAGCACCTGCTGCCCTGGCACAGGATGTTTTTGGGAATGTGCATGGTGACAGGAGAGCACAGGGAGAACAAACAGGGCTGCTCTTCAGCCCCTTCCATGCAGCAGCTTGGGACAGTCCACCCCTCCCCTGATCCCAGCTCTTCTTGCAAAGGGCAAGATGGAAAGGTGAGGGATGAGGCTCCAGAACCCCTGCAATCCTCCTGGCTTCTTGCTGGAACTGCTAATTAAAGAGCCCATTTCATCAAGCGATTTTTTTCTGATGTGAAAACTTTTCCATAAGGAACTAGTCCCGAATCCACCAACTCATTTCACATTTATTTTAAATCTAAGCTTTATATTGTGTAGTTTCCTCCAGGGCTTGATTATCTTCTCGGTAAAAGCTCTGTTGTTCTGGTTTGTGGGCCTATATTTAGCCTTGCCGTAAGGTCTGTGCACCTCTCAGTACAGGGCTCAGACGCTGTCCCCTGAGCTCCTGGGCTTTCCTATTTATTTGGATCTATTAAACAAGTTACCATTTCTGTAATATCAAGGGCATTTTCCAGCCACAGGCTGCCTACGAGCAGTAACTTGTTGCTGCAGAAATGGTCTCCTGGATCTCAGAAGTCATTTGGAGAGGGTCTCTTGTCTAACAATGGCAAATTATATTTAAACAGGGAATCGATGGCAAAGCCAGCCAAAGAGCCTTGTCCCTCTCTGTTATTGAGAGGTACCTCAAGTCCTCATTCTCCATTTTTCCTACACACGTAATAAGGCATACACCCACTCAGCACATTTTCACATAAAAATACACAAAACAGGCAGAAGTGGGAGGGGACTTTACCTATGAAGGGAATTCAGAGGTGCACAGACATACCTGATGCCCTGGTATGACTGCAATTGTTATTCAGTACACAGGGGGGTGTAAGGAGGTTGTGTAGAGAGAAGGGGGAGAGAGAGAGAAACATCAGAGTGGCTGGCAGGGAAATCCAGTCCAGGGAGAATCTCTGGGACAGAGGGGTCTCTCACTGGAGGGCTGGAGCCTGGGATATGCCATCCTGTGGGGAGCACTGCTCCCACTGGTGCCATGTTGCACCCTGTGTCATCTTTCTGGTGACACATCTCAGTGCCCGGGCACCACTGTCCTTCTGGGGGACAAGGAGAGCTGCCTGGCTGATCATCAGCTCCCTGCCAGTGTCCACCACAGGAATCCCCTGGCTCTGGGCAGCCCTGCAGAGGCTCCCCTGTCTCCTTCAGCCAGAGTGAAGCCCTGCTGGAGCTGGAGCTGCTGGCAGACGTGTTGGATGCAGCTGGCTGTATCCAAGGAACGGAGCGTGTGAGCGGCACAGGGAGCCAAGGCACGCGATCGGAATGATCAACGGGCAAAACCTGGGTGCTAAGGCATGGGCTGGAACGTCTCATTGGAAGGCTGGGAGGAAAAAAGGGAAGGCTGAATTGTTTATGGTTTGTTTTTCATTCATCATTCCTGCTCGTGTGGGTGGACAAGGAGTGAATGAGTTTCTCGGGGAGGGTAGCAAATAAAAGAGGCACACATTTCCTTGAAGGATGAGTTGCTTTTTTTCCTTCCTACTGCTCAGGTGAATATGTCACAAAGGGGCTGGAGGGAACCTTAACAGCTTTTCTCACAGGTGGAGGAAACCTCTGGCTTTTGATTTTTTTCCCTTTGATCACCATGTGCCAAGAGATAAAAGGTTTTTTTGGGGTGGGTTTCATCATAATAAAGTCTTACTTTTTCTCCCTACAGCAAATGTTCTCAACTTTTCTTTGGACTGTTGAGCATCTCATTACAGTGGGTCGATGCTCTCCCAGCTGAGGGAAGGATGGGTGGCTGGAGCAGGCCTCTGTGCCAGGATGGTCCATTTCTGGGAGAGACAGCACTGGGGTGCCTACAGCTACAGCCCTCAGTTCTGCCTTGCCCTGGTGTGGAAGTTGACATTAACAGGCAGAAGATATGTAGAAGCAGATGGTCTTTAAGGTTTCTTTTAACCTGAGCCATTCTCTGATTCTGTGGTTAGTCAATGTCCAGACTGGAGTCTCAGATTGAATGCTGGGCTTTGCTTTTTCCATATAATTCCTGTGTTCACCATTTATCACCTGCTTTTCTCATTTCACCTGAGGCTGTGGTGGTGTCCCCATGGTGCCAGGAGTCTGGTGTCTCCTGGTGAAGGGCTGGCTCCTGCCCCCCATGGCAGGCACTGATGCTCTCCATGGGCATCCCCAAACGGAACAACCCAAATCCTTGCAGAGATGATGTGGAAGTGGGAAAAAAAATAGCTGCAATGGATTTGTTGGCATTTGTGGGGCTTTTGTGAAACACCTGATTGTTGCAGGGAAGGAATGTCCTATGGGGAGGGAAAGCAATGTTCCCCTGGCTGGGGTATTGGTTGGTCTCTCCTGTATTTGCCATCTTCACACCAGCAGGGCTTCAGGCTCCCTGCAGGGAACCAGGATAGAGCTGGTGCTGGGAAGGGCTGTGGGAGGTGGGGGGACACCCTTGCAATGCATGCATGGTTCTGAGGCTTGCCTGAAATGGGCAAGAGCTTAGCACAGCCCCACGCTGGACAACACCAGGGAATGGCTGGACCTGTGTTAGGCTGGATATCAGGGAAAGGTTCTTCCCCCAGCGGGTGCTGGGCACTGAACAGGTTCCCCAGGGAATGGGCACGGCCCCAGGGCTGCCAGAGCTCCAGGAGCGTTTGGACGGTGCTCTGAGGCACAGGGTGGGATTGTTGGGGTGTCCTGTGCAGGGCTGGGTGTTGAACTCAGTGATCCTTGTGGGTCCTTCCCAGCTCAGCATGTCCTGTGGCTCTGTGCTGTGTTCCTCCTTACACCAAAAGCCCCACACGGGCTTTGCAGGAGCACACCTGCAATTGACACGGAGGGGGCTGAGCATCTGCAACCTGTGGAGGATGCTGAAGAAGGGCAGTCTGCCTGCCTGTGCCCTTGGAGGTCAACACCTGTCCTTGCAGAAGAGCTGCAGGGCTCCCTGAAGAAGGGAGGGACACTGGGACGCTGCCCTGTGTAGCTTCTGCACCAGGCAGGGCTCTGTGCCAGGAGCTCCCTTGGCACAGGGGAAGAGAGACCTGAGAGGTGCTTTGTTTTCAGGCATCTCTGGGAAATTGCAGGAACAAAATTAAAGGAGGTAAAAGAAAACCCAGCCCCCACAGCATTTGCCTGAGGGATGAAAACCTCTGATGGTGCTGCTGAACTCTGGGGTCCTCCAGACAGGGTGGAATCCAGGCTGAGCTAGATTCTCCATCTCTCTTCCAGGGTGGCAGATATGATGGGTTTTCACAGCAGGGAGTTAGGGGAGAGGTGGGCTTTGGATAAATTAAAGCAGACCACAGACTTCCTGGTTGCCTGCCAACAGGTACCCTCAATTGAAGGAAAATATTTTTTAAATAAGTTTTTTAGGCTTCATTCTCTCAAAGCCAGTATTTGGTGTTCAGATAACTGCACCAAGGGCCTTGCTTTATTTATTTCATATGTCAAAATGCCCAAGGACCTATAGAAAACAATGATTTTCCATTTATATGGGAAGAACAGCATAAAAGGGGGAGAGGGATTTAGTCCCTAAACAATCTCTGAAATGATATGAGAAAACCAAGTGTCTCAAGTGATGAAAACCAGTTGACTTCACAAGAGTTAGGCTGAACAACAGGAAAAATACTGCTAAAAGAAGATGTGATCAGTGCCCTTTTTTGAGGCTAAGTGTTCTGGACTTCAACATGCCCCAGAGACAAAGAAAACTCTCATTTTTCAAAATTGCCCCAGAGGCCTCACAGGTATTCTTGAACTGAATTTCTCAGCAGGATAACCACTGTGGTCCCGCTGGGATTTCAGCCTGCAAACACAGACAAGGATTAGCAACTCAGCTGCCTGGGCATGAAACTGCCCTTTCTGGTGAGGGGCAGGGTAGAGCAGGCGAGCTCCAGATCAAGTTATGCTATCGGGTATCTCCTTCCTTCTCAGGCAGAACCTCAGCTGCTGTCTGAGCAAAATGATAGGGAAAGGGGAAATTCCACAGAGATTTATGTCAAAAGAAGAGAGAAGTCAGGTGGTTTCCCTGCTCCTCCGAGCAGCTTCCTGAATCTACAATACTGTTCTTCCCTCTGCCGTGGAAAACACTTCTGGTCCCTTCTACCTCTGCCTGCATTCCTCTGCAGTTCTGCATGGTCACCAATCAGGGGAAAAGAGAAAACATTCAGAAACATCTGAGACCAAAAAGCCACAGAAAAACCACGCTTAGCAGGAGGAAATGCGTACAAGAAGTAAATGGTCCCTGAGCCCTGCTGTGTGCACGCTGCGGGGCTCCCGGTGCACCACGGCTCTGCAATGGCAACGCTGCTCTGAGAGCTGTCAGCGTTCCCAGAGAGGGGAAGAGCAGCGGTCCCGGCTGGCAGCAGGAGCCACGGCCGCCCATGGCCGCAGAGCCCAGGGCGAGTGTGCCGGGGCTGTGCCCTCGTGTGCCAGCGGTGGGACAACGCTGGCTCCCGCCCCGAGCCGGGGAAACACGAGGAGAGGCTACGCCCCATGCCTGGGCTGGGCTGGGCACAGCGGCTCTGCTCCCTTCCCATTTTCCCTGACGGTTATGTGCTATGTTATGTTCCTGTGCGATGTTAAACGGATAACAAATCCCGATCCTGCCATCTGTGCTCCTTTGCTCTCACTGATGGGCTCAAAGACCCAGCTCTTGTCACCTCTTGAGGTTTGCCGAGGGGTTTCCCTGGGGCTCTGAAGGCCCTGGGGCCATTGCAGTCTGTGCTCGGAGGCATCGCCTGGGAGCAGGCTGAGCCCAGCCCTCCCGCCTCCAGGTCACCTCCGTGGGATGGGACTATGGCCGCTCCCCTTCAACGCAGAATCCAGTGCAACAACAACCACAAAATCTCCTGCTGCTGCTGCTAATTGAGCATCTCAGCTCCCTTCCGCACTGTCTGGGCAGCGAGGCTTTGGGAGTGCAGATGCTTCAGGATCAGCCGCGAAAATAAACCCAAACGAGCACCTTTTTGGAGCTTAAAGCGACTCATCCTGGAAGCCACTGCAGGGAAAAGCATTTGTTTATTAACGTGAGGCAGCAGGAACACGGCATGAAAGGCGGCTTTGTCTCCCCGGCCACTGCGTGCTCCGTTTGTCTCTATGTTAATGCCTTTCCTTCAGGTGTGCAGGGAATCTCGGGCACAAATCTCCCAGTTCCATAAAACCATCGAGCAAAGAGGAATCCCCGGCTCCCGGGCCCTGCGCATCGCGGAACCTCCGTGTCATCTGCAGCCGTCCCCAAATAAGCGCATCTTTGGATGCCTCTGCGGGGAAAAGGGGGGTTCTGAGAACGCCTGGGGGCCTGCCGAGGGGCGTGCTCCATGGCCGGATGGAGGCGACGCAGTCTGCCTCCATCCCCGAGGACCCCCAGGGACGCGGGGATCCCCGCCGCAGCGGGCATCCCCGGGGGGAGTCCCCGGGCAGGGAATCACCTTTCCGGGGGGGGTGCGGGGGTCAGCATCCCGGGGGCAGGGGCATCCGAGGGAGCATCCCGCCTCCTCCCCGCGCCGCGCCGCGCCAGTGCCTGTGCCGGTGCCGCGCCACGCCAGGCCGTGCCGGTGGCGTGCCCCGCCGTGCCGCT